>JAAEAF010014369.1:0-39276 GCA_011037195.1 Triatoma infestans | reverse complement strand
TTTAGATTTTTGGCTAGCATTGTGTAACGGTGATGGGTAGCATTGTCTGTAACGAAAGGAACACGGCTCCGAAGAACGGTGGTGCACTGAGAAGACTCCGGATGCCAGTGACTTAATAAATAAAATTTTAAAAAATTACTAAATAATAATCAAAATACTAAGTAAGAATATAATGAATACGCATGTTATATTAAAGCCTTCTTGATATGTTTTTATTTATTGTTGCTATTTACGATTAAAATAGCCTATTTGAATTTATTTAACTATAAGAGGTTCATTGCCCTGGCTTCAATTGAATATTTACAAATGTAACCCGCATTGTTATTGTTTATTAAAGGCTTCCCGTATATTTTTTTTTTTTTTTAGATTGTTTCAACACTCTGTGCTATTTAGAAACAAAAATTTAAAATAATAAAAATTAAAAATTAGATTACACTCGTAATTTATATGAAATAATGTAACACTATTATTATAATATTGAAGGCTACACAACATTTAGTACAAATTTTAAGTTTATACTAAACAGTCCTGGGATTGATCACAAAGAAAATTGTGGACAAAGAGAGTTTTGGAAATGTTTTGTGCTAGATTTTCTCCATTTTCCTATTGTTCGTTTATATTAAATATTTACAAAAATTCTCAGGCCTAATGAAAAAATAATAATAATAATGAAAATAAAAAACACAAGATAAACAAGCAAACAAATATTCAAGGACTTCCAGGTAAGCCCTGGTATGTCGTGTGGTAAATCCAAGGACTTGCTTTGTTGGTTGGTCGCCCAGCTTCTCCCGCGCATAGATCTAACTTGGAAAGGAAGATATCTTTGAATGTTTTATTAGGTTTTAGCTAAATTAAATAAAAGATAAAAAAAAAAAAAAAAAAAAAAAAAAAAAAAAAAAAAAAAAACTCTTTTTCCATTCAGTCGTTTTGCATTCCATTAAAGGTCACTTTATTCACAACTTTAATAATTATATAATCTGCTTAAATATAAATTGTAATATTTATTTACTATTTTGATTTATTTGTTCACATTTTTCAACTTTTTTTTTTTTTTTTTTTTTTTATTATTAAAGTAGTTTTCATGCATATTTATGATAAAGCGTTTTATTGTAATTGTTGATTGTTTGTTTTTATTATTTTTATAATCACATTCGGAACTGTTGCTAATGATTTGACAAAATTTGTTACTATAGTGATCCACTGTTGTGTTGTTTTTACACATAATCACCATTTTTTTTGTATTCTCAACAGTATTGAAAGAATTGTGATAATAATTGTCGAGCACAAAATAAGTTTTGGCAAAAGTTATGATTTATTTAGAGAAAATACCCAATTATTTAAAAAAAATTCACAACCTGAGACTTAATTAATGATCAAGAAACCAAAAATATTATAAAGCACTAGTCATTTTTTTTTTTAAAGAAGGCTAAAAGTGTAATTTAACGGATGGATCGAACGTTGAAGGTATTCAAAACTACGAAACTTGTTGTTGATAAAATAGGTATTGTTATAAATGTTTTATCAATATTATGGAAAAGATTTTGGTTTTTGATAAATTTTGTTTAGTGCTTTTACAGAAATAGAAATTAAGGAATTATAAACGGGAATTATCTAATCTTCTTTAAATTAATTAAATTAGTTTGTGAACAAAGATACCTATCTGCCAATATGGGCGTCTTATAAAAGACATCTATGTCAAAAGGAAAAAAAAAGTGTCCATCAACCGATGTAACAATGCCCAGTATCGTGAATAAATTTTGGGAGTTAGCAGAATCTGGCTGCAAATGCCACAATCAAGACTATGAAAACCATGGCATGTTGACTACATCTCCCTTTCCAAATAAAGATCACCATCAGACAAGTCTTGGCCTTCCTTGGCCTATTGCATTCCAGTTTAAGTAAATTATTTTTTAATTTTTTTTTTTAAAAAAACAAAGGTTTGGGGAGAAATTTGTAACAAATTTTTTGCTCTTATTAATATCAGTAGGACCAAAATCATAGGTGCAAAAGTTTGCAATAATTATTCAAGTAATTCCATAGTTCGATGGTTCAGGCGATTCTAGACAGAAAGTAAACTGGTCTGTTTAGAGCAGCAGCTGAACAAAGGAAGATTGTAGCTTTAGGGGGTATGTCCTGTGTTCTCCAAGGTGTGATTGTTGATATTATTGAATGCGGCTGCTTGGTAGCAGAGTATTTGGGAGAAGTTAAAGAGATGTGGATCTCTTTGATAGTTGTAATGTTTTTGGTGTATGTCCTATGTTGAATGTAGCAGTTTAGCGAGCGTTAATGAAAAGGGGCTTGAGTATGAATATGTTTAAGATAGAGATAGAAGCATTAGAGATAACTAAGTAGTCACCACTGCTAACACAACAAATATATTCTCTTGAAATAACAGCTTCAAGTTATCAGAGACATTTTCCGTGGTAGCCTGCTTCATTTTGTGGTCATCGACCGGTTTCGGGCGTTCGCCCATCATCATGTGTAATAACATAGACTTGCACAGAGCAAAAAAAAAAATTTCGGTCGATGACCACAAAAAGATGCAAGTTATCATGGAAAATGTCTCTGATGCTTTCCAGCTCTGCGGAACCAACCACCACAACAAATGCTTCAAGTTAATTGCAACGAATGTAAAAATATTATGAATACATAGAGATTTAATGATCTAGCTAGATTGATTGTATCTCAAATGTTAACACTTATATCTGGCACTGATGTTCTGCCTCTATGAATACTGGTTGAAGGTCGAATTTAGACTGGTTAAAGAAAGCTTCTATTGTAGTTAATCTGCCCCATTAGAAGGGGGTTAAAAGACAAAATTGCTGAGTTTTCCAATCTCTCTTCTAACGGTACTCTTGTACCTGGATTTTTTCCCTTTTGCCAGCCAACGTTCAAATATGCTTCACATAATATTTCTAAATTATATTTATAAATATAATTTCTGGCATCCAACACAAAGTCAAGCTCCACTAAACGATTTGAATAAGCGGTGCTGGACTCTAAATCAGTGTGTGAATGTAGAAGACTTAATGGCCTCGTTCAACCACATAGAGCAGGGCATAGCTCTTATGGGTACTTATGGGTACAATGAGAGGGCTAGGGTGAGATCCACATAACCGTTTTGTGGTACCGAATTAGTAGTAGCCTTAAGTAATTTTGCGATAGAGAAGTTAAACAGTGAAGGAAAAGGGAATAGGAGAAGCACTGGGGAAGGGTCACAGAGGTCTATTAGATTTCTAGTCGAAAAGATTTGTAGAATCTATAAGACATGGGGACTTGAAGTATAGAACAAAAATGAAAGTCCTAGTAGGCCTATTAACTCTTCACGCATGGGTAATCAGTCATTTTTACAAAATAGACAGAACTCAAGTCCTTTGTGTCAGAATTGTGAGGATGGGTACATTTGGGAAGGCAATTGTGATTGGGGGATGTCTTAAGATAATGACCGGTAAATTGCTGAGGCGTTTTTTGTGGAGAGAGATAAAGCCATATTGGCTAAGTCCCGCGCCATCCGGGCACCTATTAATAATACTTCCGTAATATTTAATCATAATAATATTTTATGAAGAAATTTGTTGAGGATCGGTCAAGAAAACAAACTCACTGGCTCCATAGTTGTTGTGGTGGTTGGTTCCGCAGAGCTGGAAAGCATCAGAGACATTTTCCATAGTAGCCTGCTTCATTTTGTAGTCATCGACCAGTTTCGGGCGTTCGCCCATCTTCAGGATGCGTTTTTCAAACAGTGTGACAACAGAGCAAATTACACTTTACATTAGGGCGGAGGGCAAAAAATATGGAGTTCAATGTTCCAAATGAAACGGCGAAGATTACCTTGAGAAAAGTAGTAGAAGATCGTCAGTTTGTTTAATTTTAACGTTCAGATTTATCTTTACTGATGTTTAATTTGTGGTCATATTCAATTTAAAATAATATTTAATTGTTGCGAACTTATACTTTAGTATATTAATGTGTGTAAAATATAAATTTGCTCTGTGCAAGTCTATGTTGTCACACTGTCTGGAAAAACGCATCCTGAAGATGGGCGAATGCCTGAAACCGGTCGATGACCACAAAATAAAGCAGGCTACCACGGAAAATGTCTCTGAAAACAAACTCATTCACTTATGCCAACGTTTCAACAGAGTTTCCTGTCTTTATCAAAGGCATTAAACATTGGCATAATTGAATGTTTCTTTCTTGACCGATCCTCACCAAATCTCTTCATAGCATAATTCATCAACGGTCAACAATTACTTTTATAATGAGTATTATTGAAAAGAAACTAATCCATTCTTTTTTTTCTCAGTGTTACCGACAATTATTACATTTTCCAGCCATTGATTTTATACATTCACTATGTGACTTCGTTAATTCTTCATTCAGTGATTTTTTTTTTTTTTTAATGCACATTCTTCAATGAGTAATTTACTGCATTTATAGATGAATTCCTATCTCCTTTGGTCCTTTTGCACATTCAACTTTTTTCGCATGTCCTTTTCAATCCTGATCCCCAGGCTGTTAATATCTCAATAATTTAAAAAAATCATTATTCCCTGTTTTCTTTATTTTATTTTGATTTGTCCTTTTTTTTTTTTTTTTTTTTTTTTTTTTTTTTTTTTTTTTTTTTTTTTTTTTTTTTTTTTTTTTTTTTTTGAGTGTAGATTCGAGTAACATTAGATTAGAGTCTAACGAATGTGACAACTTTACAAAAAATTCCAAAATAGTTTATTCTTCGTTAAATATAACACTTTTTTTCTACAAAGTAAAACTTGGAAAAATTGGGGGAGGGGGGAGCAAAAATATGGAGTTCAGTTTGTTTAATTTTAATGTTCAGATTTATCTTTACTGATATTTAATTTGTTGTGAACTTATACTTTAATATTATTATTAATTTTAGAGATTTTTATCCAACCTTAAAAAAGTTGTCTAATACAAAGGTGCCGCTAACATTGCCAACAATGTGAATACTTTGTTTCTAGGAATATCTAAGAATGTCTTAAAAAAACTTGTTTATTCTTTGGAGAAAAATTACTTAATTTATTCGCGGATTTTAATGGGATAGTAAGTTATAGGGAAAAAAAGAGAAGAAGAATTGACTGATATCTTATATAATTTTAGTCTTAAATTTTAATTAAACAGCATATTAATAATTATAAATTATCAAATAATCTCTAGCAGATAAGTATACATTTGTTACTTTTATTTGTGTTTATATTAGTATGTATTTTTTTCATTATTAAATGAAAAAGTTTTAATTGCCGATTTTTTTTTTTTTGTAATTAATGTTAATAGATATATTAATAATTAATTATAAATTTAAAATCATTACAGTATTATCTCATAGTAGTGGGGAGAGCACAAAGTCTAACTTTTTTAATTTTTTTTTTATAAGAATAATCTTAATTGATTTTTTTTTTGTCATATTTATTTATTATGTCATATTTTACTGACCTATCTCAGATCTCAATTATTGTAAAAATTGAAGACAACATTTGGATACATTGTTAATGATATACATAGGTATTATCTGTCGTTTAATACATTTTATTTGTTTACTTTGTTGTAACATTACAAGTTCCAACCGTGTCTTATTTTATGCTTTCGTTTATATTTTATCTATTTGAAATCGTTTTTTTTTTTTTGTATTATCCACAATTTATGTTATTATTATTTAAGTGTGAAAAGTGCCCTGGCAGAAGCTACTTAAAACTTCTCTGGTATCTTAAAGTTAACCCAAAAAGAAACACAACTAGCCTGAACCAATCCATTTTAGATACAATGTCTGAGCTGAGCAGTAATAATAAATAACCTTAGCCTAACCTAATATACAGCGGGTCAGATCTAATATGCAGAATATGGTTGATGTATCAGATTGTGATTGGTTACTAATATTATATTAAATTGACAGGTTTTACTTCCTCTTACTCCTAGTAAGAAGGGGAAGTATTGTAATCGTGTCAAATTTTCGATATCGAGTTTTCACCGGAAATATCCGTTTTGAGGTCCCCTGAGTCCAAAGAAGTGGGTTTAGCAAATGAACAGCATAGTTAAAAAACGAAAAACCGTAGAAAGTTGAAACTTGATATTCCGTTTAGGTACTACTATGAGATCTGACAGTACGTTATCTGTCACAAATTCCTTAACCGGAAGTACCACTTTACTAGTTGTTTTTTTACTTTTTTGCGATTTTCTCAAAAATGGCTTCAACGATTTTCATGAAACTTCTTATATAAACTAAACATATAAAGATCTATAACTTTTATTTAAAACTTTTCTCTGGGAAAATTCATGTAAGGGCACTTTTGGTTGTGAGGAGGTTTGGGGTTATGTTTTTCTCTAAAGTGCTATCATAGTTCGATTATACAATTCTATTATCCAAACAAAATTAATTAGAAATAAATTGATAACCAAAATTCCGAGTTTAAAGAAAATTAATAAACCGGAAGGGCGCTTTTACTGGACAGTTTTTTTTCAGTTTTCGACGAATTTCAATAAATTTGGTACACAAACTATAAAATTTTTCAATTTTAACTTTGGAGAACTGGAGTAAGAGAAAGTTGTGTGAGTGTTTCATACCAGTTTTTTTTTACTTTCTCTTACTCCTAGTAAGAGGAAGTATGGGTAATCGTGTCAAATTTTCGATAATTCCGTTTTCACCAACATTCACGGAATATGACCGTTTTGAGCTCCCCCTTCTCCAAAAAAGTGTTTTTTAAGCAAATGGTCGTTTGTGTGTGTGTGGTGTGGGGTGTGTGGGTGTGTGTGTGTTGTGTGTGTGTGTGTGTAGGTATGTGAACAGCATAGCTCAAAAACGAAAAATCGTAGAAAGTTCCAAACTTGATATTACTTTAGGTATCACCATGGGATTTGACGGTGCGTTTCTGTCAATATTCCTCAACCGGAAGTATCCACTTTACTAGTTTTTTTTTTTTACGTTTTTGCGATTTTCTCAAAAATGCTCCGACGATTTTCTTTAAACTTGTTTATCAACTACACATACAAAGAGCTACAACTTTTATTTGAAACATTTCTCCAGGAAAATTCATTTAAGGGCACTTCTGGGGGAGGGGAGGGTTAGGTTTTCATCTTAACTGCTATTTCAGTTTATTAGACAATTCTGTCATCTAAATAATGTTAATTAGAATTAAATATGTTGTTGAAATTCCGAGTCTAAAAAAATTTGATAACCGGAAGTGCGTTTGTTTAACACTTTACGAAATGATTTTTTTCTTTTTTCGCGATTTTTCTCAAAAATAGCTCCGACGATTTTCTTGAAACTTCGTGTACAAATAAAATGCAATGATCTACATCTTTTATTTAAACATTTTCTCTGGAAAATTCATTTAAGGGCACTTCTGGGGGAGGGTGTGGGGTTAGGTTTTCATCTTAACTGCTATTTCAGTTTATTAGACAATTCTGTCATCTAAATAATGTTAGAATTAAATATGTTGTTGAAATTCCGAGTCTAAAAAAATTTGATAATCGGAAGTGCGTTTGTTTTAACACTTTACGAAATGATTTTTTTCTTTTTTCGCGATTTTCTCAAAAATAGCTCCGACGATTTTCTTGAAACTTCGTGTACAAAATAAAAATGCAATGATCTACATCTTTTATTTAAGACATTTCTCTGGAAAAATTCATTTAAGGGCATTTTAGGGGAGGGGTGGGGTTACAGCTTCCCCTAAAGTGGTATCATAGTTGATTATACAATTCTATCATCCGAATACAAAATTAATTAGAAATAAATAGATGGCCAAAATCCAAGTTTTAAGAAAATTCTTAATCCGGAAGTGCGCTTTTACTGAACAGCTTTTTCAGTTTTCGACGAATTTCGTTATATTTGGTACACAAACTATGAAATTTGTCAATTATAATTTTGAGAACAGGAGTAAGAGAAAGTTATGTGAGTGTTTCACACCAGTTTTTTTTTCGATTGTCAACCAGCGTTGCCCCTATATATGATGAGTTCTGTGCGAGCAGCAATGAAGTGGATTAAAAGGTAGTCCAACAGTCAGCGCCAGAAATTGTAATCTAAATTACAGAATCCACAGAATCAATTTTTTTACCCGGGGGGGGGGGGATGTTATAGATAAAAGCGACAGATTTATTAAGTTTCTGTTAGACCAAACCTCCACAAGCTTAGAGGGTCCGGTCTATTTATTCTAATTAATACCATTCTGTTTAATGCTGTTAAAACCTGGGTTAGGAAAAGAAAATCAGGAAATTCAATTAATTACTCACACACGCACACTCAAAATACATGATTTTTAATAAGTAAATTCTCCACATTTAAATTCATTAAATTTTCCTCTCTGGCAATAATACAAAGTAAAAAAAAGAAGAAAAAAAAATGATACAATAACCTAACTTAACTATTTACATATGCACAATAAGAGAACATAAAATTATCTCTCCAAAACGAATAAAAAAGAAAAGAGAAAGTAAAAAAAAGAAGAAAAAGAAAAAAACAAACAATTAAAAACCTAATCTTATATTATAATTAAATAATTACAAAGATAGTTTATCCTAATTAGAGCTCTATTTCACACATTATATTTACACACAGAATCAAGTTTTTCTTGCTTCAATTTATTTTTATCCCCCTTCCAGGACTGGTTAGTGAACAATTACTCCCACGAACACAAAAAGACACAGACTACTTGCAGTTCCTTTTGCTGCTCTTCAAATTTCGTATCCGGGCTCCTCTCTAGCTGCCCTCCTGCAGAATCCTCTTCCGAGTTTGAAGCTGGTGCTTCTTTTGAGGAGGGTGATTGATCCGCCGCAGCGTGAAGCCTTATTTTTTACCTTTTTTCTTACCCTACGGTATCACCTTTTATTCTCTCTCTCAAGAAACCTGACTGTAAGCTTCCTTGTTCTTACTTCGCTTTCCCTAATTTCCCTTTTTGCAGCTAAAATTTCTTCTTGCGCTCCTCTTCTTCTTCTTCTTCTTCTTCAGTGCTGAGCCCCTTCGTTTGTAGTTTTTATTCACTAATTTTATACCTAATACTAAACCTAACTTAAAGTAAACTTATACTAAACTTAACTTAAAGTAAATTTATCCTAAACTTAACTTAAAGTAAACCTATCTTAGAAATTGTTGTGGTGATTGGTTCGGCAGAGCTGGAAAGCATCAGAGACATTTACCGTGGTAGCCTGCTTCATTTTGTGGTCATCGACCGGTTTCGGGCGTTCGCCCATTTTCAGGATGCGTTTTTCAGACAATGTGACAACACAGACCTGCATAGAGCAAATCCATAGTTTTTTTTTTTTTTAAACTTGGAAGTCTGGCAATGCATTTTATGGAAAGTGTAACAATCCAGTACAAACCATAATCCTCCTCCTAAATTCCATTTTCTAGGAAAAATATTTCAAATAACATTGATAGCCTTTTATGGTACATTTAACATCGGCATTTTAAAAAAGAAAAATCGTTGAAGCCATTTTCGAAAAAAATCACCATAAAATTTGGAGAAAAAAAAACACTCCAGTAAAGATGCACTTTTTTGGTTGATAGATTTAGCTAGCAGATATTTTTCTTGTCGGATACGGGACGCAAGCTTGAACTCTCTGCAATTTTTCGCCTTTTTGAGATATTTTTTTTCATATATTAATCATTGTTTAAAAGGTTGTATAAACAATGTCCTGTTGTGTTGCTTTCAAGACCCACACACTTATTAAGGCAGATAAACAGGGCTGGTTAATATTTGTAAGGAAAATACTACGAAAAATATACGTACTATTATGTGAGAACACGATTTAGCGGCGTAGAACAACAGCAAGCTATTTGCCTTAACTAAAGAATCAAATATCGTATAATGGGGTATGAGAAGGTGAGAAATTGGGTTTATGAGATAATAAACTGGAAGTAATGCTGAACACTATAATAAGGAAAGTAATAAGATTTGTTTAATGAGGAAAGTAATACAAACTGCCTGGACTTTACACGAATATATAAAATGTTAGTGAGAGATTCAAAGGAAGGTTAAGAGAAAGTTCCAATATAGTTGAATGTAATGGCTGTTTTTTGTAATTTTAATTTGTTTAAGCGTTATAAAATTATGAAAACCTCTTAACAGCTTTATTTTAATTATATTTATCTTTGAGTGGATTACATTATTCCCGACGTTTCGACACTCTGCGTGTCATCATCATGGGAAGACTTGATTGTTCACAAATTCTTTTACTATATTTTTGAAAGTACTGAATATTTCATATTTGAACTTATTCATTCTTCTTTGTAGATCTAATTTTGGCCCTAGTGGCTCCAGATCTGCAAGGAAAAATGAATAAGTTCAAATATGAAATATTCAGTACTTTCAAAAATATAGTAAAAGAATTTGTGAACAATAGTCTTCTTCCCATGATAATGACACGCAGAGTGTCGAAACATCGGGAATAATGTAATCCACACCAAGATAAATATAATTAAAAAAAGGCTATTAAGAGGTTCATAATTTTATAACCGTTAAACAAGTTAAGAGAAAGGTTGTTGACGCGTTGAGACTGCTGTATGAACTGTTGCAAGACAGTTGGAAGACTCCTTAGTATGGCTCACGCAGCTGTATTTAAACAGATTCTCCCCACTTTAGCCTGGCCCAAACTAGTGAGTGAAATTGTCAATTTTTGTGTGTGTCTCTCTCTTCGGATCCAATTATAATCGTCACTTGGATTAAACTAAATAAATTGAGGTGGAATGGCGCTACTTAACTAAAAATGAATCAGAAAGAAATTATTAGATGAGGACCCTAACCGTAGAATGGCCGAATATTATAAAATATGGAGACAGCATGGTACAGGATGCGAGGCAGTTATTACAGTATCTTCACGGTTGCAAGAAATATGGACCGACTATCGGAAACATAATATAAGGGAAACCATGATTCAAAATATTGAGTTATAGCGCCATTGAATAGAGAGGCAGAGAGAAAATCATTTTTTAACATCTGAAACATGTGTTTCCAATAAAAGCTCAATTTCGAAAATTTCACACATCGCATTATTTTCTCTTACTTCAGTGAGAGAAACTAAAAACTTGTAATTTTACCTAAATATTTATTGCAAAAAAAAAAACAAATTTTATATACTATGTATCTTTGTATTCACGTACAACATAAAGTCCATATATTATATAAACGTTAAATTACTACTCAATGTTATATCACATAAAAAATTTAAAACATCTGGTTTCAGTATTAACTTGTTCGACCAATATGTAACAATTTTTATGATCCTTGTGACAATAGAAAAGTTTATTTCATTGTTGTATTATTACATTGGTTTTATAGAAAATGAGTTTCCATTTTCATTTTTCACGAGTTTATGGGGTTATTTTATGAATATTTAGATATTGGGTAATATGAACAAGATTTGATAACCACCCAATGCCTAACAATATGGATATCGTGTACCACATTAAAACGATCATAAACTCAAACAATTTTTTTTTATTATACTATAGATTATATGTTCACATTACCTTAGAATAAAACTGTAGACAGAGTAGATAAATCGATGATCAGATTCTGTAGAGGTTGGCTAACAAGCCTACGCCATCACGACCCCTATGGTTGTACTGGGGCACCCACAATTAGACTACCCTTTCCAGTCCTGTTTGTTTAATAAGATTTATTAGTCAGGAAATAGACTCCCTGTGTAAGGCTTGAAGGCGTCAATTTTTCCTCCCCGAAGAGGCAAAATCTCAGCTATACAAGTCCCTCACACTGATACAATACAGTGTAGTGCTTTTTCCCTCTCCTTCCTGACAAAAAAAATCTGCATTGTTAGGCCCATATGCTTTTTATGTCTCTAATGTCTGGTTGCGAGTATTCTGTTGTAAGCCTGGTGAATAGCGAATTAATAAACTTCTGGTCATGCTTAAATTGCTGCATTCATGAGGCATATTGCAATGCCAAAAAAAAAAGGAGTACAAATAAGGGAGGCGATCTGCCGTGAATACATACGTCGAATGCCCGGGCACACAGACTAGAAAATGGCTACTAATTTCCATAAGGATGCCCAAGCCGTTCCACACCGCTCTTGAATTAACTTGGCAGGAACTAATTGCTCGGAGCAGCCTGGCTATCTGAGAAGATGATGACTTTGGAGTTATGGTATCCCTCGTCTTATTATTTCAGCTATACAGATAATTACTGCGACCAGTTCAGCTTGAAAAACTGCCTAGTTTACCTAGCCTTACCGAGAGGTCACACCTTAATTACGTGGGCAAGGTGAAAAGTTTTCGGCCTAGTAGTGAAAATGAGTTTTTTATTTTAAAAATGCATTTATTTCTCAATATAGTCTCCCTTTAGTTCAATAACTTTGTCCAACGTTTCTCTAATAATTGGATTCCGTCCCTGAAGTGCGATTCTGGAAGGTCTTCAAAATATCCATTTACCGCTGCTATCACCTCTTCATTTGTCCCAAAACGTTTTCCAGCCACAAAGATTTGAGAATAGATGAATGTAGAAGGAGCCAACTCTCGCGAATAGGGAGGATGTTCCAACAATTCATACTTCAAATCCCTCAATTTTCCCATTGCCAAAGTGCCTTTGAGGGCGAGTGCATTGTCCTGGTGAAAGAGGATTTTTTCTTTTGCAAACCAAGCCTTTTCTCTCTCATTTTTTCATCTAGCTTGTCAAGAAGATGTCCCTTAGGAATCCCAAAAAACACTAGCCATAACCTTTCCAGCCGATGCAATTGTCTTTGTTTTTTTCGGTGCAGAGCCACCGGCTTCTACCCATTGCTTGGACTGTTGTTTTGACTCAAGTGTAAAGTGATGAACCCACGTTGCATCCATCGTAAAATCGGCGCAGAAAATGGTTGGATTCTTCTTAAAACGGCACAAATATTGCTGAGAAACTAGATTTCTCATTTGTTTGTGATAAATATTTAACAAATGCGGCACCTATCTTGCACAAAGATTTCTGATAATGAGTTCTTCGTGAAACATGTGTCGTACCCTTTCTTCTGAGATGCCTACAGCCTTAGCTATCTCATACACCTTTAATCGTCAATCATTTAGAACCATATTGTGTATCTTCGCGAACTTTGGTAGTTGCAGGTTCTTTTGACCACCCTTCAGGTGGATTATCTTCAATCGATGTACGACCACGTTTAAATTCAGCTGCGAATTTTTTTACTGTTGATAACGAAGGTGCAGACACCTTGTACACTTTCACCAACTTTGCATTAATTTCTGTTGCCGATAAACTATCCAAAACGAACAATTTTATGACGGAACGTTATTCAAGTTTATTCATTTTGTTAAAAAAAAAAAACCACACCGTATAAAACAAACTATTTGCCTGATCAAATTCACATTTGGTATTTAGTTTTGCAACAAGTGTGCCAACATAACAAAACAGTAATTTCATTGGTAGTAGTGCCATCTATGGACTAGGCCGAGAACTTTTCACCTTGCCCTAGTATGTCACACTAATTTTGTCGCCGATGTATAAAAGGTTAATTAAACGTTTGAAGAATTAGAATTGTAACGATTACAGTAAAAAAAAGTCCTATGAATATTACAAATGAGTTTTTTTTTTTTTTTTTAAATTCCTTAAAATATAGTTTTTACCCAACTTTAAAGATAGCCACACAACCTAGTTCTTAGAACTCAGTATTTTTATGCAAACAATTGTGGTGGAGATAAACAATTTCTAAGATTTTCGGTTGACATCCATTGATTGTCATTTTTGACAAGGGTATTTTTTTTCTTTGTTACATTATTGCAACGTGCTTTTAATATATTTGGGAGGGGTGAGGGTCTCAGAACTGATGTAGTTTTTAGTTTCAGGTAAGTTTTAGTATAAAAAATTTTCTTTAGAAGAACTAACAATGGATTTGCAACTTTTGGCAGAGGTGGTCCACTTTACCGTTAGTTATTCTTGTTTATATAAATATCCAAATATAAAGTCATAATTTTATTTAATTTATTTGTTTGCAGGTTACAAACAAACATGAAGAGCCCATTTAATTTAAGGTAGGCTATTCAGAATAACTTTCAGAAGTATATTTAGTTTATTTATTTTTTAACGAATGAATGAATATATAAGATATAGGCAAAAAAAACATGTTTTTTAACAAAAAAAAAAAAAAAGAAAAAAGGAAACTGGTTTTCTCTAACATTTTAGGAACTAGATTTAAAAAACAAAAATAAATAAAAATTCGATGACTGGTTTTTGTGATAGATTCAAAATTCGCTGAGATCTTCTCTGAAAATTATAAGATATTACTATATATAAAAAATTGATTAAATTATATCAACAATTTTCAGAGATTAATCCAGAATAAAATCTAGATTTTCGAAGATTTTAAATGTAATATTCCATTAGAAATAATACGTAGTTATTTGTCAAACAGTGTGTAAAGTAAGTAATTTTTGAGAATCGTAAATATCATCTTTTAAATGGTTTAATGAAGAAAATATTAAAATTATTTGATATTGAAACAATAAAATTGACATTTTTATCAAAGTAGATGTATAAATTGTGGCCCAACAAATTTAACACGCCCTCCCATCACTTAAACGCCATTTTTTTTATTTTTATTAGCTGTAAATCTTGAATTTAAATGTTCTTATAAATATTCGAAATTTCTACCTTTGAATTATTGTACAAACACACGTCCTTCTAAAATACGTCTTTAAAATAATTTAGGCGATCAGTCCTTTATTAGGGTAAAGTTAGTTGCGATGACGGGGAAAGGAGAGAAGACGCAGGTTTACTTCTCTTGTTTGCCACCACGTGGCGTCATGAAGTTATTCGAAGGGTAGAGAAATCAGAAGCGAACGTATTGCAAAAATGCTTCAGTTATTTTGTATTTTCTTCTGTGTTCTACTAACATTTATACGCATCAGCTATATCTGGTGAATACGTGAATTTTTATAACGCTCAGTAAATTTGTATACACTATATTAATTGCAATTGAAATGACAGATTTCCACGCTGTCGTTAAAGTTGGATTCGTAGACATAGTGTTGACCAAGTTTCATGTCCATCAGCCATATTTCTTTCAAGAGGAGATGTCTCCTACCTATGGTGCGTCATCTATCCTACCATAGTAGGAGAGACGGCCAAATATAGTGTATTTGTATTTTGTTTCTGGAATAAATGAGAATGTCTTTATTTTGAACAATAACATTTTTTTGTAGATAATAGTACTTAATATATGTTTTATAACAATTACCTCTTTAATATATCTCGTATACTTTAAAACAGGGTATATCTTTAAAATGTGCGTCATCTCTCCTAGCTTTACCCTATTTGAAATATTTTTACTTTCTCTTATTCCTACTAAGAGGAAGTATTGTGTCAAATCGTGTCAAATTTTCGATAGTTTCAAAGTTTTCACCGGAAATATCCGTTTTGTAGATCCCCTGAGTCCAGAAAAGTAGTTTATAGCAAATGGTTTGGGTGTTTGTGAACAGCATAGCTCAAAAATGAAAAAATGTAGACTGTTGAAACTAGATATTCCGTTAGAGTATCACCATGGAATCTGATAGTACGTTACCCCTCAAAATTCCTCTACCGGAAGTACCACTTTACTAGTTGTTTTTTTTTTTACTTTTTTTTTTATTTCCTCAAAAATGGCTTCAACGATTTTCTTCAAACATTGTACATCAACTATACATACAAAGAGCTACAACATTTATTTGAAACATTTATCCGGGAAAATTCATTTAAAGGTACTTTTGGGGGAAGGGTAGGGTTACGGCTTTCTCTAAAGTGCTATTTCAGTATATTAGACAATTCTGTTATCTAAATAATGTTAATTAGAATGAAATATGTTGTTGAGATTCCGAGTTTGAAAAAAAAAATCGGATGACCGGAAGTGCGTTTACTTTACCACTTTACTAAATGATTTTTTTCACTTTTTCGCGATTTTTTCAAACATGGCTCCGACGATTTTCTTGAAACTTCCTATATAAACTACACATATAAAGATCAACAATTTTTATTTAAAACATTTCTCTGGGAAAATTCATTTAAGGGCACTTTTCAGGGGAGGGTTGGGTTTATGTTTTTCTCTAAAGTGCTAACATAGTTGATTATTACAATTCTATCATCCAAACAAAATTAATTAGAAATAAAAAGATGGCCAAAATTCCGAGTTTCAAGAAAATTAGTGAACCGGAAGCGCACTTTTACTGGGCAGTTTTTTTCAGCTTTCGACGAATTTCATTAAATTTTGGTACACAAACTATAAAATTTGTCAATTATAATTTGGAGAACTGCAGTAAGAGAAAGTTGTATGAGTGTTTCACACCAGATTTTTTTTTTTTTTTTTGAAAATTTATTACGAATAATTGACGGCGACATTATGGTTCCTCGAAGATGCGATATTTATTACATTGTAGGTTCCAGAACCTATACAGTATTAAACAGTGGTAAAAAAAAAGTACAATTTATAAGAATATTTGTTTAAGTTGCAAAATGCAATAATAGTCTGTAATAGAGTGTTACTCATCGGGATTTCGTTTTTTTTTTTGTAAACTCGTACACATAATCTTTAATTACAAAATGGTTCATTTGTTATAGTTAATAGTTCTATTTGTATTCCACCAATAATTACAATAAAATATGTGTTTTCAAAGCCCCACATTATTATTTAAATAAATTTTTTCCTTCTTGTCAACAATACAAACAGAATGACGTCAATGAACTTGTAAATTAATTTAAAACATAACCATTATAATGATATGCCCCTTTTTAATGACCTTATTATTTAATAATTGTTGTCTCACTAGTTTTTCTTATTAATACAATTTTTGAATTTATTAATCATTAATGTTAATTTGAATAATTGTATAAATAGTCTATTATAATTCTTAAGTCAATGAATTTTTTTTTTTTCATAAAATTATAACAAAATAGTATAATATTTATAAATTATAGAGAGCAGCTTGTAACAGTTTCATATATTTATACAAAGGTGATTTTCAGAGTTACCTATGGTTTCAAAGAACGTTTTACAGATTCTAATGGTGTATTTTTACTTTCTCTTACTCCTAGTAAGAGAAAAATATTGTAATCGTGTCAAATTTTCGATATCGACTTTTCACCGGAAATATCCGTTTTGAGGTCTCCTGAGTCCAAAAAAGTGGTTTTTAGCAAATGGTCTCTGTGTGTGTGTGTGTGTGTCTATATATGAATATCATAGCTCAAAGACGAGAAACCGTAGAAAGTTAAAACTTCATATTCCATTTAGGTATCACCATGGGATCTGACAGTACGTTATCTGTCAAAATTCCTTAACCGGAAGTACCACTTTACTAGTTGTTTTTTTTTACATTTTTGCAATTTTCTTAAAAAAATGGCTCCAACGATTTTCTTCATACACAATATATCAACTACACATACAAAGAGCTACAATTTTTATTTGAAACATTTATCCAGAAAAATTCATTTAAGGGCACTTCCGGGGGCGATGTGGGGTTAGGTTTTCCTCTAAAATGCTATTTCAGTTTATTAGACACATCTAAATAATGTTAATAAGAATTAAATATGTTGTTGAAATTCCGAGTTTGAAAAAATTGGATAACCCGAAGTGCGTTTACTTTACCACTTTACTAAATATTTTTTTCACTTTTTTGTGATTTTCTCTAAAATGGCTCTAGCGATTTTCTTGAAACTTTCCATAAGAACTAAACAAACAAAGATCTACAACTTTTATTTGAAACATTTCTATGGGAAAATTCATTTAAGGGCACTTTTCAGGGGAGGGTTGGGGTTAGGTTTTTATCTAAAGTGCTATCCATAGTTGATAAAGTACGAGTATAAGTGGATGATAGATTATACTCGTACAATTCTATCATCCAAACAGACTTAATTAGAAATAAATAATTGGCCAAAATTCCGAGTTTCAAGAAAATTAGTAAACCTGAAGTGCGCTTTTACTGAGCAGTGTTTTCAGTTTTCGACGAATTTCATTAAATTTGGTACACTAACTATAAAAACTGGTCAATTATAATTTTGAGTACTGGAGTAAGAGAAAGTTGTGTGCGTCTTTCACACCAGATTTTTTTCTTCTATGGTTTCTATTGCAATTATGGAGTGTAAATCTTGTTATACCTGTCTATCGAGGTGAGTTTGTGGCGAGTCTTAGGAATTTGTTTTGACTTATTATTTGTAAAGCTTTTTTATATTGCTATTGCAAGTGACTCGCCAGGATGGCGAAAGCGAAAGTAGTATCGGCCTCACGAACATCTTGTAAATAAGTAGCTTATTTTTAGTAGAGATTTTTTAATCTCTACTAAACAATGGGAAGAATTTTTTAATCGCCATTTATATTATAATTTATCGTTTTGGTGCATCGAATGGTGCTGAGAAAAACATAGTGCTGAAAATATCGGAGCTTTTTTTCAATGATAGCCTGCTTTTAATTTATATGGCCATCGGATCGGTTTCGGATGTTCGCCCAACAAACAATCGATTTATTATACCTACAGTTATCTAGATCTGTACAATTTTCTTTTTGAATATGCGGATGGATCCGCAATGCTGCATAACATCTGGTATTTTATCCGTCGTAGCATGCATATTTATATTGTTTTTGACCGGTTTCGGATTTTCATCCATCGCCAGAGCAAACTCACCAAGTTCGTGTAGAGAGTTCACTTCAACTTAATATTTCTGTTACACTTAACTTCTGTTGATTGTGTATATGTGGCACAGTGGTTACTTCCATGTAAAAATATGACTGAATGGGATTTCATAAAGAATTAATGACACTAATTTGGGAAAAAAAGCTTTTTTTTGCAGTAGTATGAACATTGTCAATGTTAATGGTGAATGAATTACCTCTGAAGAGAAAAGAGCCCAATGCAGACAGTCTGATCAGAAAATTTTGTTCAGATTAGACACAGATTGAACTCAAAATATACTATGAAAACTTTTTGTTTTTGAGTCATGTAGGTCGTATTTATAGGATTTTGGATTTTAAAATGATTTGATTGGAAATCCCCTCCTGGAAATCTATTCCAGTTGGTCGTAGTAAAGTTCTTTACAATGTAAGTTAACTTTTCAGATTAAGTCTAGATCGTTTGTCTGCGCTGGTTTCCATTGTTTTTCCATTTATGTGGCGGTTCAAGCTTAGTCGCTTGTAAAAAAAATAGCATACTCTATGAACATAGATAGGAGGTATTATTTAAAGTCATTCCAAGTCAAAGAGATGGAAGACATTTTCTGGCTATTCAACGTACTATCTTCTTGCTAATGGACAGGTTTATTAGAGTATAAACTGAAGCACTCCATTCCTTACAGGTTGTCTCCCGATTGATTTGGTGCTAATAAGATCTAGAGTATAATGGTTGAATCAATCACTGATTGGGAGGAGAGTAGCAATTTTGTTCTTTAGAGATTTTCGCAGCGATGACTGGCGATGGAAGATGAATAAGAAACTCCAGGAAATATGACAATCCCGTTGGAATAGTTCTGATAAAGGAACGCAAACTTTTCGGCTTGTTCCTGATGTCCTGAAAAAAAAAAAAAATCATTCAGTAAAGTCGCATTTTTCGGTTAATAGATTTTTGACAGAAACATTCATGATAGATGCTATAGTAACTGAACAGAATGCTAAGTTTCAGAGCTTCGTGCAACTTTTCATTTTGTTAAAAAATTATCCATTATACATACCATTCGTTAAAAAATTTAGTTTTCGTATGCAGGGACCTCAAAACGATATTTCGATATTTTCGGTGAATATTTGTAATGTGATCCGAATAATTATTGATTCATAGGATCCAAAGAGCGGAGAAACACAAAAATGAATCAAAAAAAGTTGGTTACTTCCTACCTAGGCCAGTTATCGTATTAAATAGAGCGAGACTAGTACATACTTGTAAAGTCCTGGCAGTTTGTGTGTTCATTTTATTAAAGTGTTCAGCATATATTATAGTTTATTTCATCTTATAACCATTCTCTTTAATTTCTCTCTCCTTCTTACATCCATTATAATATTCAATTACGAAAATTTAACACGATCGCAATAATTTCTCTTTAGGGTATTTTCAATTCTAGTAATTTAAAAATTTGTAGAGATTCATGACTTGGTTATACAACGAAATCTACAAAAATCTAGCAGAAATATACAAAACACAAGGAGATGAAAAAGTAATATATGGATTTAACTACAACTAAGTAATATATGGATTTAACTACAACTAAGTAATATATGGATTTAACTACAACTAAGTAATATATGGATTTAACTACAACTAAGTAATATATGGATTTAACTACAACTAAGTAATATATAGATTTAACTACAACTAAGTAATATATGGATTTAACTACAACTAAGTAATATATGGATTTAACTACAACTAAGTAATATATGGATTTAACTACAACTAAGTAATATATGGATTTAACTACAACTAAGTAATATATGGATTTAACTACAACTAAGTAATATATAGATTTAACTACAACTAAGTAATATATGGATTTAACTACAACTAAGTAATATATAGATTTAACTACAACTAAGTAATATATGGATTTAACTACAACTAAGTAATATATGGATTTAACTACAACTAAGTAATATATGGATTTAACTACAACTAAGTAATACATAGATTTAACTACAGCTAAGTAATATATGGATTTAACTACAACTAAGTAATATATGGATTTAACTACAACTAAGTAATATATGGATTTAACTACAACTAAGTAATATATGGATTTAACTACAACTAAGTAATATATGGATTTAACTACAACTAAGTAATATATAGATTTAACTACAACTAAGTAATATATGGATTTAACTACAACTAAGTAATATATGGATTTAACTACAACTAAGTAATATATAGATTTAACTACAACTAAGTAATATATAGATTTACTATTTTAATTTAATTTATGATATAATGAATTAGAACATGTTGCATTCGAAATTGAAATGTGCTGAATGATAAGAAACACTTTATTCATTTTGCAAAAAAAGTAGGTTGATTTTGGATAACAAAAATTTCGCCAAATTTTATTGGTTTTCTGCCGATATAGTTTGCGTTCTTATATCAATGTAATTAGACGGCGCTCTTGAATATAAAGTGACCAACCATATATTTCTTTTAAAAAAAGACCAGTTGAACTGATTATTAGTTTTATTCAGTAAATCCAATATAATAGAAATAAAGAATAATAAAAAACGAATAAAGTAATGAAAGGTATAGCCCGAATATCAAAAAGGGTCATACCTAAGGTACTAAAAAAAAATAGTACAAGCTTGTTTTTTATGTTATCTCTCTTAGCTGATAGATATATAGAATTAAATTATTGCAAATTTCTTTCTCTTCAATTTTAATAATATAACTTTTTATCAACTGGATTGATAGCATTCAAGGTCGAACAAAATTATTATCTCTCAGGCTTCCCCTGAACCACATAAAAATTAAAACTGAATTGCAACCTAACCTATAAATCAAATCAAACTAAAGTATGTAGCTTTAGAAAAATTGAGAAACATTCCTAAATGAATATCATTAATTGATACTTTACGTATTTAACTTATAGAAATTAATACAAACATCAATTCCCCCATTTTTCTTTGCGGGAACTTTTCAATATTTTCAACTAAAAAATGATTTTATTGGTTAACGATGGCAGGCAGCAAGATGGTGCATCATCTTCTACAACGATGCAATATTCCGCATTATCAGTAGGCACTTTCCTTCATTTTCCTTCAATAAGATATTTGAATGTTTGCTGGCAAAAGGGAAAAATCCAGGTACAAGAGTCCCGTTAGAAGAGAGGTTTGAAAACTCAGCAATTTTGTCTTTTAACCCCCTTCTAATGGGGCAGATTAACTACAAGAGAAGCTTTCTTTAACCAGTCTAAATTCGACCTTCAACCAGTATTCATAGAGACAGAACATCAGTGCCAGTTATAAGTGTAGTGTTAACATTTGAGATACAATCAATCTAGCTAGATCATTAATTCTCTATATATTCATAAGATTTTTACATTCGTTGCAATTAACTTGAAGTTTGTTGTGTGGTGGTTGGGTCCGCAGAGCTGGAAAGCGTTTTTTTTTTTTCTTGGTTACACTATATTATTTAAATCATTTAAAAAAATTGTAATTACTATATAAATTTTAGTTAATTTTTTGGGGGGATTTTTTTTCATTTGAACAAAATTCCATACAATGAGGTAACATCATGAGAAATATTTTCCGTGATAGCGCGCTTCTTTTCGTGGTCATCGATCAGTTTCGAATGTTCGCCCATTGTCAGGATATTTTTTCTAAACAGTGTGATAAAATAGACTTGCTTAGAGCAAATTTAGCTTATACACTTTTAGTTTTACTTTTAGTAACACTTTAGTACATACATATAAAATTTGCTCTGTGCAAGTCTATGTTATCATATTGTTTTGACAAAACATCCTTATGATAAGCGAACGCGCGAAACCGGTTGATGACCACAAAAATTAACCTAGATTGTAATTTAATTTAGTTACTGATTTCTTTGTCCAGTTAAGACAAAGCGTTAAAAAAAATTTTTTTTTTTTTAATTTTGCACATAAATAAAGTTGATTTTATATATATTATAATGGATTTTAATGCCCTATTATAGTTGTATCATTTATTATCTACACATCTGCCCCGTAATTCTACATGCAGCCCCAATGGGTTCAAACACCTGGATCCTGGTACCTGGTACCTGTCGTACCAACTATCGGAAGTTACGAAGATGCCAAAACAAATGTTTAAGATTAATTGGGTACTTTCCTCAATGGACATCTATAGACTATTTGCCTGCCAGCGTGTCAACATTTGTTTCTATTACCACAGAAAAATTTGTGAACTTTCTGTGTACCTATTCCTTACCCTCATATAAAAAGTATTGCAAATTATAATAACTTAAGTTTCTTTAATTTAAAAAATATAAACATAAAATAATTATTTTGAGATGTTTATACGGCAAAATGGCCAGAGGAGTTTTAAAGAAAAAAGAATTCTTTGTTGCTCTACGTTTCGGGTAATATTGGTGCCTCTTCCATTGAAGCCTTTTTTAGAAGTCCTGCAAAATTTATTAAAGAAAAGATACATTATTGTAGTGAAGAAAAAGTGCATGGATTTTATAACAAATAAAAGAAAAATTTAAATTAAAGAAATATTAATAGAACAGATTGAGCATAAGAAATTATAACATAGAAGTGACAGTAAATTAAATAAAGTTATATTAATAATAAGAGAAAATAAAACAGATAAAAATACCGTTAGGATAGGAGAGGAGTGAACGTTGAAAACGTTGAGATTGAAATGAAGAGAGAGTATTTTTTTAAAAATTTAAAAAAACTGTTAAAAGGTGGGAGGGATCAGAAACATGTTTATAGTGAGGCGCGGTAATTTCAAATTTTGGAAGAAACAAATTACTGGCGAGTATCTTTGTTATAGCATTAGAAAAATAGTAATATTATTATAAATTAAAGTTAACGATTTTTTTTTTTTTTTTTTTTTTTTAAATTGATTAAGTTCGGATGGCATTGAATTTGTAAAGATTCGGATAGAAGACGTTTGAATGGTTTGAGTAAGTGGTTACCCTAAATTTTAAATTTTAAAATACTCTCCCTTCTTTTCAATCTCAACGTTCTCAACGTTCACTTCTCTCCTACCCTGAAGGTATCATTTATCTTTTTTACTTTCTCTTACTCCTAGTAAGAGGAAGTATTGTAATCGTGTCAAATTTTCGATACCGAGTTTTCACCGGAAATATCAGTTTTGAGGAGGTCCCTGTATGTATGTATGTGAACAGCATAGCTCAAAAACGAAAAACCATAGAAAGTTGAAACTTGATATTCCGTTTAGGTATCACCATGGGATCTGACAGTACGTTATCTGTCAAATTCTCAACCGGAAGGCCCAGTTTACTAGATGGATTTTTTACTTTCTTGCGATTTTCTCAAAAATGACTCCGACGATTTTCTTTAACTTGGAACATCAACCATACATACTAGGAGCTACAACTTTTATTTGAAACATTCTCCAGGAAAATGCATTTTAGGGCACTTTTGGGAGGGGTGGGGTTAGTTTCCATTAAAGTGCTCTATTCAGTTTATTAGACAATTCTGTCATCTAAATAATGTTAATTAGAATTAAATATGTTGTTGAAATTCCGAGTTTGAAAAATCGGATAACCGGAAGTGCGTTCACTTTACCAAATGATTTATTCACTTTTTCGCAATTTTCTCAAAAATGGCTCCGACGATTTTTTTGAAACTTCCTATATAAACTAAACATGCAAAGATCTACACCTTTTATTTAAAACATTTCTCTGGGAAAATTCATTTAAGGGCACTTTTAGGGGAGGGGTGGGTTATGTTTTTCTCTAAAGTGCTATCACAGTTGATTATACAATCCTATCATCCAAACAAAACTAAATAGAAATACATAGATGGCCAAAATTCCGAGTTTTAAGACCGGAAGTGCGCTTTTACTGAAATGTTTTTTCAGTTTTCGACGAATTTCGTTAAATTTGGTAAACAAACTATAAAATTTGTCAATTATAATTTTGAGAACAGGAGTAAGAGAAAGTTATGTGAGTGTTTCACACCAGATTTTTTTATTTTCTTTTATTGTTAATATTATTTTATTTAATTAACTGTCACTTGTGTTATAATTTCTTATGCTCAAGCTGTTTGGTTAATATTTTTCTAATTTAAATTTTTCTTTTATTTATTATAAATCTATGCAATTTTTCTTCATTGCAATACTGTATAATAATGTACTTTTTCTGTAATAAATTTTGCTCCTGAAGAAGGGCACCAATTGTACCCGAAACGAAGAGCAACAAGGAATTCTTTTTTTCATTAAAAACTCCACTGGTCATTGCCGTAAAAACATCTCATTTCATGCAATATGCAATTGTAGGCTTATCGACCAGGAAGTTTCCAAAAAAAAAAAAAAAAAAACACCAAATAATTTTAAAACCCGACGTTTCGGCAAATATTCTTTGCCTTCTTCAGGGGCTCTCTTAAATTAAGATGAGAGAAGAAGAAAAACACTTTAAAATTATTTGTTTTGGGGGGGGGACTTCCTGGTCGATAAGCCAACAATTAGATATACCTGATCTCTTCTAACGGCCAATAATTACTACAATTGCATCTCATTTTAATTATAAGACCTAACGATTGGAAAACCAATAGTTATTTTGGATTAATAACTTCATTTAGTTAAGGTTTTTTTAATTTATCTTTTTCCCAAGCAAGTAATTAAATGGTTTATCTGTGTAATTAGTAACTTTATGGAGTGTAAAACTGTGTAACGCTGCAGCTTGAAACCTCTTTCTTTTCTGTGATTTGTAACGATGTTATTATCTTGTAACTATAGTTTCGTTTCATTTAAAAGAAGAAAAATGTGATTCTGTTGTTTAATGAAAAACCATCGTGTTCGATCGAATATCTTAAGTTTAAAGAAAATTTATGAATTTTATAATAATTGTATCTATTGCAATAAAAAAAAATCATTTGATTGCAATCAGATGTTTTTATCCCTAATAATTTCTAGTACCTTCGTCACAACGTTCAAGAAAGTTTTTTTTTTTCGAGGGGTGAAATACATTTACGCACGCAGAGACCCTGCTGTGCCGGGCTCCTAAAATAGACTACCGGCTAAAACACCCCTCTGCTGCTAGACCTAGTCTGGATTCACTGGTGACCAGCATTACATCAGAACTAGGCCTCGTGTCTTTACTCATTGAGTATCTCCTTCGGTATTACCCTACTTGGCAGTCGTCCAGGTCCTACTTCTTCCGCTGAAGAATGTCCCTGGCATACCGAGCTACAGCTTGCCAGTTGGCCTTTCTGGCCAGCATAGCCTCAACTAGAGTGTCTGGAGTCTGTTGCCCAATCACAGCCTCAAGATCACCTCTGAGCCGGTCCCACCGACCGCAGGAGAAAAACGTGTGGGAAGCATCGTCTTTACTGCCGGGGCAGTAAAGGCATTCCTCATTCTCTACCTTTCCCATCTTTTTCAGGTACGCCCTGAAATAGCCATGCCCGCTCAGGAGTTGTGTGACGTAATAGTCCACTTCCCCATGTGGCCTCTTCGTCCATGGCTTTATCTCCCTAATTAACCTAGCGGTCCATCGGCCCCGCAGATCATCTTCCCAGGAAGCCTGCCACCTCCGGAAAGTGCGATTCCTCTCCTCCCTGGAGAGAGCCTCCTTACTCCCTTCTGCCTTCCTTTCGTGGAGGATCTTGCGTTCTCTAGCAAGGAGTTCAATCGGGATCACTCCGGCAATCATAAGAACTGCTGGCTCAGACACCGTGCGGTATGCAGAGGCAATCTTCAGCGCACCAAGCCGCTGCACTCGAGCTATTCTTTTCCTGTAGGCCTCCTTGTTAAGAGCGTCCGCCCATACCTCAGCTCCGTAAAGGAGTATCGAGTGTGCCACACTCATCAACACTCGCCGTATACTGCCCCGGGGACCACCAATGTTTGCCATCAGCCTACTGAGGGACGCAACACTCTTCGCGGCCTTATCCGCTGCGCTCTGAATTTGCTTGCCGAAGCTCAGCTTACCATCAATCGTCAAACCCAGATACTTGGCAGTACTCTTCGAGGTCACAATTTCTTCTTCAACACGCCATGATATGCTCGTAGGGATCCTCTTTTTCGTCAGGACCACGATCTCTGTTTTGGACAGCGCCAAAGACAGTCCATGCTCCGTCATCCATCTATTGACGATACGCATCACCCTATTCAACATTAGTTGGGCGACGTTCAAGAAAGTACCTTCATAATTAGTCTTAATAATAGAGACCCAGATTTCGTCAGTACAGTTAGTACAATCTATATTTTATTGACGGAAACATCGAAAAGTAATGGCATTTCGATCTTACATTATAAAATCATCATATTGTATGACATCTGTGACATAAAAGAACTTGCAAACTTTTAAAATTGCTTGATAATAGAAAATTTTGATTGGATGCAAAACTTTCAGATTATTACAATCTCAGATACTGTTGAAGAGTTTGTTAGTAATTCACAAATATGAAATTCCATATGTGCTATAATGGAATTTAAGGAACTTAAGAAAAGAAAAGTGGTTTGGTTATAATTAATTCACGTTTTTATATATTTTTACGTAATAAATATAAATATAACATGAATATTAAAGAGTTTTGTTAGAGACGGTGAGTGAGAGAGCAGCACGCTCTCACCTCGTGATTTTTACTTGATTTCAACTTTTTCTTTATTTATTTATGGGTTGTTTGTTATTTCAGGCCGCCAATACATTTCTTTCTATCCCGAGGTCTTTACTTGTTTCCGTTCGATACAACATATTCTATATAAATATTTTTATAGTTTGCATGTTTTTTTATATATATCTATACTTTTCACTATCTGCCCACGTTATTCTACAGCCAACTTAAAATAAAAAATACCTACGCTAAAAAGTAACTTTCTCAATATTACTTTATATTTCCCTTCTTCTTTATTTATTTATTTTTTTTTTAATGTGTTTGTTACAAAAACAAATTCTAAATAAAAATTAGGATTTGTCTCTCCCCCCAGCTTAAGCTTTACTAATTTTTTTTTACGAATATGATAAAAAATTCAATCCAATGAAGTTTTGAGTTAGAAAGAAGTCACATTCATTAAATACAGGAAAAATGGTTTTAGAAAAATGTCTGTGAAAAATGTATCTGCCAGCAAGGGGAGATCTGTTGCATGCAGTACTTGGGGAATGGCGACCCCACAAGCTTATCACAGCTCACTCAATGCACTTCGTCAAAACAGTGTATAGTACACTTAAACTACATACTCCACCTTTTACAGACAAAAGGATAAATACAGTACACAAATTAGGATCTCTGTCCCTAGTTAATTGGCGTAAGCCAAGAGAGAAGGAAGGAAGGAATTAGCTCAGTGGTTGCGCGCTGGACTAGTGCGGAGGTCCCGGGTTCAAATCCAGCATGCTGCCCTTAAATTTTCTCTTCCGGTGATGGACAGTGTTGTCTGTAGTTAGAGAACACTGTTCGGAGGTCGGCAGTGCACTGAGAAGGCTTCGGGGAGGCGCAATAGATATTTCAGGTCGCACTGCAAATATTCCCTATAACAATATAATCTAATCTAATCTAATGGATCTGCGTATTTGAACAAGTATATCTCAAATATGGAAGAATCGCTTAAAATTCAATGTTCTTATTCCACACAGATATAACCGATCAAAACCGATTGAAATAAAGGTTTTCGGGGGCATTCCACCTAATTTACTGATTCGTTAACTCTTTCTATTCAGGAGAAGGTGTCAAGTTTTCATCTCACGTGGATGTTTTGATGGTTCTTGAACATGAAAACAATTGTTTTCAACATGTAATCTCTCCTCTTTGTGTGTTCTTTTTTTTCCTTTCAACAATAACCCGGCTAAAAAGGAATTTTATTCTTTAATAAATATAAACTCAACATGTTTTAGCTTCTAATAGTATAACAGAAATTAATTTAAAAAATATCTAATTTAATTTTTGAAACAAATTAAATAAATAATGGCAAAACTTTAAATATAAGAAGTAACCTTCTTGACGGTGGCCAGTCGTCTCTAATGTCTTGTTAAGTACTGCAGGGGAGTCAGTGTGATCAGCCCGACAATGCAATGTGTTTTGCTTCGGTTACAAGAGTTATAGGTAGACACTTAAAGGAAAAATCACACACGTAGTTAAAGAGCAAGACTCCGGCTGCTGAAAAGCAGTGGGCAACGCTGCTAGAAAGTAAGATACCTGCCGGCCTTCCAAGAAAAGATTCTATCGTGCTATTCCGAGGAATTACAGGGCATGATTACCTCCAAGCCCACTTCCACAAATAGGTATAAAGGACTCGCCGATTTGCCCATTGTGCAATAACGGCGTAATGACTTTTCAACATCTGAACGCGTGCCCTGCATTATAGGGTATGAGTAGTATTTATGAAAAATATTAGGCTGCCAGACAAAAATTGGCTTAACTAACGCCTTTGTCGCGGGATCGAAAAAAAAAGAAAAAAAAGTACTTCATCTTGACGCCCCAAAGTGGAAATCGTCAATTAGATGATCCCAGTCTTGTTATCACATATATATTATCAAAATATGGATTGTGATAATAGGGATATCAGAATATAATATGGATTGCCCCATTTTATATAATCTATTTAAGTAATGTTGAACTCTTGCATGTCCTGTAATATCTGTTTTCTTCTTTGTTTTTTTTAATTTAAGGCGCGTCAACATCTATCATTGGCGCTCGTCGCCTTCTCAGTCACTGCCAGCCTCCGGACAGTGTTCTCTCGTTACAGACAACACTGTGCATCATCGGACAGTGAGAGGCTCCTGGGAAGAAAAATTCTAAGGGCAACAAGCTGGACTTGAACCCGGGATGTCCGCGTGGAAGTTCAGTACGCTAACCATTTAGCTATTCCCTTCCCTTGTAATGTCTCTGTTAATTTGTAGTCTATTTGTAAATGTAGTAGTTTTCTGTCGTTTATAGCTAGTCTTATTGCATTCCTCCACTTTCCACTTACTTTCCTTTTTATTGGAACTTACATTTCCAAACTACGTTGGAGATTTTTGGTAGCTTAACACCTATGCCATCGTTTTTGGTAGCATCAAGTCCCTACAATACTGATAAGACAACCTAGAAATAATCCAGACAGTTTAAAAGTGTGCAACAAGTAAATAGTGTATCCACAAGGAGGCCTGAGAGAAGACATCAATCTCCAAGGACTAAATAAGTTTACTGATCTCCATCTCGAGGAAATCGCGCAGCCAGCATTGCTTGAGTGAGAAAGAATAAGGTTGAATAATAAGGATTAAGGGGACCAGAAAGAAGAAAAAGAAATTTTTTGAAGCGAGTTAAGATTGTCTTTAATAAATGGTGTTTTCAAGTCATTATATAGAAAGGTTTTATTGAAGAACATAGGATGAATGATTAAGTTATTTGGCGAAGAATTTTGGTCTGTAAGGATTGAATTAGAATGTTTGGTTGACTCCCTTCCATGGTTCCGTAAGTCCAAATAAGTTTCATTTTATGAGAACTTTGTTGTTTAATGTCACTTTTGATCGTCTGTCAAGAAGTCATGCTAGGAAGTGATAGATTAAATTAGAACATGTTGTAGGTCTCTTTTCCCAAGCACTGCAGCCAATTAGAGGCTTATTGTGCCTACCCCTGTGGGACTAGTATAAGAAACTTCCCATTTTCATGAAGTTGAAAGTTTTGCACTATTATCTTCTTTGGTCTCAGTCTGCCAAAAGTCTCATAGCGCAATTTAGCGATTGCAACACATTCAAATAGCAGGTGCTTGTGATATAATCTACACAATAATTCTGAGCTAATTAACCCTACCCGGTATAGGTGTTTTTTGAATCTACCATGCCCAGTGAAAAGGTCTCTTCAGTTTTATTCTTACACAACTTTGACATCACCATCTTGCTGTGTTTGAGCCTCTGGACTTATTTTCCAGATTATGTCGTGGTATTTTTCCTTAGCCAATCTGTTAAAGATGCATGCATTGTCCCCAGGACAGATTCTGGACCACTGAATGGAGTGTTAGCCCCATTCTTGGCGAGTTGGTCGACTATTTCGTTGCCACTAATCCTCACATGTCCTGGCATCCATTCCAGCCAGATTTTGTGCCGGGAGAGTAGGAAGCGGTAACGTTAGATTAACAAATTTAAAGTAAAAAAAATTGTTGTTGCTATTTTCGATAAAATTGCAGAAAGCTGAAAAAAATAAAAATTAGTCAAGTCGTACTACCGGTTGGCCGAAACTTTTATATTATATTTTCGAGATTTCTAAACGGAATATGAAATTGGAACTTCTAAAGATTTTTAACTTCTTAAATATTTTGTTCACACAAGACAATTCGCTAAAAATATTTTTTCATTACCAATATCCTAAACCTATGTTCCCATGAACCCATTCAGTGAAAACTAACTTTGCAATATTTCACATTTTCGCAAGACTTCTCTTACATCAGCAAGAGAAAATATAAATGAATACAATCACTGAATTGCTGCTACTAAATTGAAGAGGCGTAAAGAAACATTTATTGCATGGGATTTTGAAAATATTGAAGATAAAAAAAAAAATACAAAAATGGTGGGGGTACAGACCGTCTGGCCAGTGGCAGCTCGCTCATCACCCCTATTTTAGTTTGTGGATATTTTTAGTGCGTACAGTGTTATAGCGCCGCCCCCTGTCTCGCCCCCTTCCTTTAACACATTTATAAAAATAATACATTCGCAGTATAGGCAAATAGACGGCCAATAGACACACATTTTATACCATCTGTACATACAAAACCCACACAAACATTCATTTATGCATATATATATATATATACATTTATTTTGTAAGCAGTTCCTATTTTTTTCAATACTGTACCTAGAAAACTAATATTTACCTTCTTTTAATGCTGAGGAGGAAGTTTACGATCGTTTCTGAAATGTCTTATTTTCGAAAATAAGGTTTGATCCGAATTACTTATATTACAGCAGGCAGGAGTATTTTATACTATCTCTTCCTCCTAATAAGAGGAAGTATTGGGATCGTGCCAAATTTATGAAACAGTTTTCACCGTAATTACATGTTTCGTGGTTCTCTGAATAGGAAATTAATGTTTTAGCCAATGGTCTGTATGTGTGTGTGTGTGTGTGTGTGTGTGTGTGAATGTGTATGTATATGTTCTAACAGAAAATCTCAAAAACGAGATATTGTACCCCCTCTGGTGCCATAGGTGAGCTTGCTCATCTACAGCTCCCTCTCCAGGTTGAGATCCCTAAGAAATCCCAGGATCCTGGAGGTTTCTAGGGTGGATATTTCCCCCTCCCCTATCTGGTAACAACCCAGGCTATTGAACCTTTTTTGGATGACGCCGTCGCATCGGTGAGTAGATGAATGGGAGTTTCCTCCATCTCCCCAAACAATGTGTATGTACCAACTAGGCCCAGCTTCCTCAGGTGTCCACTGAGTCTACAGTGCCCCATAAGAATAAGGATCTTATTCTTACTCAAACTGATGTATGCCTTCAACCTTTCGTGGTTGTAACCTCCCAGGCAAACCTTGGCCCGCCTTAGTGCCGGGAGAGTGTTCCAGAGAAAAGCTATTTTCGCCACGTCCTCTTTCTTAATTTCTTCCAAGAATACCTGGTCGCTTACTCCTCAAAAGGGCTCAGGCCCCAAGAGAGGGGATGCAGCGCCTTCTTTTGCCAGAATGTTGGTCTCCATTATCTTTCACGCCTACATGTACCCAGAAAAAGGTAACTTTATTTCTTCTGCCTAGATCGTTAAGCTTACCTAGGCATTCCCAAACCATTTTAGAACTGATAACACAAGAGCTCAGTGCTTTAATGGCAGCTTGACTGTTGGATAGGATAACTATCTCCTGATTCCGATATCCCTATCGAGTTTAAACTGGAAGCATCTTCCAATAGCGTAAATTTCCGCCTGGAAGATGCTGGGAAACATACCCATGTGTCCCGTTTGGTTCTAGGTCCAAACATCCCCGCCCCGGTTTCCTCGAGGGTACTGCTACTGCATACTACTTAGTGGCATGCTTACAAATATTGGACAGGGCGGATTCCTCGCTCCACTCCCTTTTCGTACTTAGCTTCGAAGAAAAATTCCTAACAAAGCTGTATTTCTTAGACATTCTGTCCCTAGGGAGGTTCCAAGGGAGGGATCCGGCAGAAGGGAATATCCTCTCCCTAGAGCTCAGGAGCGCTGTGATATTGAGAATGACCTCAATCCCGGTTGTGGGACACGTCCTCATTGCTCCCGTCTGCATAGGCACGCAAGGCACTGTATTTTGTGAAGAGTTTTCTTGACCTTCTCAATATTCGTCCTGCTTTACCGCGCGTATGTGATGATTGGTCTCACCATCATGATGGACATCCAATTAAGAATGAAAAGAGGACATCCTCAGGACTTGCCCGCCATCCTCCTAATCACCATGAGAGCAGGAGTAGCTTAAACTTCGTATACTATCTACACTCATAAATACCTATCACTTTTATTTGAAACATTTTTCCGGGAAAATTGATTTTTTGGGGGTTCTGGGGGGGGGACAGTAGCGTTATGCTTTCCTCTAAAGTACCATGTGAAATAGATGGTTTTACTATCTAAATTCAATTAAAAAAATATATATTCAAAGCATTGATAAAATTCCATATTGATGGAAATCGGAAGGGCGATTTTACATAAAAGGTTTTTAAGTTTTTTGGAATTTTCTTGAAAATGATTAAAACGATTTCATATTGTCAGGATAACCACCCCATATTTATGTCAGGATAAATATGTTCATTTTGAGTATAAGAAAATTTGTCAGGCTTCCACGGCCATTGACTTGTAGAACATTTAGGTCTTCGGTTAAGACCGTGTCAGTGGTTGGTTATAAACCGACGTTTCGCCCTTATTACAATAGGCATCTTCAAGGTAGCTTTAGAGGCATCTTCTAAAGCTATCCGCCAATCCTGCCCGAAAGTCAGGCTGCCATTAAAGCATTGAGCTCTCATGGTATCAGTTCTAAAATGGTTTGGGAATGCCTAGGTAAGCTTAACCATCTAGGCAGAAGAAATAAAGTTACCCTGTTCTGGGTGCCGGGACATGTAGGCGTGAAAGGTAATGAGGAGGCCGACATCCTGGCAAAAGAAGGCGCTGCATCTCCTCTCTTGGGGCCTGAGCCCTTTTGAGGAGTAAGTGACCAGGTATTCTTGGAAGAAATAAGGGAGAAATTAAGGTGGCGAAAATAGCTTGTCTCCGGAACACTCTCCCGGGACAAAGGCATACCAAGGTCTGTCTGGGAAGTTACAATACTGACAAAATACAGACTGGGTAGGATAGTGTAGAACGGTGGAGAAGAAGAGATTGGCTTCCCCCTCCCTTCCGGATGGCTGTTGTAATAAGCTGAGCTTAGTTTTCTCGTGCTTGCGTATGATTGGCTGTTGGATGACGAGGTCTTAGTTTTCCCTCCCACTGCCTAGTTGTTAATGTTGCAGCCCAATTTTTATGTATAAAACCGTTGTCTTTTTGAGGAAAGCCTTAACCTTATCCTCTCACCCAAAACTCCCTAATAAGCGATAGATCTCTGTATTTATTGTTAGTAGTATAACAAATTTAATGAAATTCATTGGTGTTTTTATGGAGAAAATTGCAGAAAACTGAAAAAAACTGTTAAGTAAACACGCACTTCCGGTCATACCAGGATTGTTCAAACTCAAAATTCTGGTTACATATTTAGTGCTAATTAATATTATTTAAATGAAGGAATAGTATATAAACTAAATTAGCCGCATTAAATGCAATTTTCCAGAGAAATGTTTCAAATTGTTTTAAAGAACATTGTTTGCAAAAAATATCGCAAAAAAAAGAGAAAACCCCATTTAGTAAATTGGAGGTTGACGAATATTTTGACAGACAACTTACTGTCAGATCCCATGCTCATTCTAAATGGAATGTTATGTTTGAACTTTCTGCGTAATTTTTTTTTTTGAGCTATTCATCTCACATACAGACAGAGTGTTTTTTAAAAAGCCATTTTCGTACTAAGGGTACCCCAAAACGTGTATTTCCGGTGAAAACTTGATGTCGAACATTGATAAAATTGATTTTTTTGGGGCTCCTGATAGCAGCAATGTTACGTTTTCCTCTATTTAGTATTATTGCACATTAAGAGCTTTGCTACAATCCCCCCCCTCCCCCAAAGAAAAATCTATAAACCGGAAGTGAGAGTTTAGAAGGGTTTTTTGACTTTTTCGGAAATTCCTTGAAACCGTCCAGAACGAATATCTTTAAACTGGGAATGTTAAAAATGCACAAGAAAAAAAGTATCACTTTTATTTGAAACATTTTTCGCCGGAAAAATTCGGATTTCCGGGTGTAATGGCAAGAGAGAGAACACAAGCCCGACCGAGAGAAAACAGACTCTCTCTGGTACTCTCTGACAGCAGGCTAGAGTGGGGAGAACCTGTATATAAGCCAGTGAGAGATCTAGACATCTATCTATCAGATTCAACCATAAACATCGCATCGTGTCATATCTCTACTCCCACCTTTTATTCTATAAAAATCATTACAAGTTCAGTGCAGTTTGTGTAAGCTTACAGCTATATTATAACAGTATCTTCACATCTCATCTAATTAATCAACCCAATTTCTCTCCTCATCAACTCCATTATATCGGGTGTTTAACCAGTCACTTAGGTTGAAATTTAAATTGGCACTACAAACATTATTGGGTGAGACAGTGGGCGTTGTCATCACAACAGTTAACACTCATGGATAAACCTACCATCTTTTCTTTTAGCGAATGTTATAAGCCTAATTAAAACATTTGTAACAATTATAATTTTGTAACAGAAATATGTCCATTAAGTTTTGGCAAGAAAAAGTCGTATGTGCTTCATACCAGATTTTTATTTATATTATATTAAGGCGCCATGAGATAGAAGCATACCCAGCAGGTTGACCGTTAGACCGGTATCAGATTCCCTCTTTCGTCCTTGGATTCATAAATGAACAGATATGTTTAAATTAATTATATTAATATGTTTAAGACTAAATTATTTTTGTCTAACTAAACCTTGATCGGGTACATGGATGTAAAGCCCCGTCGGATAAAAATGTTTTGTAATAAGTTATTGAAATTCTCAGAAATATCTTTGTTATACTTCACATTTTGTATTCACAATTCACATACAGACAGACTTGATGCTTGTTTTTTTTTCATTTAGAAGGTGATAGTATTAGTAAGAAAACAAATTATAAGAAGTGAGAAATATTGGAAAAGTGATATATAGAAAAACTCTTTTATGAAGAGAGTGAGTGCGTGAATGAATAAGAGAGAGAGAGGGAGATGTTTAGAATGATAGAAATAAATAACAAATAACTTCATAATAAATAAACAAGACCAAGGCCGGAGGACCAAGCCACAAAAACACACACGCGCACACACACACACACATATATATATAAAATACTCATACACAAAATATACACAATTCCACGCCCCTCACTGCCTCTACTTCACACCATATGAAACAAATTAATAAGTACCCCCACCAATTTCAAAATAACATACAAGACCGCAAGTTCACTAAGTTACCCATATCACTTTTCTAATTAGTTATTGTATTGATCAATAAAATGTATATCATAAATTCGTTCACTCACAATTTAATTTACATTTCCAATTTAATTTACGTAACATGGATGAAAGAATTTTTAATTAATTATTATTTTTTTTTTTAATCATTATAACTACAAACTTATTACCTAAAGTGGTACATCTATATTAATTTGTACATAACATAGTAAGCAATATATATATATATAAAATACCCTAAATAAATATATTGTAATAAACGTTGGTTGATATTACATAATTTCGTTATTACAAATTTTAACACTAGATGATTAAACTGTGGAGCTTTGAAGGTTTTATTTATTTATTATATAATATATTTACTCGTATATGAAGGCCTCGTTAAAAACAAAAACTTTAGAGCAGGGGTTGCCGCCCCCCGCCCCTCCATATAACTCTTTCAATGCCCCCCTAATCTGATAATCCAAAATTATCTTTTTTTAAAAAAAGAATTTTGTAATCATTTTTATTACCAGTTTTTATTGAATTTTATCTTTAAAAAGATGAGTTAGCTAATTAATTTATCATTATTATTCTTCACACTAATGCAAGACACCAAAATAATATATGTATGTTGATTTATAGACAGGAAGTTGGTCAATAGTTTTTTTTTTTGCAGACGTTTCGATTATATCTTTACTTTTCTACGGTGCTACAATATAGATCATAAGCCTTTATTAAAAAAATCATTATTAAAGAAATATGATTATTGAATATGTGGATCGGTCGGCAATGCTTGATAATATCTGGTATTTTATCCGTCGTAATGTTTCTTTACAATCAACAAATATGAGTGTAACAGAAACATTACGTTGAAGTGAACTCTCTACATGAACTTGGTGAATTTGTTCTGAGGATGGATGAAAATCCGAAGCATTTCTGGAACAATATAAATATGCAATGCTACGATGGATAAAATACCAGAAATATAAGAAATATGAGATTATAACTAGGTCTAATATAATAGTTATTCTTTCTCATTTTAATCAAATAAACATAATGAAGTAGTGAAATTTATCTATCTACAAACATTACTATACTAATAATAATTACAATAAATAACATAAACAAAATATATCTAAAATTAATAGTAATAATAGTTATATTAAAATTAGGAAACGTAATAATTAATTACGTAATAATAAAATACGCACATTTTTGTTTGGCTTGGGTGAGGTAACTGTTTACGAACAACAAGAGGTAAACTGTAGTTTTTGCCTATAATTATTATCTATTGCATTAATGAAAGACTAAATATATAATTGTAATGTTCGATATCTATATATATAAAAATAAATGTCCATTGTATGTAATGGCAAATCTCGAGAAATAATGACTCAAATGTTGTGAAATTTATATATGTTGTTGAGGCTGAGGTATAGATTGTTTTTAGTATACACAAAAGTTTTTGATACGTGGCGCTTATCAGAAGATACGAAAAATCTGTTTTTCGCATATATTTCAAATACTGTTCGAATGTATAAAGTTTTTATGGGCATTTCAGTTTCTAATATTCCATGTACGTGTTTAGTTCTCAACTACCCACTCCATCGAACATTACAAGGCGAGAGAATCTACTCAGCCTTTTGGCGGTTTACTTATTTTATTATCTGATGATTTCCGTCAAACATTACCAGTTATTCCACGTTCAACACCTGCTGACGAACACAAGGCATGCCTAAAAGCATCTCATTTATGGGCACATGTCATCAAACTTAAGTTTAACTAGTATGCGTGAAGGAAAAATACCAGTCGATGAAACCACAAAATGTATTACATTGCCAAACAATTTCTACAATTTGATTGACACTAAAAAGAATTTGATTCAGAGTATTTTTCCATTTATTGAACAAAATTACAGAAATCATCAATGGTTAGCAGAACGTGCAATATTGGCTGCCAAAAAAAGGTTGACGTTAATGACATCAACATTAAAATTCATAAATATAATGCATGGCGAAACATTTAAATTCAAATCAAAATAGATACCGTTATGAATCAGAATGAATCAGTTAATAATCCCATTGAATTTTTAAACTAGCTTGATTTGCCAGGTTTGCCACCTCACATTCTACATTTGAAAGTTGGTCCTCCTATTATCATCCTTCCGCGAAACATCTGATATGTGGAACTAGACTTGCCGTGAAAAAAATAATGAATAATGTTTTAGTAGCAACCATTTTAATTGGCAAATTCAAAGGTGAAAATGTTCTACTGCCCCGCATCCCCATAATACCTATAGAAACACCTCTTGAGTTTAAGCGATTGCAGTTTCCGGTAATGCTTGCTATTGCCAACAACAAAGCACAAGGCCAATCACTTAAAGTATGCGGATTAAATTTGGAAAAGCAATGTTTTTCACATGGTCAGCCGTATGTAGCTTGCACGCGACTAGGCAAACCTTCCGCATTGTATGTATATGCCCCATTATTAATCATTGCAATAAGAAAAGTAATTTTTTCATTCAAAAGCATTACAATCAAAATATTATTTTTAACAAATATATGCATTTTTTTCTTTAAATTTTGTATCATTAAAATTTTTTATTAAAAAAAAAAATGGTATATAAAATAAATTAACGTTTTTACTTTCAAATATATATTAGGGGCCAGCAAAGCGGACCGGGTACAGCTAGTTATAAATAAAACAAAATTACTACTGTAAAATAATAATAATAATAATAATAATCTATTGTCTTATAAGATTTGTATAATATGCAATATTGAAATTAATTACATCAGACTTCCTATTGTTATTGCACGATTATTTTTCTTTTGAAATGTACATATATAATCTCTTTAAATAGATTTTTCATTATTAGTTTCAAATTATTTTCGAGTTTAAAAAAAAAAAAAAAAAATGGTCAATTTTTACTTTCTCTTACCCCTAGTATAAGAGGAAGTATTGAAATAGTAGAAATACACGTTTTGTGGTCCTCGAAGTCGAAAAAAGTGGTAGGTGTGTGTCTATATGTGAACAGCATAGCTTAAAAACGAAATATCTCAGAAAGTTTAAACTTCATATTCCTTTTAGGTATCACCCTGGAATCCGAGACAGTAAATTATCTGTCGAAATTCTTGAACCGGAAGTACAACTTTACTGATTTAGACTTTTCACTTTTATTTCCGATTTTGTCGAAAATGAC
>JAAEAF010014368.1:0-281559 GCA_011037195.1 Triatoma infestans | reverse complement strand
ATAAAACATCGAAATCCCCTCCTCCCCAAACAGTTAAGGAAATTAGAACTTCCGATTAACTGATTTTCAACAAATGCGGCATTTTAACAACCTATGTAAATCCCATTAACATTAGACATTTACTAGACCGTGTCATATCGTGAACTTTATTTTAGAAGGAAGCTGCTAAATTTACCCCTTCCCCAAAAATACTTTTAAAATGAATTTGCTTAGAAAATGTTTCATTTAAATTTGTTAAATCTACCTACGTGTAGTGAGCATAAAAGTAAATCGTTGGAGCCATTTTCGAGCAAATCACAAAAAAAAGGAAGAAGAAAAATGATAACTTGTAAAACTTACTAAGCAGAAAAGATGCCACTAGCATGCTTTAGAGATGCTAATGGCCACGACTATCTACAGAGACACCTTTTTAGGATACGTATAGTGGATAATCCGATCTGCTCCTATGCCTAACTGAAGAAATGAACATGCCGCACCTTCACCGCTGCCCAGCGTTGACAACTGTCGTTGAAGATTCTGACGTGCTACACGACAATCAGATATTGTTAAATTATACTGCGCTACAAGAAGTCAAATGGCAGAACGCCAACGACGTAGGCGTAAAAAAAAAAAAAAAAAAAATAGAATTAAATAAGTTGTCGAAATTCCGAGTTTGAAGAAAATCTAATGACCGGAAGTGCGCTTTAATTTAAGTAGTTTTCAGTTTTCTGCTATTTTCTCCAAAACGACTACAACGTTTTTCTTTAAACTTTAAATATCAACTACACTTACAAAGAGCTATGAAATGTTATTGGTGTGATGTGTTGTATGTTTGTAGTGTAGTAGCTTGTGTCGTGAGTGGTTTAGTAAAAGGGCTTGTAAGTATATATTATGTTTAAGAGAGAAGTATTAGAAATAATCAAGAAACTACCACTGTTTTTGAAATAAATATATTATTCTCTAAGTGAATTTAAGTACTTTTATAATATCACAGCGATTATTTTTTATAAATCAATTATTTATCTAGATTAAATGCAAAGCTCTTATGTTTTAACTTAAATTGCCACTGATTCTTGAAGTGTTTTGGTTTGAATGTCTACAACAGACTGCCTTGAAGGAATGTCTTTTAGTTGTTCGTTCAAAACTTCCCCTGTGGGAAGAAGGGGTAGATAATGCCAACCGAGTTCTATGAATTCTAAAAGACAATGGTGGTCTTCTATCTGAATAGCCCCCTTTGCAAGCGAATGTTACATTTTTCTTGATATTACAAATAAAAAAATTTTTCTATATTTCTAGCATCCATCACAGCTACAACTTTTATTTGTAACATTTCTCCGGGAAAATTCATTTAAAGGCACACTTTTGGTGAGAGGTTATTTTCCTCTAAAGTGCTATTTTAGTTCAACAATATGTTATATAATAATTATGTCAACTAAATAATATTAATTAGAATTATATAAGTTGTCAAAATTCTTAGTTTTGAAAAAAATCGGTTGACCGGAAGTTTGCGACTTTACTGAATAGGTTTTTCAGTTTTTTTTTTGTAATTTTCTCCATAAAAATTGCTGACGGTTTTAAACACTAATAAGAACTGTTAAATGTGAAGAAAATTTGCCTTTTCGCAGTAAGAGAAGTAGTGTGAGTGAATCACACCAGTTTTTTTTTTTTTGTAAATTATGCTGTTTTAAATTCAATATAATTTGTTAATGTAAAACTACTATCTAGACAAAACTATTAAATATAATTTGGAATCGCCACACATATAATTATGTATCATGGACCACGTGGAAAATATATTCTCCTTCATTATAAAGGAAAAAAAAACCACACACACAGACCAATTTCTACTACACTTTTTCTGTCTCAGAGGACCTCATAAAATGATGTATTTCCGGTGAAAAAAAACTCAATTTTCTGAAAATTTGACACGATCACAGTACTTTTTTTTTTTTATAGTAATTAAGAGAAAGTAATAAAGGAATACAATATAAAATTGAAAATGTTCAAAATCGTTAAAGAAATAATAATAATGATAATCACAAGTAGTTACTAAAAAGAAAATGACTTCTTTAAAATAAAACTTTACAACCTGACAAAGGACCGGGCCAAAACAATAAACAAAAGAAAACGATTTTTACAAGATGTTCCCATTTATTTGACTTCTTTGTTTAGGCTTTTTTTTTTTTTTTTTTTTATTTTATTCTTTTTCTTTAATTTTCTTTATACAAAGTAAGGAAATTGTCTTTATATATACATATATATTTTATTTTAATTATATTGAAAAGAAGATTTACAAAAAGAATGACAATGATAAATTGATAATAATGTGTTTTAAAAAGGAAATATAGTATTCAAGTATAAAGTAAATTTGACTAAGGTAAATTACAGTTTGAAGGGGGGAGGGGAGGGGACTTGAAGAAAATAAAGAATGAAACAACTCATCTTCAAACAATAGAGGGGAAGATAATAAAATTCATTAGTGCTGAAATAAAAGAAATACGATGAGAGGCAATGTTGGGCAGTGTAGTGGCGGCTTACATAGGGAAAAAAGCGCAGTAAACTCGTTGCTTTGCTTGTTAGGCTATTGAAAGTTGTCGGCTCTGTTAATGACTTACTTTTAGGTGAAAAAGGTGCTACATGTCCATTTCTACATTTTTTTTTTCTTTTTTCCCCCATCCACCTCTTTCTGCTACTTCTTCATCACTTGAACTATTTCTTCGGTTACTATTTCTTTTCTTAAGTCACGACAATAAGTACCACTAACACTATTACTCATTTCCGTTCTGATATCTATATAACATGTACCCATAAACAAAAAAAAAATTCTATCTACCTCACTTACAATTGGAACAACATTAAAATGTAGAAATCAACATTTTTACCATTTAATCAACTTACAAAACCTTTCATTCATCAGAGACATTTTTCCGAAATAGCCTGCTTCTTTTTGGTGGTCATCGACCGGTTTTGGGTGTGTTCGCCCATCATCAGGATGTTTTTGTTAAACACTGTAATAACATAGACTTGCATAGAGCAAATACAGTTCATGCACTAGATTTTAAAAGTCTTTAATTATGACGGAAATAGGTGAAGAGCGGTGTTATTATCTGAATGGAAAAACACATGTTCGGTCCTTTTAGTGACGTTGTTCCCTATTTATTTTTAAATGGAAACATCAATGAGTGGGGATGTATAACTTAAACTATGTTTTTTTTTGAAGGAGATTTTTACTTTGACAATTATTTTATCCATAACATCTTATTATTTCTATTTATTAATTTATAAAAGAGTGAAATAACACAAAAGTTTCAGCTATGTGCCACTATGGGATAGTTACTGATAAGAAATTATAAAATCCGAGCTGGTTTGTATGATTTTTATACATTACATTTTTATACAAAGGAATTTTGTTTCTATAAATGTCTGTATTTGAGCTCGTTTAGACTCGTTATATTTAGGCTTGTAAAAAAGAACCCATATTTAAGTATATGGATGGTGTATCTATGTATGTGTGTGAAAGGTGAAATATGTATGCATAATTATAAAATAAACTTGCTTATATAGATTACTTGTGGGGCAGGTGTTGGTGTAGTGGTTATGAGCATGGACTTGTAAGTGGGAGAACCCCAGTTCGAGTCCAGCGTATAACTAAATTTTATATTTGTTTAAAAAATGTTATTAGTAAAGTAAGGGCTTTCGCCCCCGTCCACGACACCTAATTTGGTAGTTGGACGTTAAGCCCGCCTGAATAAATAAATAGATTACTTGCTCAACATACTTATGTATCTATACCATCTTACGATCATTCAGCACGGATTTTATAATTTCTTATCACTAACTAGTCCATAGTGGCCCACGGCTTACACTTTCGTGTTATTTCGCTCTGTTATAAATTAATAAATAGAAACAATAAGATGGTATACATCCCCACTCATTGATGTTTCCATTTAAAAAGGGAACAACGTCATTAAAAGGACTGAACATGTGTTTTCCTATTCAGGTAGCAACACCCCTCTTAACGTAGTTCTATCATATCAATGACTTTTAAAATCCAGTGTATCAACTGTGCAAGACTATGTTATTACACTGTTTAACAAAAATATCCCTAGGCTATCTCGGAAAATAATTTTGATGCTTTCCAGCTCTGCGAAACCAGCCACAACAACCTTACATTCATATTTGTCATGAGTTGTTTTCCTACTATTATTATTCTTCGTAATTATTTTGTAATGATGACGATGCTAAAAAAAAAAAAAGAAGAAGAAGAAGAAAATGCGAACTATAAAGAAAAATGTCCAGAGAAAAAGTTTTTATCTTAAAAGAAAAATCCACTGTAACTCTTTTCACTTAATGAGTGTAAATAATTTGTTATTTATTATTCTTAGTATCTCTATAACATCTAAAGTTAAAATTAAAAACCTTCATAAAATAAAATAAACAAACTTTTTTTCCAACTGAAGAGCGCCCCTCTAGCTAAAGTACAATATATTTTTTTGGCTATTTTGGCCGCATAAATAATGAAAATAAATTTCCTAATTTCTAGAAAATAAAAAGAAACATTTCAGAAATATTCTTTTTACAATGATTTACTTTTACATAGTATAAAAATTCTAGTTTTTCTACTTAGACTAAGTGTTTGGACAATTTTATGTTTGGAAGTTACGAACAACAAAATTAAAATCTGATGACAAATAATTTTCTACCACAATTCTCAAACATGAAAAGAAAAGCTTTTTTCAAATTAAAAACTCATACTTACAATATATCAATTATTCTATATTAATCGTGGAGAGGTAGCGTATTAATTTGATAACATAAGTGGGAGCATGGGAAGAAAGATCCATGGGTCCTCAATTATGATTTACGCTTATTTTATTGAGAAATACTGGAATTTTATTGTTTAGGTGGTTAAATGTTATTTATTCAGGTAAACATGCACATCTTCCTTGTTCTTATGGACTTGAAGAATCAATATAGGGATACAATCCTTAAAAAACATTACTGGACTGTATCAAAACCCATTTTTGCGGAGCTTGGTGATTGCTTCAGCGTTGAGAGAAAACAGTATTGGACGGTAGAATAGATATTACTCAAGCTTGTATGACGAGTATGACATCTTTGGCGACTATTGCATAATTTGCAATTGTATGAATTATTTGTTCCAACACCTACAATATTTGATAATTACAGTACAAAAAAATAATTAGATTACAAGTACTAATTATATTGAATTAATCAAAACTAGACAAAGAACTAATTACAAATGACACTACAATAGAGGCTAATTGAAATGTGTAATTATAGTCACAACAAATGATTTAAACGGAAAAAAAAACCAAAATATAAAATATTGAAATCAATTGAATTTAAAAAAAAATTTAAAAATAAATCTGAAATTCTAATCTAATTGTGATGGATGCCAGAAATATAAAAATATATTTATTTGAAATCATCAAAATTATAAAGAAAATGCAAGCTCGTTGGCTAAAAGGGTACACCCCAGGTAGATGATTACACTTATAGGAAGAGTTCATGAACCTTGTTAGCATTGTCTACCCCTAATTTTCACAGGGGAAGATTTGAGAGCGAACAATTATAAGGCATTCTTTCAGGACAGTCTGTTGTAGACATTCAAGTAGATCACTTCAGGAATCAGTGGCAGTTCAAGTTAAAACATAAGAGCTTTGCATTTAATCTAGATAAATAATTGATTTATACATAGACGCTGTGGTATTATAAAAGTACTTAAATTCACTTAGAGAATAATATATTTATTTCAAAACAGCGGTGATCTTTTACTCATTACTAATACTTCTCTCTCCTTCTCAAACATACACACAAGCCCTTTACTAAATCGCTCACGCCACAAGCTACCACTACACTACAACAATCAACACATCAATTGGCATCCATCACATAATCTAATAGACAACAGTCCAAAAGTAATGTTGCGAAGTTTGGAGGACCCTCCTAATGTACAGGACCTCACGGGCTTTCACTTATATGGAAACGATGGAGATGAGTCCTGTTTTTGCCAGTTCAGTTAGTGCCATGGTCATTTTATAACACAAATTTCTCCTCATCCTACATACCACAGCGAGAAAATATTTTTTCTTCCCCTTCCTTAGATGTTGAGCTCCACTCTTCTACCCATTTTTGAAGTGTGTTTATGTATGTGCCTATGGTCTGCATAACTAAAAAACTTTATTGTTGATTGTGACGAGGGTGTCAGGAAAACGGTATACCACTACTTGGTCAGTGTCTCCGTTTCACGAATACGAAATTTCGCATATTTGGGAAGGCAACATTCTCAAGCGAATGCTTGAGGGAGTTAACATATTTTAAATTATTGTAGATTGTTGAAGCTTCTTAGGAGCGTTTTTTTTTTTGTTTTTTTTTGTGGGGGGATAAGAGCGAAATCGGCTTAGATCTCGCGCCTTCAGGCACCCATTATTATTAACAACCAAAATACAGGACCGACAAAACTATGATCAACTTTGAACAAAATATTGGTGACCTGCTTATGTAACGCTGCGCTTTATTCAGTTTTGTCTCTTAATATATAAAGTAGTAAGAATAATAATAAAAATATGGCAGTAAAAATTATCTACTCTATACTGATCCCTAGATGCAGTCAACTACCAATCGATTATAACATTTCCGTGGTTTTAATGTGTGGTAAATTTAATTAAAATAAAATCTGGATGAAAAGCGTACCAGGAAAAGTATACTAAGGAGGAAATTTTGAAAATTAAATTGTCAAAAATTTAATTACATTTTGTTCAATTACTAGTATTTCTCCGGAAACAAAGCAACAAAATGCTGGTGTAAATATTCACTCGATCTTCTCTAATTACAATAAAACAATGTAATAGACAAATATTCTTTAAAATGGTTATGAGTACATACAATTAAATAGCAGTGCCATAAAAAAGAGAAGATAGAGATATCATGTATACCACAATGTAACAACAGTGTAACAGTGCGACATAGTAACCCTTTGTCGCAACTAAAGCTTGTAGCAACAGTTTAAATTTTAACCTAATTGATTAAAATCCCGCCCTCCCCCAAGAATCCCCCGAAATTCAGAAAATCGCGCAAAAACCAGGGAAAAAAAAAATTCAGTAAAGTCGCACTTTTCGTGGATGGATTTTGCCCGAAACCTTCCCGATACCGTGGTACTACCTAAACTGAATACCAAATTTGAACTTCTGCGATTTTTCGTTTTTGGGATAATTCGTTTGGGACAATTGGCTAAAAAACTTTTTTTCGTTTTCCACGGAATGTTGTTGGAGCTGAAAACTCAAAAAAAAAAAAAAAATCTGGTGTGAAACACTCACACTGCTTTCTCTTACTCCAGTTCTCAGAATTATAATTGACAAATTTTATAGTTTGTGTACCAAATTTAACGAAATTCGTCGAAAACTGTCCAGTAAAAGCGCACTTCCGGCTTACTAATTTTCTTAAAACTTGGAATTTTGGCCATCTATTTATTTCTAATTAATTTTGTTTGGGTTATAGAATTGTTTAATGAACTATGATATCACTTTAGAGAAGCTGTAATCCTGCCCCTTCCCCCATAACTGGCCTTAAATGAATTTTCCCAGAGAAATGTTTTAAATAAAAGTTGTAGATGTTTGTATGTTTATTTTATATAATGAAAATCGCCAGAGTCATTTTTGAGAAAATTGCGAAAAAGTGAAAAAATCATTTAGTAAAGTGTTAAATGTAAGCGCACTTCCGGTCATCCGATTTTTTTCAAACTCGGAATTTCAACATATTCAATTCTAATTAACATTATTTAGATGATAGAATTGTTTAATAAACTGAAATAGCACTAAAAGATGAAGACCTAACCCTACCCCTCACTCAGAAGTGCCCTTAAATGAATTTTTCCTGAGAAATGTTTCAAATAAAAGTTGTAGCTCTTTGTATGTATAGTTGATATACCTAGTTTAAAGAAAATCGTCGGAGCTATTTTTGGAGAAAATTGCAAAAACTTAAAAAAAAACAACCAGTAAAGTGATAATTCCGGTTACAGAATTTTGACAGATAACTCACCGTCAGATCCCATAGTAATACCTAAACGTAATATCAACTTTCAACTTTCTACAGTTTTTCGTTTTTGAGCTATGCTGCTCATATATACACATACACACAGACCATTTGCTAAAAACCACTTTTTTGGACCTCAAAACGGATATTTCCTGTGAAAATTAGATACCGAAAATTTGACACGATTACAATACTTCCTCTTACTAGGAGCAGTAAGAGAAAGTAAAAACCGAACATAAGTGAAACCCACATGCTACAAAAACAATTTTATAGAAAAAAATAGCACTGGGAGATTGGAGATGAAACACATAATAAAAAATTATTAATAAAAATATGATTTACTCATGTTCTAATTAGATGAGTAGACGCTACTGGTGACTGGTGACTGGTTAGATGATACTGGTGATTGGTCGAAGCTAAAATTTCAACTAAAATGTGGAAGTGTTTTTGTTGTAATAACAAATGTGTGTAATTGAATTTTGTAAATTTTAATGTGTACGGAATATAACGTTAATTACGACTTTAATTAGGTGTCTTGTAAATAGAAGCATGAAGTAATTAAGATTTATTCATCCAAACAGATGCAAAATAAAATGAAAGCAAGTTTCACTCTTGAGGCTAGACAAACACTGAGCGACAGAAGGTTACATACAACGTGGGAAATTTTTTTGGCGATATAGACCGCCAAATAACCCCTTAGTTTCCCAGGTAAGGAATGTCCACATGTATTTCTGGTGAAAACACGATTTTTCGTAAAATTTGGCACAATCACAATACTTCCTTTTAACCGTAATAGAAAGTAATACATAATGTAGAAAATATTATAAAAATTACGGCATAGCTTTTTTTTTTTCCTAAAAATAATAAAGTCAAAACTTTTTTTCTCACCTTTTTTTTTAAATTTTTTTATTACTTTTATTAATGGCAGTAGAAATGAAAGTTTATTTATAAAAAATAAAAAGGTAAACTAGTTAAAAAGCAAGGTACATTTTTAAAAATGATAGAATATTTTTGAACATTAGTCCGGCATCTCTTTTTGCAATTTTGCATATCATTGTGTAGTTTGTTCATTCTTGTTTGTTTGGACGATGAGAGGTTGTTTATTTCCGTTCTAACAATCAGCAACTGTGAAATTTAGTTCGTAGTAACTTTTGTATAAATTACCATATTTACTAGGGGGGGGAAAAAAAGCCTGACTAACTACGCTGGAAAAACTAGTGAACAGAATATAATTGTGCGGTTTTCTGTAACAAATGCTACGTGTTACAAGTCTTTAAAGTTAATTGCAAAAAACCATTCCACTATAAAGGGTATACCGTTACAGTTTCTTTTTTTCCTTTTTTGTTGTTGTTATTGTTTTTATTGTTTATTTTTTTTAATATTATTGAGATTTTTCATAGAATTATTATTGAAACAGTTACATAAAAATATTCTACCTTGATAACAGATCATTAGTATGTTCTTTTAAACAACAACAAAAAAAAAAAAAAATTAAAAAGGAAATATTTAGGTTTACTTATTATTACCATATGATGTGATCTCTTCTGTAATTTATTTAAAAAAAATAAACAAAACCTAATTATTTTCATTTCTCTGAAAGTTTCTTTCTCATGAAATTTCCCACCTCGATCAGTTAGTTTAGATTTTCTATTTTCAATCAGTTCATGCTAAACTGTCCATTGCTGCGCAGAATAAATTATTTAATATTTTATTTGAAAACTTTTATTGAATAATACAATTGCGCTATTAAGTATGAATGTATTTATAAGGATAAATGTACTTAGTAAGGTAAATGTAAATATTACACAATCAGAATTAAGAAAATAAAAGAGTGAAGTAGGGTTAAATGGAAATAAAAAGGTTAAGAAAATAATATTTTGTTAGGTTTTTTTTTTTTAATAGAGTTCATTCGTTCCAATAATATAGAGGGTTTTATTATAAGATAAAGTGTCTATTTAATATAGTTCAGGTGCAAAAGACTATTAATGTTGTGCACCTTTCAAAAAACAAAAACAAAAAAAAACGGCGTTATAATCACAAATAAATGAGATAAATGGCAGAAACAAATGACTTAAGAAACTTGATTGATGTCTTCCAGAGATGACCACCGTAGTCCAGTAGAACGCGCGTCCAACGACGCCATAGCCCTAAGGGAACTATAGTTAAGGATAGGTCTACTCGAGGATTAGAATTTTGAAGATATACTTCTATGGAATTTATTGTAGCGAGATTTAGAATATTCCATTATAATTGGAATTTTGGGTGGCAGAGAATTTCAGATAGTATAGTTTTTTTTTTGTTTTTTTTAAATTAAAGGCATCTCAACATCTGAGGTCATTTGCGCCCGGAGCCTTCTCACTGCACTGCCGGCCTCCGGACAATGTTCCCGTTACAGACAACACTGTGCATCACCGGACAGTGAGCTGCAGGGGCTCCTAGGAAGAGAAAATCAAAGAGTAGCACGGCTGGATTCGAACCCGTGATCTCCGCGTTGCTAGTCCAGCGCACTACCACTGAGCTAATCCCTTCCCTGACAGATAGTATAGTTTAGATTTTGTTTACATTAGAACGTTCAACTGTCCCATAGAGTTCGAGAGTAAGGGCATATCGGTCAAGAAAAGCTAGAGGCAACCGCCGTTTGTTCTCTGGTGTTAATTTTGTGCGTTTATAAAGTTGTTTAAATAAGTGTTTGTACATTTTGTTAAGTTCAGAACGTTCAAATTTTGTGGAAAGGTTTCCAGGTAATTCTCTTGTAGATATAGTCCTTGATACCATATGCTCAGTTGTTGAAATTGGAGTATTGAATAGAATTTATCTTGTAAGGGCAAGATATTAATAATAATATATTTTAAATGTGATAATGTAATTTCAATGTATATAGGGTGTGTCTCTAAAAGCAGCCATATAATTCGAGGCATTCATAGGAATTGAGAACGACTACTTGCTTTTCAACCTCTCCATATTTTTTTTTTTTTACAACACAAACAATTTCCTTGTTTCTGCCAAATTTAAGGGTTTTTGATTAATCTCCAAAGCAGTTTTTTGTTATAGTGCACAGATTCTGGAGAATTAAAAATATGAAGAGAGCAAACATATTATTTAAACATCAGAGACATTTTCCGAGGTAGCCTGCTTCATTCAGGCGTTCGCTCATCATCAGGATGCGTTTTTCAGACAATGTGACAACACAGACTTGCACAGAGCGAAGTTAGTTTACACACTCCTGATAAACGCATCCTGATGATGACCACAAAATGAAGCAGGCTACCACGGAAAATGTCTCTGATGCTTTCCAGTTTTGCGGAACCAAGCACCACAACAACTATATTATTTAAACTTCTAGTTTTATCTATGACATTAACAAAAATGGACAATCCCATCTGCTTATGCGCTTTGCAAAAGGATTTCCAGACTTTCTTACTTGAATGGAAATCGTTTTTGGCTCTCTGAGTTCGAAAATATTTTTATTTAAGTTTAATATCAATTTGTTTGTTTTGTATTATTATAAAGGTAAGCAGCGTTATTCAAAAACCAAATTTACAGAAATTATCTTTGAATATTGTACGAGATTGTGACACAAAATGTTTCGGTTAAAATCATATTAACGGAAATATCATGGTGGTAGGTTATTTTTTTGGAATTTCTTGATAAAGGTGAACTTTTTTTATATATAAATTTTGTTATAATTCTTACAACTATAAATATTATTTGAACCATATTTTTCTGGCAAGTTAAAATTCTGGATTTTCAGATTTTTCATACCTTACACCGGCTCATTTCCTCATTGGTTCCTGTTTCCTCCTACTTCCTAAATCTAATTTGCTGCAGTGATTCTGGAAAATATGGTCTGTGGAATATTCATCAATTTCACAGACTAAAAATAAGTCTAAGAGCAGAAAACCAATTGCCAATACGAACGTCGGTATTCCTTAAGGAAGAAAATACATCTCCAATAAATGAGAACTGCTCAGATAATCAGGCTTCACCTACGCATTGATAGTATTATGCGTGCGTATCGTCATTATTGTGGATTCCCGAGCGGCGCTACTGGCCGTGGCTGGTACAGGAATTGTGATTGTTGTATTATGTCACAGAGCAAAGTAGCTATAGACGCAGCTAGCAGGTCCGGAAAGACCATTGTCTTTCAATGGATACCGGGGCACTGCGGCATAATAGGGAACGACGAGGCTGATCGGTTAGCAAAGATAGGGGCAGAGATGGTTCAGCCGGACTCGCCTGTCTCATTAAATACCTTTAAATGGACAGCCGCTTCCAAGTTTCAAGTACAAGAGTTGAACACCTACAAATCTAATGAAGAGGGAAAGCTATGGCCGGCACTTGTTGAAAACCATGAGGACACATTCCCCTCGATTTACCGAGAACAGTCGGGGTGGCACGCATGCTGATTGGGCACGACTATTTACAGGTCCATCTCCATCGAATTGGAGTGGTGACTGAGTCATCCTGCGTCTTGTGAAGAGTGGGAAACTAAGACATCACAGCACATTGCAGTATGTCCTCGCTTAGCCGACGTGAGAAATAATTTTATTAATATCGGACCAATGGAGAGATCGGTATTGTATTGGGAAGCTCGACGTCGAATGGCTGAATAGCCGCGACCAATGATGCCGTAGTAAAAAAAAAAGTATTATGCGTGCGGCAACGGTAAAAACTGGTGGTACAGAGACCAATAGACCGCTAATGAAGCTACGCCCATTCTTGATGGAAGTCAGTGAAGATTGTGTAATTAAGATCAAAGTGAAGTTGAACGTTAAGGACAAGTGGTGTACTTGTGTTTAAATTGAAATATGCAAAAGATGGCGCTTCCTTCATTGTATTAACTATTTGCTAATTTAATTTAGCTTATTCTTAAAAAGACTTTAAAGTTAATTTTAATGTAAGTTCATGAATGGGCGCTATTATTTTTCTAAAGAAACTACTTTTCTCCATTAGCCTATATCTTATTCATGTTTAGTGTAATATTAAGAGTGGGGACAGGTTGTGAATGACAATATGAGGGGCGGGATAAATGTCGGGAGGGGGAGCTGTTTTCGATACAAATAATTAAAATACTTAAATTTAATCCGAAAGTAATTGATACTTGACAGTGGTACATAATATTTTAAACATCATATTTTCGACATTTTTTTTCTAATTTATATAAAATATTTTTTATTTAAAAAAATATATAGACAGCGATGAAAATTGAAAAGCAGGCATTTCAATTCAGCTGAGAGTACATAGAAATGGTGAACAAGAGTTGAGTGATTGGTCTACCACCAAACCACTCTAGAGAAATTCAACCATTATTAAAATAATATGTAAAAAAAAAAGTAAATGTATTTCCGTTTATGGATATGATGAAGCATTACCATTTTGATGAAACTTTTCCGCTTGCATTCGTGCGTTAAGATTCCAATAGGATATCAATATATATTGTTATGAGTACAATTTAAATTTGTTATTATACTAATGCTAATAATTATAATTTAATTAATAATAATTGCTTCACATTTAACAAATTTAACTTCATCGTTTTTTAGAATAATTTATTATTTTTTCAATACCTTTGAAGTTTTGCTTTGCTTTGCTTAAATCTAGTCCTACCTCTTGTTTAGAAGATAACCTTCCTTTCCCTACAAATCATCCTTGCTACCTGGAGTCCGGTGCGAACAGCTGTACCTGCCTCCACAAAACACCTCACAACGCGCCAAAATGTAAAACGACTTCGAGGCATTCGTTGCAGAAACCTTTCATTGTAAACATGAGCAGCCGTTTATGATTTCGTCTGCTCTGAATGCAAGTTTCGAAGATCTGGGGCTTTCTTGAGGGGAGAATACTTGCCGCGGCATAGTGAAAAAAATCAACACAGACGTACTAATTTATTTGATTTGACTAACTAATTTAATTACCTTTGTTTTCATGATAAGTTAATTGTTTCTTGATAAGTTAAAAAAAGAATATGTTCAAAGTTCAAACAAAAATAAAAATTAAATAAAGAAATGAGAGGAGGGAAAGAATTTTAACGAGTATTGCAAAATTCTCAGTACGAATTTATTCCTACTTTCAAAAAAACAACACATATCCGGATTACTTGTCCGATTTTTGTGTTTTAGAGCTCATTAATACATAGTTGGGATTTCCAATAGAAATAATAAATTTAGCACATATTTGGGCACATAACACAGAGGCGCACATATGTGCAACTGTCATATTCTGAATCTACCCAATAAAATAAGCGGGGGTATATCATTGAGAATTTCGTTCTATCATCAAAGAGACTCGAGATAAATGGGGTGTACACATTTGTTTGGATCCCTTGTACATACTGTCTGCATAATTAATTGTAGGAGTCAATTCATGGATGGCATATTATGGAGCAGTACTAGAAAAAATGTATGTATATATATATATTGTGTGTGTGTATGTGTGTGTGTGTATGTGAGCAGCGCCCGCTTTAGCGATTACGTCGCTCCGGTCAAAAAGACAAATTGCCACCTCTTAAGAATATATATGTATTTAAGCAAGTCTGTACATATTCAACACGCTGAACAGCGCTGTGCCGCGTGGTAATGCTACTCTGTTCAAAGAAGTATATGCATGTTCAAACAAGTTCAAGCATCATCCTTTACAAATGCTGCGTTAATTTTTTAATAATAGTGTAAATATTTCTAGCTTTGAGACATAAACAATATAAATACGCTACGCAATGTAAATTTTTAACGAATGACTATATCGATATGTGAAATTTTCTGTTAATCCATTATTTTAACACATCGATATTTTTCTCACACTTACAACCAAAAGGCGTCCGTAAATCTTGTCGCCTCGGACCACGCAAGGTATGGTATGTGTGCATTGCATATATGTGTAATGTAACTTGAGAAAGATCATCTAGTACTGTAGGAGACCTTAGAGGAATCGGAAAAAGGAATACAAATAATTTATTCAATTAAAAAAATCTTAATAATTATTTCGTTATTATTAATAAACTATGCACTGATATCTGGCCACTTAATATAAGTGGATAAATGCAATTAAATTAAATTTGTCAACATCGCAAATCGTTTCCGGAATATTTTAACCATAGTAAAATTATTTTTAAAATATTCATTTCACAATAATTCAAGTGTTCTTCCAAAAATAAATTGTAAATTATTTTCCTGTTGGGAAGCCCGTGTGATCCAATCATGCCAAACATTGAACAATATCGTTAATATTTGAACGACCATTATAGTGGGAGCAACTCAGGGTTAATTTCATACACCATTTCCTACACGGCCAGGCCATTACCAAGGGAGTACTAGTAGAACGGTATTTGTGTAGGGTCATTACTACCTGTCTACTGTGTAACCAGTGTGGCCAACCAAATACTACAATTCAAGTATTACAACGCTGTTTCAGATCACACATTAAACTGTATGTTTACTATTACCATTTGTAATAACTGCCATCCTACATTACTTTGTACTAGTTCTAACTTGCTGTTATTATTGTTTAGGTATTTACTTAAAGTTCACAACGTTAGAAATCTATAAATGTTTTATAAATATCTAAAATATTTTTAGACATTAATATAAACTAAATTATTTCGTCATTCACACACATGTAGTAGTTTCTAAGTCAAACAAGAAAAAAATGTGCTTTGTACTTATTTGCACTTTAATATATTTTTAGATATGGTTTCAAATGATGACAGTTAGTTTTCTCTTATTGCTGCGGTAGGACTAAGTTTGAAACCCGAAGGTTGTTTCCAAAGAAACCTAAAATCTTGTCACATTTTTGGCGTTGATTATTTACCGGAAACACAAGATTGATGTAATGTAATTGGTGATGTTTGTGTGTAGGTGTAGGTAGCTTGTGGCTTGAGCGTCTTAGCGAAAAGGGCTTGTGAGTTTGTTAGAGATAGAATATAAGAATATAATCAAGAAAGCACCACTGATTATAAAATAAATATATTTTCTAACTGAATTTAAATAGCTTTATAATATTACAGCGATTAAGTATAAATCAATTAATTAATCTAGATTAAATGCCAAACTCTTATGTTTTAACTTATAACTGGCACTGATTTGAAGAGGGCGATTCCTGAAGCGTCCTTTTTGAAGGCTGAGTTTTGACTATATACTCTTTACTCTTTTAAAGCTGATGGCTCTGTTCTTTGGAATTGCTCTCTCTCTCGCGGGGGAATTTTCTTACAAAGGTTTGCCCTAACGGGATTTTGTGCCTTTGTTTTTCTATTTAGTAATGACCAGATTTAATATACCTGGTTCTAAAATACATACTTTTTGAAGGTAAATTCACAGCACTAAAATAATTATAAAATATTCAGAAACTTTAAACTATTATTTTTCGATTTTGTTCTTCCACTACATTGAGTTATCCTGTAAAACGTTTTAAGCTATTGCATAGTACAGGGCTTCATTTCCGATCTTGATCTTTGTTATGTGTGTATGTCTGATTTACGCTTTTTCTTTGTTTGGTTTGGAATAAATACTTACTACACACTATTTGCACATTATACAATTTATAATTTAACTTTTTTCGGAGAAAGAGCAAAAAACCTGGCACGATTGAGCAAAGAGTGATGTTGTTAGCTGCTGATGTAGTGTGGTAGCGTTTGCTAGTTAGATAGCTCGGTTTGTTGAATGGTTGTAGCTAATCTTAATGGTAGATTAGCTAGAGTAGTTAGGTTGGTGGTAATTCTCTGGCCTGCAAAAGGGCTTTTAGCTCTGTACAACTTCTCTAAGTAGTTTTTTGAGTAACATTTAGAGTGTTGTCTTGTAGCAAGCTATTGAATGCTTGCGTCAGACTGACTGTTTACTTCTTGATGACTTGCTAGTTTTCTTCGAGTGTGGTTTTCAACTATTCAAATTTTATTTTTTGACTGTTACACCCTAAGAATGCTTGACTTCTGTACGATTTTTCACAACTTCTAGGGGGAAGCATGATTCTTAAAGTCAGAGCCCATTCATCCGTAGAGTGAAGAAGCCATGATAGGGAGATAATATTTAGTTAGTATGCCTGTAGCAAGCAACAGCCGATAACGCCCGTGCAGTAATTGATGTCATACTGGCGAATTACCTCCATAGAGAACTCTCTATTCCATTAAATTATCAGTTCTCTTCTCCCCTCAAGATAACGCCTCTGTTGGCATCTCTTCTGGAGTAGTCATATGTTTATGTCATAGTTTACAAGATCTAACATTTTTCTTTAAACATGAAATGTTAACGGCACAGATATAAGCGATTCACTTTCATTTTTGTAACTTTTTTTTTGAAAAAGTTTATTTCATTGGTTTCTGAATACGTCAAATTTCAAATGGTAGAGGTGGTTAAAAAAATAATTACCGTTTTTCTAACAAAAGATGGACTTCATGGACTTTAAAACCTATCCACTTAAGGTGATCTTTGCAAACACGTATATTAATCTTTAGACTCTTGTAAATTGTGACACTAACGTCTTACGATAGTCATTTTAGGTTTTTACTGGAATAAAAAACAGTGTACATCTGCTGAAGCTACGCGTGTTCTATGTGAAATCGAAGGAGAAGATGTCCTTGATCAGCGCCCTGCCGGACGGTTGTTTCAAAACCGTAGAAAGAGAGAGACAGGTTCAGGGCGACCATAATGTGACATTGATAAGGCTTTACGGGAAGCTGTCGAGTCAAATCTAACCGTTCACTTGTTATTGAACTGGCAGTGTCTAAAGACACCGTTAACCGCCATCTCCATACTGTGGGAATGGTGAAAAGGAATTTTAGGATAGTGTCACATGAACTGCTAGGAGAATGGATACTTGCCAGCTTTTCTTAAAAAATCAGGTAGTCAATAGAAACGTCATTTCCGGTTGATGCAAGAGGGCAGTATGAGAAAAAAATCGATGTTGTACTTTTTTTTTTTTTGGAACTATGAAAAAGAAATTCATCACGAATTCGTTCCCCCATGGACTTTCCATAAATTCGACCTTTACTAGCTAACATTTATATAGAATGTAATCAATAATGGGCTCAGCGTTATTCTGCTATGGTCAATCGCAACATGTTTAGTTCCAGCAAGATAACGCTCAGCCCCACACCTTCTATCAGACTAAAGAATAAATTGAAGAAGTTGATGGCATTGATTTCTTTTACACCTAAGTCCAGACTTAGCTTCATCTTATTATTATTTGTTTCGATCCATGACACACTTTTATTGTGAGAGAAAATTTAATAACTTTACCAAAATTGAAACTAGAGTGCAGGAGTTATTTGATTCCAAACCCAACGAATGTATCCAGCCAGAAATCCAACAGTTGGCAGAAAGAAGAGCTTATAACAAGTCAATCCTAGAGGGCTATATTTTGTACGTCAATAATAATTCATAAAAGGAATAAAAAAATTATTTTTCATTGACAAAAGGTCGTTGTTTTTTTTCTTATACACCCCATTATTAGCTGCAATAAGAAAAAAGTTGTGTGAGTGTTTCACATCAGAATTTTTTTATTTTAACACGTCAGATGAATCCTGAAATGCGTATGTTTTATATTCAAATACAAATGTATTTTCAAGGTGCCATAAAAAGTGTCAGCATTCTCCCAAGTGTAAATTTTTATTACGCAATAAAAATGACAAATAAATATAGAAATGGCCATATCTTACAATATAAGAAATATATAAAATATATGAGTGAATTGTTCACAATAGTCCTTTAAATTATAGTCAAATACCAATAAAACAGAAATAAAATTAAATCAAATTTCCCATTATATATGATGTTTTAAATATTTGTTGCTTTATAGTATAATAGTTGTGGGGGTCTTTTGTTATCAAAGAAATACTATCATTCTTTCAAAAAACAATAAAAATTATCATTGGATGCCTCGTTAAGATATCGCTCTTCCTAATATAGAACGAACAAATGAATTTTTAAATAATCCGAATTTACTGTTAACCGAATGGAATTTAGCATTGATTTTTTTTTTACTTTCACTTATTTCTAGTAAGAGGAAGTATTGTAAAAATCATGTCAAATTGTCGATATCGAGTTTTCCCCGGAACTATCCGTTTTGAGGTCCCCTGAGTCCAAAAAAGTGTGTGTGTGTGTGTGTGCGCGCGTGTGTGTGTATGTGAACAGCATAGCTCAAAAAAGAAAAACCGCAGAAAGTTGAAATTTGATATTCCGTTTAGGTATCACCATGGGGATCTGGCAGTACGTTATCTGTCAAAATTACTCAACCGGAACTTTACTAGTTGGTTTTTTACTTTTTTGCGTTTTTCTCAAAAATTACTCAACGATTTTCTTCAAACTTGGTATATCAACTACCCATACAACGAGATACAACATTTATTTGAAACATTTCTCTGGGAAAATTCATTTAAGGGCAGTTATGAAGGAGGGGTGGGGATAGGTTTTCATCTAAAGTGCTACTACTTTCTACTATTTCAGTTTATGGACAATTCTGTCATCTAAGTAATGTTAATTGGAAGTGAATATGTTGTTGAAATTCCGAGTTTCAAAAAAATCGGATAACCGGAAGTGGTTTTAATTACTACTTTAATAAATGATTTTTTCACTTTTCGCGATTTTCTCAAAAATGGCTCAGACGATTTTCTTGAAACTTCTTATATAAACTACACATACAAAGATCTACAACTTTTATTTTAAACATTTCTCTCGGAAAATTCATTTAATGGCAGGCACTTTTAGTAGAGGGGTGGGGTTATGTTTTTCTCTAAAGTGCTGTCTTAATTGATTTTACAATTCTATCATCCAAAGAAAATTCATTAGAAATAAATAGATGGCCAAAATTCCGATTTTCAAGGAAATCAGTAAACCGGAAGTGCGCTTTTACTGAACAGTTTTTTCAGTTAAATTTGGTACACAAACTATAAAATTTGTCATTTATAATTTTGAGAACTGGAGTAAAAGAAAGTTGTATAAGTGTTTCATACCAGATTTTTTTTTTTTTTTATCTTAAAATGAATATTTATATATTACTGGCAAGCACTTCCTGTGGAAACTGTACTTTACCGGATCTTAACTGTATTGGAATCAGATGTCTTGTTATCGGGAGTTGAAGCGAGGAGTAGGTGTTGTTAGTTAGAGAGTTTTAGAGAGTTGTTATTCGAAATACGTGCTACTGATTTATGAAAATAAACTATATTTTAACAAATAAATTAAAGTGTTTTAAAATAGATAAACTAAGATGCACAATTGTAAATAAATTTAAGAATTATGAAATGATTAATAAATATTAAAGAAATAGTGTTTAAAACCTTGAAATAGGGACGCGCTCGCAATGTGTGATACTTAACTGACGTGAACTGCTGTCTAACTGACTGATGAATACTGGTAACTGATGTGTAACTCGTGTGTAACTGATAGATACTCGTGTCTATCTGCTGTATACTGACGCTGATATATAACTGATCTCGTACTGGTTGTGAAGTGATGGAATACTGATGAATAACTGATCCCCTCTTCCAGTGGAGCGACGTTTATATTTTCCTCACTCACATCGGCTGATGTGTAAGTATGTGCCACACTAAGACATCTCGCGTAGTATATTGACCTTAGGGGAGGTCGGTCCGGGGTGGCGACAGATGGTAGCCAGGTGGCCTCTTGATGTACATTGACCCTTGTTGAAGGAAATACAGGCCAGGTGTACATTGACCCTTGTATGAAAGTGTTTTGCCGGCGGCGGTTCTTTTGACTGTGTATTGACTCCTGTTTGAAAGGGTTTTGCCGCGGTTCTTGACCTGCAGATAGCGGCTGGCTGGAACCACTAGTTATAATTTTTAGCTTTATTTATTATTTAAAAATTATATCTTCTTTCTTCTTGCCATCACATCACATAACCAATTCTTTGATTTTTATTTGTTTTGTCTATATTGACGCTACTTCAATATTCCATCAGCTTTTACGAAGAAATGCATTACACTATATTATTATATTCAAATTTTCGAAATGTATTTATATATTTGTAAATTTATTATATATATAAAATTTATATATATCAATATAAATATATATTGCATTATCTATATTTATTGTAGATAGCTACTATTTCTTTCGGTGACGTCACATTCAAGTAAAAATACTACAAATATAAAAGTATTTGTTAATGCTTGCAATGGTCATGTTGAATGTATGTTATGTATGTTTGAATTATGTTAGGAAGAAATTTGGTGAGGGTCGGTCAAGAAAAAAACATTCAATTATGCCAACGTTTCGACAGAGTTTCCTGTGTTTTTCAATGCTTTAAAATATATAGATAGTCGTGAAGATGTAGAAAATTCTTTCTCACACCCTCACCAAACTAATACAAATCATCACAAATTTTTGAATCTCTTATTTTAAACATGAACTTTTCTCTTGGCCTGCGTATTGGGCCATATTTAATTGTTAGTTATTGTTGCAGTGTATTTTTGCAGTTGTGAATATCAATAAAAACAAAACAAAAAATTGTTGATTGGGTGGTTAGTTGATCTCTAGTTACTATAGTCATGTCAACTTATTGTTAATAGGGTTTATGTATTGCGAATGATTCCTGTAATCCTGTATAATCAACAATGATCCCTATAGTCTATGATCATTAGCACTAGGATTAACTCGTGAAATTATACTTGTGATTATTCTGGGTAGGTAACTATACGGGTATCATGTAGGACTCTACTTTGTATAGGAAGAGGATATTAAATTTATGTTGCTGATTATTTCATTGGACCTAAAATTGATAATATTCATTATCTATTGTTCGTAAGATTGTTGATACATGGATGTAATGGATAGAATACATCGATTCACGAGTGGCGAACTATTGACTCAACCAATTCATCATACTTCTAGAATTTGACCACCTAGAACAGGTCTAATACCAGCACCATATTATCCATTTTTCTATGTTTAAAAATCAGAAAGAAGAATTACAATACATCTGCACATATGGAGGAAATAGTTGTAGCATCAAGTAGGATGTGTGCAGTTTCGCTGCAAGTAGTAGCGGTCTATTTTTCCTATTTTTTTTAGGGATGCACTCTCTGGTTGATGAAAGTTAGATTGAAAGGATAAGAAAGCCAAAAATTTGCTCATGAGAATAGTAAACTTCCTGACTCATGGCCTCTCACAAAGATTCTTTTTTATAGACTAAATGCAATTAGATCCATTTTTTAATAAAACTTCTAGAGACAATAAAGCATTTAAATGGAATTTTGAACAAATGATTGAATGCTAGAAGAGGAACAATTCAAATATCCAGAAATATGTATTTATTTTTCTGTAATATTAGTTAACAAAATGGAGATAATAATGTGTATTTAACTAAGGGCATATTTGTCGGTTTTGAGTGTTGGCTATAAGTTATTTTAGTCACCTTGTGTAATAAATTATATCAATTTGTGGTTAATGGATGGAGACAGCAATAGAATGAGCCACTAGTCTGCGGGTACCATTAACCCCTAGGTCCTGTACTAGCGTCACCACTATTAGAGTACCATAGTTCGCCACTTTACTATATAAACCAATAACGTATTGCGCACTGTGCCATTTATATTAGCTACTTGTTATCTTCTTCCACGATTTAAGTAAATATATAATTAACTCATCGTTTACTTTTGTCTTTTTTTTTGTTTCACTTTTTTATCTCTTTTTCCTGGTCTATGCACTGGACCTTTATAACAATAAAATAGGCATTTTATTTATGATGAACAGGTAGGTGTTTCCTTTAAAGTTATAACTTAACACAACTCATGATGTTAAGTCTGTAATGTGTGACTGTAACAGCAAGAGAAGCTCAGCAACCACAGAGAGCAAGAGAAACTCAACCACTCTCTCAGACTGGTGGGAGAGTGAGAGAAGCTGTGTAATATAGCGACGGACAGTCCATGAAACACAGTTAAACAGTTGAAATTCTCTTACCACTCAACCTTAAACATTCATCCATTGTAAAGTCCAGGCAGTCAATGTCTATTTATTAATATACCAGTTAACCAATGTTAACAATGTCTTCTTCTTAACTCATAAAACAAACCAATTCTCTCCATCCAACATATCCATTATATGAAAGTGCTAAAAATGGCAAAGCATGGGGCCGGACTACTTCAGTATAGAATATATCATTTATGATAGTATTGCTGAGGTGACTACCTTTTTCTTTCTAATTTACGACAAGGGGTCTTTGACAACAGATTGGTTAAAAACTAAAGAAGCGAATGCAAAGCTATGCAATGAACATTGTACCATTATCCTGATGAGTTAAGCTCTGAAGATATTATTTAGGATAACACACGCTCCTAGGTGGATTTTTTTTCCCCTGCGCCATGATTTCGGCTATTCAGCCATTCAGCGTCGCGAGGTCCAGTATAAAAGAACTAGGCTGCGCTGGCGATTGATGATTCGTTTAGTTGGATATCTAGGGAGTACGTGAGAACAATCTCGAACGTGAAGAACTTCACCCTCCCCCAACTCCTAGGTGAATGCCGAAATTAGCAATTCTCACTTCGGATTCCTCAACACATTTGGTACAAGAGAAGCATTATTTGTCATACAATGCTGGTTCAAAAATTCCTACATCAATAGCTGGAAGTTTATGCGTGCTTAATAGAGTTGATAATATTGTTTGATAATATTAATAATAAGCATGACCTATTGTCCGCATAATTAATGTCATCGGATTTGACGAATAAAATGTTCGACTGATTAGGAATCTGTACTGGGGACATTCTTCGCCGCTTTCGAATTGATGGTTATCTCTCTGAGCTTATATATTATTGAAAAAGGGGTGCGTTAAGATTGTATTCTATGATCTTTGTTTGCACTTCCATTACATGTTTCCGTCATGCTTCCTTATTTCTTGTAGCCGCCGCTCCGATAGCAAAGGTTTAGCTACTGTCTCGCATCTTGTGCCATATTGTCCTTCCATCTTATCTTCGGCCTGCCAACAATCCTTTTACGGTCATAGTCCTTATTCAATAATTTGTAAGGGATCTTTTCCTGCATCATTCTCGCTACATGACCAGCCCAGCGCGGTTTAAGAAGAACTGCGTTCTTCTTTTATCAAAATCTTCTTGTCGGATCATCCGGTATTATTGAAACGAAATGTTTTTGTTAAACTTTCGTACCTTTTTGTTTTTGTATTTTGCACCTGAAACATACATAAATGCATATAATTATCTAAAGAACAGTGTTTGTCAGAAAAAAATTTCTTTCCCATGTAATCATAGTTCAAAATGCAATTTTAATTGCAACAATAAATTAATCTTGAAGGTTTCAAAGATAGTTGACAACATAAGAGGCAAACATGAGAGCTTTTTTTAACCCGCTTTTTCCAAAACGTAACAGAATGACAAAAAAATTTCTTTGGGCTAATAAATGTCTTACATTGCTCATTTTTGTTCATTGAACTTATCATTCATTAATCTGTTCCATAATAACGTGCAGAAGAACTACAGAAATAGAGTTCCGAAAAAAATCGTGTATATTAAAGTTCAAACTTCTCTTCTGGATATTTCATATTAACGAAATATTTATTACAGGACAAAATATGTTCAATTAGGTTACGGGCAAGTCCATATTTCCATGTTGTTCCAAAATAATAATTTTTAGCTTACTTTCATAGTTTCACATTACTCTGTAAGAGCTAGTATACAGTGAAGGAATACAAAAAAATGGTGATTTATTGTGTTAATATTACTGTTGTCAGTTCTTCCTTATCAGTATTATTAACGTTATGCTTGCATGACTCATTGACTAGTTAGTTACACTCTACACATGATTACAAACATTCAGCAATATCAAAAGCAATGAAAGAACCTAGTTTGGACTGATAGAGAAAACTAATAAATATGCTGTCATTTAAGTGTGTCTGTTGTCTGAGCTGATCTATTCTAAAAGGGAACTAGAATCTTATGTGGAAGCGTCCTGAATTTAAATCACTCAGCCCTTTAGAGTGTTAGATTTCAAGTGAATTAGTGTGTGCGTGTGCTTGTGTGTATGGAAGTGCGTTCGTGTTTTGATGGTTGTGTGTACGGGGCCAAACAAGAAGGGGTTTACTATGGTAAAAGACTAAATTGAATTCCCTGAGCTCAAATAGTAGTGCTGGCGTGCAAGCATGTTGCAAAGAGGGGTTGACTGTATCTAGGGATGCAGATAGCCGCCGAAACCTCCCCTCGTCATGGAGCCTTTACTTCTGATAGTGAACATGTGCGCGTGCGCCCTATGTTCACTCTGGCACTGATAACGTTTCTAAAGTATTGCCCTTTCATACCCTCCTATCCACAGATGCCTTTCCTCACTTTATCCAAAGTAAAGCCCGATAACAGGCACCAGATGTGTTCGACTTAATCTTGCTGAGAGTTACTTTAGAAGACTTCCCCTATCCTATTCAAAAGAGTTTCAACTCTTGAGCGTTATTGTCCTGTAAGAATTATATAGATATATATGTTTAAATAAAGATATACAAACGTGACATTCCAGATACATCAGTATATGACCAAACATTTATATTACTTCAAATTTATCTAAAGCAGTTACAATAAATTTTAACACCATTAGAGAATGTAATTTATTTACAAATTCAGTGACGTTAATGTTGCCTTATTTCACATAAATTAACACCAAATTACAACAGTGTAAGGTAGTTGGTGTTACAATTAACATCGATATATTTTATCTTGAAATAAGGCTGAACTATTATCACTTCATGAATGCAGCTTTTTTTTTTGCAATGGATTAATACGGAAGAATTAATTAAAAATCTGCGAAACCCTTAAACGACTTTCCTTACTGTAATTACATAGGTAGTTAATATCAACCAATTTCCTTCAAAATTGTAAGTTTAATAAAATTTAAGTTGACTTTAAAATTAGATAGCTGGGAGAATCTAAATTATAATGTAACGATATTTTCTAGGTGAGCGACTTTTCAGTTCCCTCAGAACCCTTCATATAAACAATTTACTTTAAAAAGTGTTTCAATCAAAACTTATAGGTTTATATGCAAATGTACTTAGTATACAAAGTAACCCGTTGTTGTATTTGACGAGAAAATCGGAAAAGTTTGTAAATTCACACTACCAGTCAACCAACCGATTTTCTTCAAACTCAGAATCTTTTAGGAACTTCGGACGGAATAAAGAATTTTAATTGGCGCCAGAGATATATATTTTTTATAATTTAAGAGAATTATAAAAATATACATAATGAAATGGATAAGATGTTAATTTGTAAATAGATAATGTTTTTAATAATATGTTATTTATTTATAATAATTACATTTAATGAAACAAATGCTGATGAATATTGAATCCAATTACAAAACTGAACAGCTAAAAAGTATTTATATAACATTCAGTCTTCCAACATAAAAGCAGTCGCTCATCATGAATGACAGTAAAAGCCTTCTACAGAGACTGTAACATACAGGTAATGACCCTTCTTTCCTAATTCTGGACACTACAAATATGATAAAGAAGTTGACCACCAATGGTGGATTGGTCTGGTTAATATGGGTGAAGGGTCATTGTGGGTTGTTAGGAAACCAAAAGGCTGATTCCAGGGCAAAAATGGCTGCTCTAATGCTATTTCCGTACATCAATACATTATCTACATCTGATGTTAAAACTGATTATAAAAAGTTATGCTATCATAGATGGGAAGAATCATATACAAAAGCATCAACCCGGAAAGGTAAATTTTACAGATCCATACAGACCCTGTACACCCCGAAAACCCTGGTTCCACAATTATTCCGAAAATAGAAAATTTTACACTACAATAAACAGGCTTAGATTTAATCATAACTATTCACCGCATCATTTAGCTCGCACAGGCGTCACAATTGACCCATTCTGTTCTTGTGATCAAGTATCCATTGCCGACTGTAACCACATAATATTAGCCTGCGAAAAATACACAAACACGATAGAGATCAACTGTGGAAGGCGTTAGTAAGGATTAATTGTCCACTATCACCAAATTTACCCACTATTTTGACACACAATAAAGACGATATATATTTGGATTTGTACAGGTACATAAAGACGAACAATATCACTGTGTTACGAACAATAATACACTAATATCCATGCACCCACCCAATACACAAACAAAATAGAAAAATTTTGTGGATCCTCAGTGGTTATAGCTGTCTGCCATCTTCGTCCATTTAAGCAGGACTAGCAAAGTTGAAAGCGGCTTCCCCCATGAACCTTTTGGCTTCGGGATTACTGAAGAAAAGTTATCTTCATCAGGCCGGCTGTAGATTCTTCCTCATCCTTACAGAATCGGCACACCGCGTCCTCTGTAAGTAGCAGCTGGTGCATCTGCCTATTTAGCCAATCCTTGTCTTAAAATCTCCTCAGCACAGAGTTATATAAATTTGGGTTAATAATAAATGAAATCAAGTGCAAAGTCGGTAAGAAGATCAAGTGAGTACCAGTAGATGATTTTCCGGGATGGGTTTCTTAAAAGCGCCATAACGATGAGACTATATAAGATTGGTACGTCCGTTATTAAGTGTAAGAAGTGGATTGGATCATCCCATAGACTTTGAAAGAAACGTTCAGAGAAAAATGTTGACACCTACTAAACTCTAGATACGACTGAAGAAGACACACAAATCAAGAATTGTACAGTCTTTTTAAAGAATTGGATGTGCTTCGGACTATAAAAATAGAAAAGGCATAGATGGATAGGACACATTATCAGGCAAGTGAAAGTGCAAGTAATCCCCATAAACTGTTTAAAGAAAGTTTGTTGATGACTCCACCATGAAAGAGAACTACAAAAGATGCTATGGTTGGAATAGAGGCCTACTGGGATTGAGAAAATGGATCGTAACGCAAAGACAAAGAGAACTGACGGAAATGTTGGAAGTGGTCAATATCCACTAATGGGTTGTCGAGACAGATAGAGAGAGGGAGAATCAGCTAGTGCCGATATAAATTCAAATACCTTAAGTATAATACGACTCTCGTAAAGCCAATGCATTGAAAAACCAATTCCTAAATAGCAAGGCTGAATAAAAACCTTCTATATTGGCAACTGAAACTTTCTTTGCAATGAACCCAGTTAAAGCGGTCGTTGCCATCCTAAAAAAATGTTTCAGTAAATAAATGTTAACAATATAAAAAGATTTTAGTCAACATTTGAAAGAAAGTTAGTATTTCTTCTTATATCTTGAAATGCAAGGTTTTTTTCTTCACTTATCATTGAATCACTGAATGAAGAATTACATTATAAATTTGAAAGAGGTAATGGATATAATTTACTATTTTATTGCCAATTTAATACGGTAAACAACCGCATTTATTCCTCATATTTGATGCTTTATGTTTGTTCTTTATTGAAGAATTTTCCATGCTCAAGCATGTCCACATTATTAACGGCAAGTAAACGTTCTTGTTACTTCATTGTACAAATGTTCTACAAATTTGTTAATTTCAAATAATTCAATATTAATCTATTATTTAGAATAGTTAAAATTTTAATTGAAAAAGGAAAATTATTTGTTTAAGTAAATTGAATTTACTTTGTATCTAAATTTATACCTATTTAATTACAATTATTATTATAAATAACAGTGAGGGATGTACGGTCCATTGGAGGGTTTTAATTATTTTTTTTTTTTTTTTATCTTTTATTTTGAACACCAAAATTAATTGAAATTCCACAAATAAAAACTCATTAAATATATTTTTCAAATAATTTAAATTAAAAAAGGATGAATGATTTTTTTCCTTTTATGCAAGAATTAATGAAGCAAATTTATTTATTATCCACCGGCAATTACATGCCTTTAGGTTTTTTTTTTTTAATTTCAATGGATTTTTTTATTACATTAAATTTTGTTTATATTAAATTGTTTAATTTATATATTTATTTTAGAATAAATAATGAAATATTAATTAAGGATAATTTAAAACAGTAAATTTTACGAAATATCCAACTTAGTTTTTGAATAAATTTAAGATTAATTAACGGAATGCATAAGTAGGCTTATCTCGAAGACTAGTACTTGTGCGTAGAACTTCAGTCCCTTATTAAGTAAATTAAGTAGGGTAATTGACAAGCTTTAGTTTATTTATTGTAGTGGAAGAAAGAAATAAAAGAAAATAATAGTTTTGAAAAATAGTTTAGAATATTATATAGTTTCAAAAATCTAATTTTGTTAATATTTTAAATGTATCTTAGTGCAGTGAAAAGAGTCAGGTACTGTAATTTGGGTCATTGCTGTTACGGAAACAAAGGCACAAAAATCCGTTAAATTAGTACTACCCTTTGGCCAACTGTTTTGTTAGAGAGGGCATTCCTTCAAGACAGTCTGCATTCTGCTTTCAAAGCCAGAACACTTGCTTCAAGAATCGCTCTCTCAAGAGTCTGTGATAGAGATTTGCATTTATTCTAGATATACATCTGATTTATTAAGATATAATTGTGATATTGTAATGTACTTAAATTTGCTTAGAGAATAATATATTAATTTTAAAAACAGTGGTGCTCTCTTGATTATTACTAATACTTCTCTCTTAAACATATATACCTACAAGCCCCTTTTACAAAACCGCTCACGCCACAAGCCACTACACTACAAACATACAACACACTCAATTACATTACATTATCAATCAGGTATTATAAAAGAAGTTAGACAACATTTAAACTGTATCTAATCATGCGGGAACCAAGAAGAGAATTGGTACCAAGAATCAGAACCAAGAAGAGATAATAAATATTTATTATCGTGTTATACATAATCAGGGAAGGGATTAGCTCAGTGGTTAGCGCGTTGGACTCCCATGCGGTGGTCCCGGGTTCGAGTCCAGTGCTGCCTTTATAATTTTTTTCTTCCTACAAGCCTCTACAGCTTACTGTTCGGTGATGGATAGTGTTGTCTGCAGTGAGAGAAAACTATCCGGAGGCCGGCAGTGCACTGATAAGGCTCCAGGCGCCAATGACCATAGATGTTGATGCGCCTTAAATTAAAAAAAAATAAATAAATAATGTTGCTAAATGTGTATGTAAATCTGAAATTGTGATACTGCCAACAATTGTAATTACAGGTTATATTTCCAATATTAAGCGCTAGTCTGATACGGAGCCACTTAGGTGTCTGGAGAGTATAATAGTGAAATGTATAATCAAATCATCTAGGAATGGCAATTTCAGCGACATCATAACTATAAATATGAGTGCGAGGATGAGAGAATATGACAATAACTAATATAAGGGGCAATATGCTCCCCCCTCCCATCTTGGCATCGTCACTGCCATCTAGATTTAAATACGTCACAGGGGATTCCAAAATGGGTATACCTCCCTTGGGATAGAGGGAACTCGAACGATAGAGAGTAAGGTAGCCTTGGGTCAATTGAAGGGCATTAAATATAAATAAGGGTGAGATAGAACATAAAGTATAAATAATTATTGTAATCATGCTCGAAAAATTAAATTAAAAATAGAGATAAGCATAAAAATAACTCACACCTAACGTCTCTTATCATTTACACACATCTTAAATTAGATTGGATGAAACAATAATTATTTTCGTATACATTTATTAGTTATGTATAATAAAATGAGTTGTAATTATATCTAGAGCGAAACTATGTAATGTTTAATCAATGAGTCCAAAGGGAATACCTCTACAACCGTTCTATAATGAGCAACAATTGAGTTTAATGATGTCTATAAAGCTGGTAGGTGATTTTAATGTTACATCATATGAAATAATCATCTTATAGTGAGTTAAAAAGTGAATTAAATTTAAGGGAGTATTTTTTTTTATTGTTTATTTTTTAAGTTGCAGCATATTCAATAATAATCCGCATTATTATCTATTATCGGTAATTTTGTCATTAGACGTTACAAAATTCTAATTATATATACAATTGAGTTTTTTTTATTGGAAGTGTTTATATAAAAAAAAAATAAGAAGTACTATAGACACGTAATACGTTTAGCTGAGAATAGAATTATTATTATTATCGTCAGTAAATTATCTCTATAGTATATACGAGTATATAAAATCCAAGAGTAAAATTATTAGCAGCTTGGAACTTGGAACTTTCATTGGAAATAAAAAATGCATTTATTTATTTATTTATTTATTTAAACTAAATGGTTGGTAAAATATCTTATGTGAGAAACTATAGGTATTATTGAAAATTTCATTTGCTAAGGTATATTCTTTTAGGGTGATCGAAATAGTGAACTCCGCAGATCATCACCAGAAAAGAACAATTGTAGGATATATCGAGCCACTATTTATCGATTTATTTTGGCAATCGGTGTTGCGTTCCTACTCAACCATGTGTTCAAAGCCAACAAATGTTTACAACAGTTAAAAAATAAAATTAATAAAATCACCCAAAATAAAACTAGGAATTATAACCGAAATTCTATGTTTTATTGTGGCGTCATTTTATCATATTTTTACTTGTACTAAACAAATGTGTTGGCTTTGAAGATGGTTCAGTAGCAACAGAAACCAAGCCGCCAAAATAAATAAACTTTGGCTCAATATATCTAACATTTTGTTCTTTTTCCGCCGTTCATTTACAATTTTCGCAAAACTCCAGTTAGTTTTGTCTACTTTTGACAGATCAATCCTCGAATTAAATAAATTCATCTTAAAACTATCTACTTAATATTTCTGTGGTATAATCGTAATGAAATTGCTAAGCAATTTTAGAAAGTGATTATGATGTCAGGTTCAGTTTGATTTGATGTGACCTAAATTAAGATGAAGTTGTGATTGCGAAAGCACGAGGCGATAGTGTAAATGAAGATAACTTCGATGAAAAAAAAAAAAAAATGTAATTACGGGACTTCTCAAAATGGTCGAGTTGTTCGCAAAATAGCATCTTATGATTATGAAAATTATGAGTTCGAAATTATCGTTTCCCTGATTTGGAGAAATAGATAATAATCTCCTAAAGAAATGTTATTGCTTATTTAGCATGGGATACTTCTTGTCTCAAAGCACAAAGGACATGGAAAAAACCTCTTTCGTTAAAATGGTCACAAATTAGAAATATATCTTTAAGAAAGAAACATTCTGAAATAAATGATTAGAGTTGTGAGAAGATAATCTGGTAGTGGAACAACACAACTAAACTCATGTATTTTGTTTTTAAGCTGTCAACATTAACTGACTTGGTCTTGGTCGTTTGTCTCACGGTCAGTGAACAGGGCTACTATTCCATCTGCCAATTGCGATTTAAGCCCCCTTGCTAGTAGACCGTCGCATTGATACTGTAGATTCTTCGAGTGCCCCATCATTTCTTGTACATTATTTAGGGAACATTCTGGGAATGAGCGGGTGTTTTATTTTATCTACTACATTTGCATAAAAAGGGTAAGAGTGGAGCATAGATATTGCAACATTCGAATCCAGTGTTGAACCTTCTGCAAGACCTGCTTCCCAAGGCTGCCGTAGATTTCTTGTCGAGAGCATCTATTTATGTCTCATCAATTTGACCAAACGTTCCATACGTTCTCCGACCTCTTTCTAAAGGTGACTGAAGATTAGATCTCCACTTTCAATTGCATTTACGTCTTTGTCCTTCAAGATTTAGTGCAAATTTAAAAATTTAAATAAAAAAATTATTTAATTTAGTAAATAAAAATTGAATTTTTTTTTTAAGCCCTCATTGTCAGAGGATGAGGAATAAGTTCCTAAAAAAGGGTGTACTTAAATGAAGGAAGTAGGAAAAATGAATCAATCGTTAGTGCACGCGTTAGGCGATAAGGACTTACTGAGCGGTATTGAATGTGTAGGACCACAGTCCATGAAGGGGTGAGGATTAAAAGAATGGCAGCAACTGAATAAATTAGGATGAGATAAGAACAGTATTCTGTCTTTCTTAAAGAAAGAAGGTTTACTTCTCCTTCTTAAGAAAAAAGAAATGTATAGAAGAAGAAACGGTAGGTAGTTTATAACAACCAAATGATATTAACGTTCAACCATTTCATCCTAAATTAGGATTGATATAAGGAATAATAATCCTTCTACTTTCATTCACTCTGTTATAAATGAAAATCACATTGATATAGCGAATAAAAGGGATTATTATGAGATGCTTTGTATACTACAATTCTATTCTTTACTAATCACCAAGAAATGTCTCTTTAGCTTTATTTTTGCGTATAAAATGAATTAAAGATATTAAACAGCCATGTTTAAGAAAATATGAAAAATATATAAATAATATTTCATACAATTGTAAGTATAATCAGAAATATTTTTGCTAATTAAATGTTCTTTGACAGTTGGATTTATGGAAGAACTTTGTAATTTGTTTCATTAGCGCTAAGCCTGGTACTGACTCTTAGTACTAATTAATACATACAGTCTAAGTTTGTCTTTTAAAGCCAAGTGCTGAAAGATGGTGCGGTGTAAAGGGATTTGTAAATTGTGGTGAAGCTGATTATATCAATAAATGTTTCTATAATTCAAAATCCAGATCAAATAAAGTTCTATACCTCTAATAATTTTTTGCCAAAATTTATCACTTGTGAAGTTTCAGATCTAATCTAAATCGAGTTTCATGTCAAATTTTCATAATTGAGCTTCAATTGGAAATACAGTTTTGAGATCTCTTGAATATGAAAGAAATGTTATAGGCGAATAGCCAATATTTGGGTATGTGTGTCTGTTTTATGTCTATGTATGTGTATATAAACAAAACAGGTATCTTAAAATCGTAAAACCTCAGGAAATTCAAAATTCATATTTCGTTTAATTCAATTTCATTGGACATTTAAGGTTTTTGTCAAAAAAAAACTATAAACCGGAAATAGAACTTTACTGAAGATTTTATGAATGTGACGAAAATTACTCCAAAAATTTTCTTTAAACTTCCTGTATTATCTCGCACCTACCACTTTTATTTGAAATATTTTCATAGGTATAATAATTGCTATTATGATATGATATGATAGTGGATGTTGAAATGGCGTAAATGGGAACACCAAACTGCGCTACACTCACAATAATTTATATGTTAACATTTAACTGAGTAATGATAGAAGAAGAGTTTATGGAGCGGAGACGGATCGAAGACTAATGACTGTTGATAATCCATAGAATGGGTATTGTCAGTTGCTTGAAGCGTGACTAGGTAGAACTTTTTGCTGGTTCTAACGGTATTCAGCTCGAGGAAGTTAGCTTGGTGAATCTTTCACCTTTCAAGTTAATGTAGATACTGATGTTTACACTTTAAAATTTATCTGGTATCTGAATCTTAAGCTCTCAGATGACAGTCGTCTTAATTCAATTTCTCTTACCGCTAGAGATGATAGCTTAGGTGAGAGATTAGCTGACGAAATTTGAAGCGCATTCCACATTACTAGTAATGGATGAAACAAAAGGGTATAATGCGTAGTTGACGTGCGTTAGTAGACTCAGTGGTGGCGCCTTGATGCGGTTGCTAATAAAACTATTGAGTCCAACTAATTTGCTGGCCATTGGTTTGCTGGGATTTTTGGAGGGTTCTATGGGTGCTGAAACGTAAAGCTTTCTTCCAAAATCATATTATGTTGTTGAATATGTGAATGGGTAACACTGGATAACATTTGGGACTTTATCCGCCGCAGCATGCTAATATTGGTTGTTCCTAACCGGTTTCGAATTTTCGTCCATCGTCAGAGTAAAGCTATCAAGTTCATGTAGAGTTCACTTCAATTTTATGTTTCCGTCATTCAAAATTTGGTAATGTTTATGTCACTTGTTGATTGTATACGGGAGGTTATGAGGTAAAATCAGGCGAAAAGTCTATATTATGAGTGTCTGTTGTGTGTATGGACAAAATAGGTATAAACTTATAACCTCCTGCATACAATCAACAAGTGTGGTGTGGCAGAAACATAATATTGAAGTCAACTCTCTTCACGAACTTGATAACCTTACTCTGACAATGGATGTGTATCCGAAACCGGTTAGGAACAACGAAATTAACATACTAGGACGCACAAAATCCTAGGTTATAATATATAGTTCTACCAACCACATAATATTAAGAAGATACATTTACAGTATCACTTGCTAGAAAAAGTCAAATTTAAAGAAAATCAGTTAACCAGAGGTGCGTCTACAGTGGAGGGATTCTTGGTTTCAGGACTTTATAGAACAATTTTCATTAAACTTCAAAGAAGAAAATATTCTGCAAAAATGGGGTTTCATGGATTCTATGATGTTAGATTTCAAATGTTTTCTTGAAATGAATTCTCAGTGTTTCATAACAGATTTTTTTTGTTCCAAAAATGTAATCAAATGTATCTAAACACGAAATCTCCGAGGTTGTGAATTCAAAAATAACGAAGAGAAGTTCTGGTATAAAAATAATAGATAGTATGCTAATAGGAAGTATCTGGACAAATCTTGAATCGACATGCTGTTGTGCTAAGGTTAAGTTCAGATAGTACACCTTGTCATACCTCGAGAGACTTAAAGATAATCGTCGGCTATTTAAAAAAAATTATACGTATGTAAAATTCAAAAGGGGATAAAACAAGGAGACTTATAGCTGACTTGGATTATGATTTCCATAAGCAATGCCGAATCCTTGATGCAGAATAGTTTGCGAAAAGAAAAGAATGAATAAAGGTACATTAGCATTGGGAATGTAATTATGCCAGTCCTTTAAATGAAGTTAGTCAACCTTCTCACACTGTTTAGGAAGTTCGCTAAAAATGAGCAAACGCTGGAAACCGGTAACAAAGAAAAGCAGCTGAAGTACGGAAAAGGGTCCAATATAATGCATCTACAAACATACACACATAGAGCCATCGTAGAGTGCATGTTGTGCCCCGTACCTCAAGAGGGCAACATGTAGGCAAGATAATTAATAGTAACTTTTTATCTATGTAGCATGCATATTCATTTTGTTCCTGACCGGTTTCGGATTTTCATCCATAGTCCAAGCAAATTCACCAAGTTCGTGTAGACAGCTCACTTCAACGTAATGTTTCTGTTACACTTACACTTGTTGGTTTGTTGGTTGTATATATGTCATAACATATCCTCACGCGTTATGTGGCCAACGCATTCGCCTTTCGTGCGAGAATTCTGGGTTCGATTTCCTTGAGGGCAAAGTCAGTGTTGACCCAGCATCGTGATAAAAAATGGGAAGCTACAGTTACTAGCGCCCTAGCTAGCGAAGACCGGAACTAAACGGCGTGGGAACGCGGCGTGCTTACGACATCCCTCCCTATTCAAATCGCCGTCTGGCAAGCCTTGGCCCTTTATTGGCTGTTGCGTCATAATGTTTTTTTCTAAGGTTATATATCATATATTTGTACAATCAGTATGTCCCATCGTCACCACTACCACCTAAAATGAGAATTGTTAGGATCAAGTATTGATAGATTAAAGATTTCAAGTTTAAAGATAAAGAAACTTTATAACTGTATTGAGTGCAGCCAATGAAAGTCCTTTGATTATTTGAAACTAAATTTTAATTCTTGGTGAGTGGAATAGGCGTTAGAATTTCAACTTGCACAAAGGCGCTTGTTATTCATGCGGCGGCCCTACATTTAATATAAACCCTTCTTCTCTAATATTATAATTGAAAATTTCAAAATGAAATATAATATAAACATTCAAATTTATTAATATTAATAATTTTAACCAATCCAGGAAATTATTTAGATAATATAATGCATAATTTATTACGAAAAAAAAATTGTATATACTATAAAGTAGGTCCTCTATACATTGTATAAAAAGAGAAATTTATGCCCTATATTGCTTGCACATTGAAGTAAAGCAACTCTTCAATATAGAAAAAGCTTGCGAAGACACCACCAATTCAGTTGAGAGAGTAAGGAAAGGATTTACGACATTGCCGTCCCCTATCTTTTATATGGCAAACCATTATTTTATGAGCAATTTGATCTTTAAAGAATCGAAAAAAAAATTGTTACCTATAAATAATATATTTACGTTGAATATGTGTTTTTTCTACTTATTCAGTTTCCATAATTTAGTTTAGTACAATCTACGAACATAATTTTTTGTTTGAATTGCTTATATAAAAATTGTTTATCTTTATATCAATACGAAAAATATTTTAATTCATTATTTATTCATTTCAAGCAATAGTTTAACGTCAATTCATTAGAAAATTTGTTTCTGATGCTAATTTTTATATTTTTAACTATAGTGGTTTGAACAAATTCCTAACAAAACTTGAGAATCTAAAGCTCGATCAACCTGGAACTATTAGGCACAAATAAGCTCAATAATGGCTGTAAAATATACAATTAATCTTTAGTAGACAAACTACCAAAATTCAATGCACTTAATGAGGTGAGTGAAAAAAAAAGTAAATGTCGATTCGCATGTTTTATGTGACTTCCAAAATTGTATTTACTAAAACTAAATTGTAAATATTATTAACTTAATTTGTGGCTCTAAAGAAATGATTATGGTTCATTTAGAAACCAAAATTATTTACCGTACAAATATCCTCATTACAGATTTACAGATCTGATGGATGCCAGAAATATAATTTCAAATATATTTTATCTGAAAAATATCAAGGAAAATGTAACATTCGCTGGCAAAAGGGACCATTCAGGTAGAAGACCACCATTGTCTTTTAGAGTTTGTGAACCTTGTTAACATTGTCTACCCCTTCTTTTCACAGGGGAAGATTTGAACGAACAATTAGAAGACATTCTTTCTAGGGCAATCTGAAACAGACACCGAAGCAAAACACTTCAGGAATCAATGCCAGATATAAGTTAAAACATAAGAATTTATTCAAAGAATTTCAGTAAATTAATAAGCACATTATTGTGTTATTGAATAGCATTTAAATATCTTTAAAGAATAGATTTAATTTAATCTACCAGTGTTTTCTTAATTATTCTTATTACTTACAAACACAAGCCCTTTACAAAACCGCTCACGCCACAAGCTATCACTACACTACAACACACCATACCAATTACATTTCACAGACATACAAGGAAATATTGTTATCCATCACATTGAATATTAAACATGAACAAGTTACGATAAAAATTAAGTTCAGTTGGTGGAAGGGGAAACCTGGTTTGAAACACTCACACGACCTTCCCTTACTGCTGTTAACACAATTATATACAAAACAAAAAAATGTTTTTCTCATTTTGTACAAAAATATAGGCGGTGGGGATGCAAATACCTATCCAGGCAGGTAATTGAATGATTACATTGTTATCCAGAAGAGAGCGCTAATAACATTGATCCTATAGATTTTAAATTTAACGCCTCAAATTCCGGATAACTATCTAACGTCAGTTTTACCGGAAAAATGTTTCAAATTAAAATGATAGGTAATAAAGCAGATTAACCCTCGGAATTAACAATAAATTAAATCAGGTATACATTACTATTTCGTAGATGGCTAATGAATGTTAAATTTCCCTGTTCTGTCCCTATCAGATCTGCCGTTAGTTAAAATGATACGAGTTTTCTTCCAAAAATTCAATAAATTGTCTACCTCATTGATTTATTATTGGCGTTTATGATACAGTAAACAGTTTTCGAACAGCTCTTCAGGACCAATGTTACAGTCATCTACCCTGCAATTAACGTCTCCTTCAATTATTATCGGACAAGTCACTTAAGCGCTAAGTGATTCGGTAAACAGAGAATCTAATTTCTCTTAGAACTAAGAATCTAAGAATCTTAGATGAAACTTTGAAATATAACTGTAATGTAATGGTGTGGAGTTGTATTTGTAGTAGTGGTAGTGTGTAGCACGAGCGTTTTAGTGAAAAGGGCTTATAGTTTGTAATTTTAAAAGAGAATGAAGTTTAGTAATAATTGAGAAGTCACCACTGTTTTATATAAATAATATAATCTTTCAAATAATAACTACAAGTTAATTGATTATTATAAGCTTATTTAAATATATTGTGAAACTGGCACTGATGTTTTCACTTTGGTAGCTAGAACGAGTCTGTCTTAAAATATCTCTTCTCTTTGTTTCAATTCCTCCCCTGTGAGAAGAAGGGGTAATACAGTACAATGCCTTAATTGTTCTTGAACCGTACGAGTAACTGTAATGGTATTACCTGGCTGTCCTTTTGCAACATATTTTGATAATTTAGATTTATTTAAAATTTAATATTATTTCAAGTTTCTTGCATCCATCACATTATCCCCCCTCCCGGAGAAATTTTTCGGCACGAAAAATTTGGGAGGTGATCTATAGTTGTAGAGGCTTGAAGGTTATCCTCTGGTAAGGTGAGAGGCGTGTGTGTAGCCTCTGCAAAGTGGCTGTGTGTTGTAGGCTGCAGTCATCTTCTTCTGGAGCAAACGCTGCTTGAAGGTGTGAGCGTTGCTGTGGTGTTTGGATATCTTATACTCGAGCGAACGCTGCGTGAGTAAGTGAGCGTTGCTGTGGTGGTAGGCTGATATGCGAACACTGCTTGGCGAGTGAGAGTGTTGCTGATGAAGATGTAACTGGCAAGGGTAGACAAGGCGATCAATGTAGGCTTCTGTGTGATGGTGATGGATGTAATTTCTTGAGTTCTTGAAATGACTCTGTATGCATATATGTGTTTTTGTTAATATGACTCTATATAGACGAAAATGCATATGTTTTTCTTGAAGTGATTCTATATAAACGAAAAATTCTTAAATAATTCAAAATAATTATAGATACATTACAGAAAAATTTATAGTAATAAATAAGTAAGCAGTAAAATTTAAATGAACAAGTTTAATAAAATACATATATAGCACCACGAAATCTATTTATTAGTGTGGTGATAAAAATACAATAAGACAAAACAAAACAAAAAATGAAGGAAAGGTATTGAATAAGGTTTTTAGAAGAGAGCTAATTAGTAAGATAAGGTGTTAAGATTTTAGTTAAAGATTTGTTTGTTTTTATGTGATTAAGTTTTCAATTTCCAGTTGGAAATATTGTGTTGTTGATCCCTGTCCATTTGGAAATGTTGGGTCGTTAGTCAATTTCCCTTTGGAAATGCTGTGGTGTTATTTTATTTCCTTTTGGAAATGTCGTGTAAGTTTATTTCCCTTTGGAAATTTGTGCAATATTCTTGCCGGAACGATGCTCAATATAAAAATCAAATTCTGCCAGTTTCATGCTCCAACGGAAGAGCTTATTGTGGCTATCTTTGATGTTTTTGAGCCATTGGAGGGCTGCGTGGTCTGTAACTACCTTAAATCTGTAGCCATACAAGATATATCTATAGTTTTTACACCCAAAGACGATGGCTAACAATTCACGTTCGGTAGTACAGTATTTGGATTCTGCTTCATTAAGCACACGTGAAGCAAACGCTATGGGCCTTTCATCGCCATTAATATTTTGGCTTAGAATTGCGGAAATACCTATATTACTTGCATCCGTAGTAAGGATGAATTCATGGTCGTAATTTGGATAGGCTAGGACAGGTGGAGATATTAAGGTGGATTTGAGAGCTTGAAAAGCGTCTTGACGCTCTTGTGTCCACTGAAAATTTACACCTTTCTTTGTAAGGTCTGTGAGTGGCTTGGCAAGCTCAGAAAATTTGGGGATAAATTTCCTATAGAAACCTATGAAACCCAAAAATGCTCTGACGTCTTTTAATTTACGAGGTACAGGGTAGTTCTTAACCGATTTTAATTTTTCTTCGTCGGGTCTTATTCCGTTAGAACTAATTACATAACCCACATATTTACAGCTGTCTTTAAAAAATTGACATTTACCCAAGTCTATACACAAGTTCCGGTCTGGAGGCGCTTCATTACTTTTAATAATGCATGGAGGTGTTCGTCGAAGGTTTTCCCATGGAAGACGAGTATATCGTCTATGAAGGTGTGGCAGATGTCACCAGTATATCCGGACATAATTTTGTCCATTAAACGCTGATAAGCGCTGCTGGCGTTCTTTAAACCGAAGGGAAGAACCTTGAATTGATAGGTTCCGAAATTAGTGACGAAGGAAGTCTTTTCTTTAGATGCTTCGTCAAGGAGGATGCCGTGGAAGGCACCACTGATGTCTAAGGTGGTATAGAAACGGGTGGCATTCAGTGTGGATAGGATATGCTGTATATCCGGGAGCGGGTAAATTTCGGAAGTGGTGATGGCATTTAGTTTGCGAAGATCAACCACATACCTGTATTGTTTTCGGAGCTGTGTAATGTCTGTAACATCAACTTTAGTGTGGTCAGCGTGTTTTTTCTTAATGAGTATGACGGGGTGAGCCCAGTTGGATTTGCTTTCCTCTATTATACCTCTATCAAGATTGTCTTGTATGAGGGCCTTGAGGATGGGAGCCTCGGAGTGTGCTATCTTATAGGGGCGGCTGGACACAGGGGCATGATTTTTTGTGTCAATGTGGTGAGTGACTCCAGAAAATTTTGTTTGGAAATTGTTGTCGTGTGTGAAAGCGTCATAAAAAGGAGTGAGGGCATGTAGAACTTGTTGTTGTTGTTGAGAAGAGAGATGCGTTAATTTGTTGAGAAGTTCTTGTTGAAATAGAGCGATTTCGTTTGTGTTAGTTTGATTGGCAGATTGTACTGCGTTTAGTCTGTAAGTCTGTTTCAAAATCGTATTCGATATGAGCGATTGGAAAGTGTTTTTGAATAGCAATTTCGTGTGAGGTAGTGTTTATAAGGTTGATGGTGCATGTGTTGTTAGCAATATGTACGATAGAATTGGGCATGTAGAGACCCGTAGGTAAGGAATTGTGTTGTGTAAGCAGAATTTGTGTGTCGAGAGGAATTTTTGTATATAGTGTATGTGTTTGTATTATGTGTGCGCGAGGTGGCACTATAATTTTGTGGCGAAGCTGCAGGGTTTTGGGTAAGGGTAGCTGTTGAATCGAATTGATTTGGTGCGTTTGAGCACTATTTGAAAATGGAATGTTGAATTTATTGAGTGTTAGTGTACGTGTGCGCAAATTAATAATTGCCCTATTTAATGTAAGGACATCTCTACCAAGTATTAATTGGAAATTGCCTTTTAATTGCGAAACTATGAATTCGCCAGAAAAATTGGAATTTTCGACATTGTCCGCATGCAAATGAAGGGACGTGATGCCATAATTAGGTATTACTTGGTTAGTCAGAGATTTTAAAATAATGTTGGAATGCTGAAGGTTCTTATTTCGACAAAAACTGGAATCCACTAGGCTGTGGCTAGCTCCAGTGTCTACAAGGGCACGAATAAATTTTTTGCCAATTCTTAAATTTACTAACAAATTATCAGAATTGGTGAAAGCAGGTATGAGAGCTAAGGTCATAACATCAGCCGTTCGTGAGAGCGGCTGTGGGCTTAACCGTTTTTTGGCTGTATCTGGAAACATGTTCGAGCCGTATGTCCAAATTTAGAACAAAATTGGCAAGTGGGCCTATTTTGGAGGTTATTGCTACCATTATTATTATTATGACTATACTGGGGTCTATCTGAATAAGGGTTAAATCGCGAATTGTTTGAATTAATTCGAGGACTATGATTATTACTATAATATTGATTATTATTATTACGATTATTACCTCTGTGATTAAGGTTTTGAGGAATATTAAATTTCTTAGGCATTTTGCCAAAGTTAGTACGAGGTTTTGGTCTGAATTTGTTGATGCAGTCCACGTCAAAATGTGGACCAGAACAATGGCGACAAGGTCTGTTCTTTATTACATTAAATACTCTACAAGTGGTAGTTGGTTTTAATTGTGGCTTTTGACTTTTATTACGATGCGGGCATTCTCTGTGGAAATGCATTTGTCCACAGTAACGACAAGGAGATGGAGGTGTACGATTAGAATTTTTCGAAGTTACAGCGAAAACTGTGGGGTTTGTTTCAGAAGCCTGAACTTCTTTTAGGGCATTGGCATAGGAAAGTGCTTCATCTAATTTTTGAGGTAGCTTCGTACGCACCTCATTACGAAGCGGTTGAGGAAGTGACTTCAAGAATGCATCAGTGGCCAGTTTATCTAGAATTGCTTGTAAGGCCTCGAGTGGGTTAGCTTGAGCTTTTAAATGAATGGCGGATTGGATATGTCTAATCCTATCCGCGAATGTTTCAGGAGACTCAGTGGGCAAGGACTGAATATTAGTCATCTGTTGTAAGAGGACTAGGGGTGTTTTCTCCTTACGAAATCGGGCTAGAAGTCGCTCAGAAATTAGAGGATACGTTATATTTGTACCCTGGCGTTGTAATTCCGCTTTCTGGGTGTCGTAAAAGATTTTTGCAGACCCTGAGAGTCTAAGTGCTAATATTTCTAATTTGGCAGCGTCGTCCCAGCCAGAAAGACTAGCACAATGGCTAATTTGGTCTAGGAAATCGGACACTTTGGCTGAATTTTCGCCATCGAAAGTAGGTAAGCTATTGATTAATTGCAAATTCCTTAAGGGACTAGGTTGATTATTAATTGGAGGATTTGCTAATTGCTGCTGCGCAAGTAAATATTCTACAGCAGCGTCGATTCCCATGTCTTGTCCATTTATCTTATACATTTTGGAATTGAATAAATTACTTGGGGAAAGATTATATTTTTCAAGACGTCTACGTAATTGGAGTAAATTGCCTCCAACAGAAAGGTTATTATCGCGTAATATCTTTATAATTTGGGATCTATTAAGTACACTCATAAATTCAAAATTCGAAAGGGATTGAGGTACAAGTGGTACAATTACAAAAATTTAAAAATGAAATTCACTAGAAAATTCAATAATGGGAAATATTGAAGATATTTCCGCTGAAAAAATAATTAAAAAACAATCAAATTATCTTATGGATAATTTGCTTAATTATGAAATTGAAATTTTTACGTACTTGTAAATTTGTGGATTCTCGTTGAAAATATCCCAAACAGCTGGCACCAATGTAATGTAATGGTGTGGAGTTGTATTTAGTAGTGGTAGTGTGTAGCACGAGCGTTTTAGTGAAAAGGGCTTATAAGTTTGTAATTTTAAAAGAGAATGAAGTTTAGTAATAATTGAGAAGTCACCACTGTTTTATATAATAATATAATCTTTCAAATAATAACTACAAGTTAATTGATTATTATAAGCTTATTTAAATATATTGTGAAACTGGCACTGATGTTTTCACTTTGGTAGCTAGAACGAGTCTGTCTTAAAATATCTCTTCTCTTTGTTTCAATTCCTCCCCTGTGAGAAGAAGGGGTAATACAGTACAATGCCTTAATTGTTCTTGAACCGTACGAGTAACTGTAATGGTATTACCTGGCTGTCCTTTTGCAACTTATTTTGATAATTTAGATTTATTTAAAATTTAATATTATTTCAAGTTTCTTGCATCCATCACATAACCTAAATAAAAAAAAAAAAATTGAACCAATAATTGTTACTAATATCCATTTTTTTACTTATTTTTTATTTATTTAAGAAACAGTGCCAGACCACCACTTGCCCTATCTCTAACGCCCCTCTAGTGGCCGGCAAGGTGACAATATAAAAAAAATTCAGGAGCAGAATACTAAAGAAATATTAAGAAAACATAATTCTGTCCTTACTGTTCAGTCTCGATTTAAGTAACTTCTTCAGCAACACTGTGTACTAGGATATCCTAATGATTTTACATTAAAAATAATGACCTCACCCGGAAAAAGGAAAAAGCTACTTAGTGAACGGTATGTTCAATGTTGGTTCCAAAAAAAAGTCACAAACGAGTTTGGAAAAATCTTAATTAGGTACGATTCGTCACTTTGATCGAAGCTGTAGAATTAGTTCGTACTGTAATCGTAAGAGGAATGTTAAAATGTTTACATACTACTGACACAATTTTTCATATAACCTACTATATATTTTATGCAGTTTCAAACATTTGATAATTATCAATTAAAGGTCATTAAAGGTTGATCATGATTAAATAATAAAAGATTCTTGAGGCTAATAAAAGGATTATTCTTATTTGCAAAGGTAGTGTCTACGGCATAATGTTAGTAATTGCTTACTTAATAAACTATAAAGTTATTATCCGGTATTTTATCCGTCGTAGCATGCATATTAGTTATGTTCCTGACCGGTTTCGGATATTCATCCATCGTCAGAGCAAATTCACCAAATTCGTGAAGAGAGTTCACATCAAATAAATGTTTCTGTAGACTCACATTGTTGGTTGTATGTATGTGGGAAGTTTATAAGGTTATGTTACTACATGTGTGTGTTTCATGACAAAGTGAAACCCAGCCACATTTTCTATAAAGTTATTACTTGGCATTACCAGGAAACATTTAATTGTTTAAACTCTATTTTGCAATTGTTCAAACCGATAAGCTTCCTCAATCTCCACTAATTTTTATGGTCCAAAATTTAATTATTATCCGGACATATAAATCAATTCCAGAAACTACCAATGCAGAACACTTCCTAATTGTAACCGCTTTATAATTCCTTGCGGTGATTATCTTTCATTGAAAATGAAATCCAAGTAAATAATTAAGATACCATTTTCTGAAATCTCCTTTTACTCTCCTTAGTAAATTTAGAAACCACTTTGCCCACAACATTACTCATATTCAGTTATTATTTTAGGTTGCAATAGTCTGGATTTAATTTATCCTTTTAGACAATTTTAACTTGATACATTTGATTTACATGTTTTAATTTAATTACAATTAATTGGACTTCATATTTTGCTAGTATTAAATAATAATTGCAATTAGAACTTACAATTAATATTATTATTTTTTTTTTTTATCAATACTATTAGATTTCATCAGTTGTTTCCCATATTGTTAAACTAAAAAGTAACTAAGTAACTAAAAGCTAAATGGTTAGCGTACTGGACTCCCTTGCGGAGGATCCAGGTTCGAGTCCAGCTCTGCTACTCTAGGATTTTTTCTTCCTAGGAGCCTCTACAGCTGGCCGGTGATGGACAGTGTTGTCTGTAAAGAGAGAACACTGTCCAGAGGCCGGCAGTGCACTGAGAAGGCTCCATGCGCCAATGATCATAGATGTTGATGCGCCTTAAATTAAAAAAAAAACTAAAAATTGATAATTAATATTATTATAGAAATGTAATCTTTTAAATCAATTAACTATCTAATTAATGATATAGGTAAATATATATTATATAAGATGTACTTCATTCTACATTAATAACCACAACAGTACTTCATTCTACCATCCTTAGCACAACAGTTCTTGAATGGCCAAGGCTTGCAAGACCGCGATATTTGTTGGGGATCTTGTAGTAAGCACGCCGCGTTTTCCACTAATCGCTATTAATATTCGCTCTTAACTGTAGCTGTAGGAATTCATCGGTAGAATAGAACCCTGAATTCGAAGATCTTACATTATCAATTTGTAAACTGCAAGAGAGAAAACACATGCCCGACCGAGAGAAAACAGACTCTCTCTAGTGCTCTCTGACTTAAGCAGGCTACAGTGGGGAGAACCTGTATATAAGCCAGTGAGAGATCTAGACATCTAGCTATCATATTCAACCATATACATCGCATCGTGTCATAACTCTACTCTAACCCTTTATTCTATAAAATCATTACAAGTCCAGTGCAGTTGTGTAAGCTTATAGCTATATTATAACAGTGTCTTCATATCTCGTCTAATTAATCAATCCCAATTTCCCTCCTCATTGTAATGAAATAGCAATGTCAAAGCCTTCAGAAAATATAAAAAAGGAAAGAATAATTTATAACTAGTGGCCCCACAGCCGGCCGCTGCCTTTTCAATACAAAGGTATCAAAGACAAGCTCCGATAAAGCCCTGTCTATTGAACAGAAGCGACCTGGTCTTTAAAAGTCGCCGATGGATGGGCGACCAAATCTGGCCACTGATCTGAATCACTGGTCGCCGACCTAACCAAGGTCGCACGCTACTAGAGATGTCTCAGTGTGAGAACTTACTTACACACTTGACAGTATGTGAGTAATACTAATATAAACTTCGCTCAACTGGAAGAGGGTATCATTAAATCATTCATCATTATACGAGTAGCCACATTATTATATCAGTATCATTTACAGCAGCAGTTATACTTGAGTTCCGAGCGCGCCCCTATACAAGGTTTTACTTATAATTATTTTCATAGTTGTGCATATTAGTTTATTTATTATAATCATTTTAAATTATGTGTTATTTAACTCTTAAAATTACTTATTTACTTTTATCAAATTATATTAATTGTAGTTACCATTAGGCTCATTCAAATTATTGTTAAAATATATTCTATTTTTATAAATTCATTGTTAGTAATTCAAGCAATAACTCTCTAAACTAACTTCCGCCTAATAAATCCCTCTTCAAGACATCTAACTTCATACCTCAGGAATCACGACAATTGATTCCACTACATATGGTGGCAGCGGTGGGATCCGATACTTCCGACAATTGATTCCACTACATCTGGCGGCAGCGATGGGATCCGATACATCCGACAATTGATTCCACTATATCATCAACTCCATTATAAAACTCTAATATTTAATTTTTCAAAAGCTGGTTCCAAAAAGGGAACAGAAATAATATATAACTGACTGAGGAATTCACTTGACATTTGTATTATACATCTATAATTGAATGTTACCCATCTCTATTAAAATTAAAACATCAATTATTCATGATTTAATGAATAATAACAAATAAAAAATATATTATTTAATAAAAATTTTAAAGCATGAATTTCTTTTTACAAGACAAAGAACAAATATGATTTTTTTTTTCCTTTAACAAAATTGAAACAAGTTATATTTTTTATGACGGAAAGCCGGTTATGTCTTACTAAAGGTGGAACGTCTCCACTGAACAGCATTGTTCGCATATGTCTGCTTCATCTACAAACCCTCTGCTGTGACCTGTCACATTCTATACTCAAACAATTTATCACCTATGTTTATTTTCCAAATAAGCTTCTTCTTTGATCAGCCTTCTTTTATTTCTAGTTTTTGTTTATTTGTCATAAATTCGGTATATTTCTGTTAAATTATTTACTAGAATATTAAATTATTATTTTTAGTCGTCACGCTATCAAGCTTTAACAATTATAGTAATCCTAAAAAATTCATTCATTATAATCAGAAGTTATTATATTTATACAGTTAATTAATAGATCAGATAGAAATGTTCAACTCGTTCCAAATTATATTATATTACATTATATTATATTACATTTACAATAAATTAAAATGGAAAACTATTGTTAAAAAAAATATATAGTGAAATAAAAAAACTATATAAAACTACCCTAAAAGGGCCAAACTTTTTTACAGACTTATCGGAATACAATCCAAATTACCTACAGAACTCAAAAGACTGATATATATTTCTATAATCAAACCAATTTGGACTTACGGACTTGAATTGTGGGGTTCAGCTAAATCTATAAACTTACGTACCATTCAGACATTCCAATCTAAGTTACTTCAACAGATAGTTGATGCTCCTTTCTACGTCTTAAACCTTACGCTCTGTAATGAGTAATGACCTCAACATTTCTTTAGTACAACAACTTGCCAAGGCAAAATATCATAAACTCCATACTACTCACTTCCTTTGCTCTAATTGCTTTGTACAATCTCTAGCCTCTACTACTATTCCTGACAATCCACTTCGCCGTTTGAGATTTCCTTCGGGACTGATCAGTGCTACTGGTATTCCATAGAGAGTGTTACCGCTGGGTAGTTTCTCTCCTCCTACCTTCTCACAGCTATAGTTTCATTATTCAACAACCTATTTACTCATTGTATTTATGTAATACAGATTGTAAATTTCTAAATAAACAAAAAAAAAATAAATAACATAAAACTACCACAATTATTAGCTATTTATTTTCAAGCAAAATCAAATTGAACATGATCAAGGTGGTAAAAGAGAGCAGGTAGTAGCTATTATATAACATTCATCCTTTATACAGACCAACGACTGAATAGGGGGGGGCTATGTGCCTAAAATTTGGCGAGTTATACTGACATAATAAAATCTGGGAAACATTCTTGCATGACACTGTCTCTTTCTACAGTTAATATACGTATAAAATTCGCATAATCTTCATCACCTTTTATTTTATAAAACCCTTAGTTTCTACAAACAGTCGGCCTTCTTCGAGCCAGCCTACAGGGCTCTTTTTTCTTGTACGGACTTGCCGTCCAGCATAGTTGGAAACTTCCATAGAAGAGTTTTGATCTCTATTCTTGAGCGGCTCTTTTCATGACTGCATGCATATTGTTCGTCTTCTACTGTTGCCATTATCTCCGAAAGAGTCATGAAGGAAGTACAACTACATTTTTTATTATTGTCGGCCGAACAGACTTTTTATGCTTTAAATGTTTTATACGAGATTTGGGATATCACGGAGTACATATGGTTTCACCCCACAATTTTCTGTAAATTAATTTATGCAGCTTATAATCTTTTCTTGATATATCAAGGAATCGGATTGAAAAAAAACCGTTGCTTAAAAGCTGCCAGACATTTTTGTATAGTTTTGCCAGGAGTTTTATATGTGTGCCAGGCAGTTTATCCTCAGAGTTCACTATTATTATATGTGATTCCACATTAGAGATTTTGGTTTCTCTTCGGAAATCTTCAAACAAACGTTTGTAAATAAAATAAATGAAGTCTTTATTAAAAAAAAAAAAAATCTGGCGTGAAACACTCACACAACTTTCTCTTACTCCTGTTATCAAAATTATAATTGACAAATGTTATAGTTTGTGTACCAACTTTAACGAAATTCGTCGAAAATTGAAAAAACACTTCAGTAAAAGCGCACTTCCTGTTTACCAATTTTCTTAAAACTGGGAATTTTGGACATTATTTATTTTTAATGAATTTTGTTTGAATGATGAAATTGTATAATCAACTATGATACCAATTTAGAGGCAGCTGTAACCCCAACCCTCCCCTAAAAGTGCCCTTAAATGAATTTTCCCAGAGAAAAGTTTTAAATAAAAGATATAGATCTTCGCATGTTTAGTTTACATACGAAGTTTCCAGAAAATCGTCGGGGCCATTTTTGAGAAAATCGAGAAAAAGTGAAAAAATCATTTACTAAAGTGGTAATTAAAACCACTTCCGGTTATCCGATTTTTTCAAACTCGGAATTTCAACAACATATTTAATTTTAATTAACATTATTAAGAAGGCAGAATTGTCTAATAAACTGTAATAGCACTTTAGTTGAAAACCTAACCCCACCCCTCCCCTGGAAGTGCCCTTAAATGAATTTCCCCGGAGAAATGTTTCAAATAAAAGTTGTAGCTCTTTGTATATGTAGTTGATGCACCAAGTTTAAAGAAAATCGTCGGACCCATTTTTTGAGAAAATCGCAAAAACGTAAAAAAAAACAACTAGTAAAGTGGTACTTCCGGCTGAGGAATTGTGATAGTTAACGTACTGTCAGATCCCATGGTGATACCTAAACGGATTCAACTTTCTACGGGTTTTCAGTTTTGAGCTATGTATGCTATTCTCATACACACACATACACACAGACCATTCGCTAAAAATCACTTTTTTGGACTCAGGGGATCTCAAAACGGATATTTCTGATGAAAACTCGATATCGAAATTTTGACATGAATACAATACTTCCTCTTACTAGGAGTAAGAGACAGTAAAAAAGAATATAAATACTCTTAAAAGAAAGGAAAAAAGAAATTAATCCAAATTCGGACGCAATGTTATGTGCAGTTTTTAGTACCATCAAATTAGTTATTACACCTGTTTCGAAATCTATGAATAGCTGAGTCAAAATGAGCCTTGCATCTCACAACTACTTTTAGACCTAAAATCTATGCATAAATTTAATGTAGTTCTATTAAGTACATTTAAAATTAAAATGCATTGTATTTCATATAAAAGTACATAAATTTTCTTTTATATATATAATACATATTCTGTGGCAATTTATTTATTATTTATTTTTCTAATTGGTAAAGCAGACTCAGTATATAATTAGTCTATTTAATTAACGTTATTTACATTTCATTAACAAAATTCATTTGCTCTGTTTCATTTGTTTCTTCTTAATTTTAATTATCTTTAATAACCATGTTTGTTTGTTTTTTGTTTTTTTTTTCATTTTCCTTCATTTTAAATTTTCTGAAATTGAGTGTTCACCGAAAATTCATGTATCGAGGTATACTGAGTGCTAAAAATATTTTTTTCAGCGAATAGTGTGTATGTGTGTGTGTGCGTGCGTTTGAAAAACACATTTTAAAAACGAAAAATTAAAGAAAGCTCAAATTTGGTATTCCGCATTTGACAAGATGGTTTCGTGTTAAATCATCAACCTGAAGTGCGACTTACTGAATAGTTCTATTTCAGTTTTTTTGGAATTGAGGGTATTGAATTTCTGTGAATATATCTCAAATATTGTATGGGATTGGTTCAATTTAGTGGCGCTTTCTTCTGGACTAGAATGAAATCACTTCTACTAAATCCAGGCTTTACTGAATGATTATTTTTTTTTCATTTTTTAATGATTTTCTTGAAAATGGCTCCAACGATTTTCTTTAATGTTCTACATGTAAGGGTGTTGTGAGGAGATGTTGGTTGTTGATGATGATAGATAACCACCTTAAGATTTGGCTTAAGATATATAATTGATATAAGTATATATGTATATGACTGTATACCAAAGACTTTACACTTTAGAGTTTAGAACCTAACTGAACTGACAGACTCACGTGGCTAAACGATATGTACGGAGTGTGAATTAACAGAATGATGTCTGACGTGTAAGACTGAATTGAACAGAATAATCCTTGACTGTCTCTCTCTCATATATATATATCCACTGGCCGAACCTCTCCTCTCTGTGCGAGAGGGGCTGTTTCTCTCCGCTAGAGTGGATGAGTGGTGGGGGTTCAGTAGTTCACTAAGACCACTACATACACACATAAATTCCTATGAAGAAATATGGTGAGGATCGGTCAAGAAAGAAACATTCAATTATGACAACGTTTCGGCAGTGTTTCTTGTCTTTATTAAGGCAATTAATTTATAGAAAGTCGTGAAGATATGGAGAAAGTGTCTTAAAATTTACTAGTGTCTTGTCTTAAATCATCTACAGAAATTTCTGGTGACAGATGATTTAAGACAAGACACTAATAACTTTTCAATTTTCATTTTTATGTTTATGCGATGTAACAAATGTGTATGTTTTAAAAATTCTTTCTCCACATCTTCACGACTATCTATATATTAAAGCCTTGATAAAGACAGAAAACTCTGACGAAACGTTGGTATAATTGAATGTTTCTTTCTTGACCGATCTTTACCAAATTTCTTCATAACTTAATTCATCAACGGTCAACAAATTCTTTTATATAAATTCCTATCACATTTATTTGAAACATTTTTATAGGAAAATTAATTTTTTGGGAGGTTAAGGGGGGGGAAGAATAGCGTCAAGCTTTCCTCTATAACACCGTTTCAGTATAAGGTATGGTTTATATATATTGTACTTTCTAGGAAAGCTTAACGCCGAAGTTTACTCAGAACTTTCCTCGATTTTTCTTAAAACAAGATTATGCAGTCAGAAATTTTCGGCAAAATTTATATTTACCTGCGTTTAGATTTCAAGTGTTTATTGGAGTTTGATGTAAGCGGTGTCACCTTGAACAAGCTTGTAAAGTAAACTGTGGTAAAATTCAAAGCAACAGTATCTATCTAAATTCTTTTATGACAGAATTAAGTCACGAGCAGAAACACCCGGGCGGGAACAAAAATAAACGGGTCGGACTCCTGAAGCGCTCGCGTAAACGGCTTTGCTGTAGGACATATGTCTATATGGAATAAAACAAGGTCAAAGGAAGGCCACGGTTGGAAAAAAAATTATCCTAGGCACTGCTAAAATATAACTAGTAAATGTAGAGCCTGATTTATCCCTATTATATTCCAAATTTCACAATAATTTTGTTAATAAACGGTCTAAACTTTATAGTTAAGGAAAAAAAAAGAATTAATAATCATTTCATACATTACTTTATTCAAGATTTTAAAATTGAATGAAACTGATAAATTATAGGAAATAATTTTGTTCAATCAATGTGACAAAATGAAAAATTTTATAATATTTTATTCATAAGTTTTTTGTTGTTTTGTATATTTTAATATTCATACAAAGATAGTAGCAATGATGTTTGAAGTTAAAGGAAAATTCCATTAAGACTTATTTACCTTAATATAAAGTTGGATAAACATGAGTTATGGGAACAAGATGTGAACGTAAAGGGTTTTCTCTGCTTTTTGAATGATGGAACTTGTCTGAATAAGTTGAGATGGCAAGTTCACCCTAAGTTCTCTCTTACTTTATATTATCTTTAAATAAAATGTATAAAGGTACATTAACATATAAAAAGATAATATTCTTGTTTATTATCTCAAAAATAAATGTCATCCATAGTAACATTATTAATAAATATATATAAAGTTTACAAATTATTTTTATAACATTAAGTTATTGGAATAAATAAGAAACAAATATCTGTGACATTTTTTTTTGCGATAAATTGAATTTAAATCCTACACAATTTATTATTAATGTTAATGTTGGTTGTCAGTCTCAACAGATGCGTCTATAACGGCTCTTTCAATATCATCTAAATTTTAGAAGCTATTTAATAAAGGAGTTACACTGTAGTGGAAGAACAAAATCGAAAAATAATAGTTTAAAGTTTCTGAATATTTTATAGTATCCAAAATTGTATTTTTGTTAATATTTTATAATTATTTTAGTGCTGTGAATTTACCTTCAAAAAGTATGTATTTTAGAACCAGGTATATTAAATCTGGACATTACTAAATAGAAAAACAAAGGCACAAATCCCGTTAGGGCAAAACTTTGTAAGAAAATTCCCCCGCGAATCAGAGAGAGCAATTCCAAAGAAGAGAGCCATCAGCTTTAAAAGAGTAAAGAGTATATAGTCTTAACTCTACCTTCAGACAGGACGCTTCAGGAATCGCTCTCTAAATATCTGTGCCAGTTATAAATTAAATAAGTTTATAAACCAAATAAGTTGTTATTATTTTAACAGAATATATTTATTTATAAAAAGTAGTGTGTTCTTAATTACTCTTAATTCTTATAATCTATCTCAAGCAAACATACAAGCCCTTTTCGCTAAAACGCTACGCCACAAGCTACCTATACACACATCCACACCAAAACATTACACACATAAATTTACTTCTTCTAAACCGTTTTCATAGTCTTTGGAAATTAACCCCTAAATATAAGTTTTCAAAACTTCCATAGTACCGCGCTCAACTCAAAAATACGTATGAGACATGTGATGGCGTAAACACATAAGATATCTGTAGTTTTCTTTCAAACCGTTACCTCTGATCCCGAAATCTCACAACAGACTCAAACCTGGTGATAAAGTTGCCCTTCACATAGACACGAAGGTTATTGTTAAAATCAGGATCTTAGGTACCAGTTTAATGCGTGTTTTAGTTTTTGCGACGCTTCAGTCTTTTGATTTTGATTTCAAGGTTACAAAAAAGGATTTTTGACTTTATGTTATCTAACATATATTAGCTGACATTAGAGATTCAAGCAAAATGTCCGTTTTAAATGGATCTGCTGCAAGGACAAAAACTTGAAACTAAGATCTTAATTTTTCTGGAACATTTTTTTTGTGAGGTAATGTAGTGCGGCCTTGAAATATATTACTCCTTTCGAAGAGTAGCCAGGTTAAGACTACTCAACCCGCATCACCCTTTACAATAGTGTCTACTGAGAAATTTCAGTATCTAGGATGTTACTAGAATGGATATCGTCTCCTCCACCACTCGGTATATGCCCAGGCTTCTACACCTTCTCTGATGATAGCATCGCAATCCGTCAGGGGCATTGGTGTCTCCTCCAACTAAACTTCGGATCTATAGGTAGTCTATCACCTTTTAGGGCAGTATCTTTAGATCTCTCTTCAGTCTACAGTGCTCCATAAGGAAACCTCTCAGCTTGCAAAGCCTATTGCCCTCAAGTAGATTTTTGCTTCAGTCCATTTCTGATGATAGGTGTCAAGGCGAGCTTAGCACTTTGTATATTTTATATAATATAATTTTTTTATATTTTACTCTTTTTTTTTAATATATATATTTTGTTTGGTATTATGTCTATTTCAAAAATTTTTTTTAAGTTTGGGTAAAAATTCCCTCAACAAATACTGACGGAGATTACCAACAATCTTAAAGGAATAATTTGACAGTAAGATACTGTTACTTATCTCAACATATATTTTATACAAAAACAAGGGAAATATCTTCCAGCTGAGATATATATATAACATAAACACTCAACCAACAACGCTACATTGTCAGAATGCAAAAATAATATAAGGTTGGTATTTATAATTTGTGGACAACAAATATTCAATTAATATACAATTTCTCTATATAATTATAAATCTTTATGCACTTTGTAAAAATTTCAGATATAAACATCGTTAATCCTATAATAATGCCATGTGAAATGCCGAAACGTTGGAAAAACTAAATGTATAATCTATATATATAAAAATTCAGCTTCCGTATGTTTGTAGCCGCAAAACTCGAAAAGTAGTTGATGAATTGACTTGAAATTTTTACACAACGTTGCATTTCTATATAAGAGTGTTTATATATACTTTTTCCTCCGAAGTTCCCACGGAAACGGGAACCTCTCCGAACGTTTCGCGTGGTTGGCAGAAATAGACAGACTCAGACGCGTTGCGATGGTGGCTCACTGTCTGAACCTCTTTCTCAACTCCGAAGTTCCCACGGAAACGGGAAATTCCGAGCTAAAATCCGTTCAAACGGCCATATTGCGTTAGCACTTGCTTCTTCAGGTATTGCTGCTACGTTGATGGAAAGAGGTAGAACAGCGCATCACCTCTTAAAGTGTCATGACTAAACGTGCACTTCACAGAAAACCCAACATGTAACATTTCTAAAACATCAGGAATGGGAAAGGTTCTTCGGGCGTGCAAAATCATTGTATGGGATGAATGCACAATGGCTTATAAGAAGTCATTGGAAGCATTAGACCAAATTTTAAAAGACTTGCGAAATAATCAAGTTCCATTTGGTGAAGCATTGGTATTACTCTCCGGTGATTTCAGGCAAACGCTTCCAGTGATACCTCGCTCAAACCAGCCGATGAATTCCATGCCTGCTTGAAATATTCAACTCTTTGGAGTACAGTAAAAACAATTCATTTAATAACGAATATGAGAGTTCTACTTCAAAACGATCCAACAGCTGCCATATTTTCGGTAATGGCACTGGTCCTACAAATCCAGAAACGGGAAAAATCACCTTCCCATTTAATTTCTCAACATTGTACATTCAAAAGAAGAATTAGTAGTCAGGTTATCCCAAAGCATCGAAACAAATTATCAAAATCACGCATGGTTAAGCCTAAAAATCAGACTAAGCCACAGCGAAGCGTGGGCGGGTTAGCTAGTTTGTAATAAAAAAAGAAAATAAGGCTGTAAAGAGGTTCATTCCATAAATAAACTCAGGAAAATCATAACAATTACTCCGAGTAGCTTGCTCCATCAACTTCTTAACGATCCGATGGACATATTAAATATAACTTCCATCCCTATGGAGCACGTTCCTATTGCCTCCATTATGCTACATTAAGAAAAAGGAAGAAGACGTTGTAAGTTTTCAAGGGTTTTCGTAGTAGTAACCAACTTAAACTTTCTCATTGTATAGATGTGACACTACATTCATGTCTGATTAGGATGTCCGAATAAAGCAACGTGCACTAATAATCATAATCAACTCTTGATCAAGATTTTTTCTTTTTATATTTCTTTAAAAAAAAAAACAGAGCTCTACGGATGTACATAAAGATTACGGCTGACAAGATATTTATGAAGGTATGTAATGTTTATAATATTGGATCGTTAGATGAACACTCCTCCGCATTATAACTATTGTTACTAATTAACCTGTACAAAATACATCTTACCATTATTAGCTAGGAGAATTGTCTTCAACTAGATAATCAATAATTTGTTTGATAATTGATAACAGTGGTAATTCAAATTGAACAATACAAGCAATTACATTGCATTAAATAATTCACGTTAATAAACAATAATCCACCGCTTTGTTTTCAAAATAAACACCATTATTGCATTTAATCTGATAATTATAAAATTATCTTCAGAGTACACACAAGGCTATCATTATTCTCAATTAGAATAATTATAAAAGAAATATAACCAATACCTACGCTTATTGTCTTCTAATTTTTAAAAAAAGAATTTCATTTAACGTATTGACAGTTCTGTTTTATAATCTCTGGCTATCCGTGAAAGGAATAATTCGATCATAGAGAGCGCTTGGCAGACTTTATCCTTTCACGCCCTTTAGAAGGAGAAGAATATAAAATGCGCGCCCCCGTATTGGCATCACCCATAGGAGAAAGTGGGAAGTGGATTAGTCAATTTTTTTAGGGATCATGATGAACGTGCGTGCTTTTAAGCTTGACAATATGAACTTCTTCTACAGTGACCCCTTACAACTCATACGTTACACTTACCCTATTTCCAAATATAGACTTAGTTAAGGTGCATTAATAGACAAACCATCATTCTGCTCGATTCCACTTTGTAGTTAAAAACATTTATATGTTATGTATAAACCCAAGTTATTTTTTTAAATTATTATTAATAACGTAGAATAAGTTATTTGGGAGACACCTATTTGGTAAAAAGCGAACGTTGGGCGGGAGGGGTGTGAAAAATGTAAAAACATATTCTGCGCATATTGCAACTGATATATGGCTGATACCATTCGAATTTTTTAAGATGCACAACATCTAAGGTCTATTGCACGTGATAATCATCCTAAATTATACTAATAACATACATTATACTAAAATTGAACATCCTCACAAATTACTACACTCTTAATTAAAGAAACGAAGGTAGATTACTAAAGTCAATAGTAGAGGAGAAATGGGCGAGCTGGAGCACTTTTCTTACGGGGCAACATTCCCTCCACTCCCGGCCCCTTTGGTTACGGCACTGCTTCAACCCCCTCACTCCGCCCCTCTCCCATCAATCACAGATTTTGACGAGCATTTAGGCCACCATTAGGATTTAAGTGTGCGTGGCCTGAATGCTCGTCGAAATCTATGATTGCTGGGAGAGGGTGGAGTGAGGGGATGAAGCAGTGCCGTAACCAAAGGGGCAGGGGGTGCGGGGAAAGTCTCCCCGCAAAAAAAGTGAGCCAGCTCGCCCAATTCTCCTCTTGTCTATTTAGTACCTAAACTTGGGATTAAAAAAACTAAGTGAGTACTATATTCATACAAATAGATTCATGATTTTTACCATACACATTCTAACAATCAGATTCATTTTAAAAACATTCATTCTAATTAGTACATTCATATCTATAAATACAGTCACGATATACTCAAGCTAAAAAATCTTATACCTAATTAAAAAGCTCCGGTGGTGCACTCGATATTTCTCCACCACCACATTAAAAATCTAACCTAACTTAAAATCCTACCTATATACAATAAAGAAGCTCGCATTCATACGACCATTCATTCACATATGTGTCGGGGTGCCAAACCCTCCACAGACCCATCCCTCCAAAGTAAGTTGCTCCTAAATAAATGGGGAAGAAGATCCCAGAAGACTGGAAGTTTGCCACCCCTGCACAAAGTTATGTAAAAATAACAAAATCAAAGATGTTTATACAAAGAGAAAAAATCGTTCGATGCTGGATTTCATTGTTGCAACATTTACTAAAACATTAATTTCTTTGGTAATGTTATTACTTTCTTAATTAAAGCAACTGTCTTCTCATCTTCAGTTCGAGGTTAGATAACAACTTTCTATAGGTTATTTACAACATATACATAACAACTTATATATAACATGTACATAAAAACAAATATTTATGATAACATGTATGTAACAATACACATATATATAACAACTTTCCATAGGTAACAACAAAAGGACAATAAAAGTATCACTCAGGCGGAAAGATGCTTAGCTCATTCATTGTTAACTAAACTTGGTTAACAATAGTCTAGGGAGAAATGAATGTTGCTATTTCCGTTCAAGGCCAATGGAGGAGCTAGATGGCCGCAGAATGCAGTCACCCTGACACAATTTAGACCAAGAGATACGCATGGACCAATCGGTTTTCATAATTGCAATACATTACTGAAATAAAAAACTTATTGAAATTTAAAGAAAACAGATGTCACAATCAGTTGGAAGTTACTGACGCCCCCCATTTTGTTATAGCTGATTTATGGCACATTTCAAAGATAATATGATCAATGATAATAATTTTACTTCGTTGTTCCCATCCATTTAGGTTAATCCATGCGGATTACATTTTGGATCTCTCATTTTATCCATTAAATTTGATATTCAAGAATAATTTTTAAGGTAAATAATTCTGGTAATACAGTACATTTTTTTCTTGATTAGGTTTGCAATGTTCTTTGACTTATTTGAGATTATGTCCGTCGGGGATAGTTTCTTTTTCTTATTTCTTGCCTTATCTGGTTAATCTAAGCTCTGACGCTGATACAAGAATAAATAACAGAAATTTATCACAAATAAAAACAAGAAGAAAGTTAAATTGGGCAATTCGTCTGATATTGCCCAGCATTGTCTATTGTCTAGTCAACTATCTATTCAACATTATCAACCATCTTCGGGTTATTAAGCTCATGGTTTTTCAGACGATACAAAATGTATTGTTTCTCACGCTCAACTTACTACCGCATCTATGCTTTCAAAAGACATTAGGAATTCAGAGCATTGAGCTCTCTTATTCCTGCCACTGTTATGAATGACAACCTATCGGTGTATCTGCTTTTCCAAGCCAGACAACCTCCAGCAGCAGAAAGGCTCCATTTGAGAATTGATGTAGAAGGCATAAACAGATGAATAAGTTTGTACCTAGAGATTGTAATCTCTCTGAATTGTGCACTTCTAACAGCCGTCGAAATTGCTCCGGTTTGATAAACTAAGCAATCTCATCTAATTGCCTAACAGTCAAAATTGATCCACCAATTGGGTTCCTAAAATTTCCAGTTAATTATGCAACATCTGACTCTTAATGTCACTCCGTATAACGCCAAACTTACAATAACATATCATTTACCATAGTAAGTAAATTGCATAGTAAATCGTCCATACTGAAACCAATAATTAAAGCGAAAAGTGGCGTTTTTAAATACGCGCACATCTTAATTCAAATTTACTTAAAGGGGACAGATTTATTTAATTGAATCAATTAAGAAAACATTCTAGGAAATTATTGAAAAAATGGAGTAAAGACAGTTAATCCCTGTGGGGGAAATAGATTGGCCAGTTCTCCAGGGTTCCTGCTGTCTGAGGGGGGCATCCCAACTTGAGACATACTCGCACCTACACATAATGACGTCAACATTCAATGTACAACCAAAGATCGCTTGAACTGATCGTTAGAGGCTTTACATATCAATCTCGACCCTGTAAAGCACAAGAGCTTGAGAAAGAAGTGTTCTCTTGAAAGAAAAAAAGCTTCTTTGAATAATACGTCTGTGTGTGAACAATATATCTCAAAAACGAAAAATCGCCGGAAGCTAGGACTTGAATTTCCCCATCAGGGAGCAGCAATATATCTTTTTGGTCGCAGTAGATTTGGCTTTATCTCAATCTCCCTTTATGCATATAACATCTACGTACCAATTAAGCTAATTAAGCAGGTTATTAATTATAATTTAATATTATTGTAATTAATTATATAATTTAATACATTTGATTAGTCAAATCCACAAGCAATAATATCTCTCTGAAGTCTTGGTCCATCTTACGTGTAGTCGAAATATGAAGCTATAATAAAAACAATTTTGAATAAGCTTCATAAAATGGTAAATGTTTACAATTACGCTATCTTGCTAAGCTGTAGAAAAACTGAAGCAAAAAGAATCTCGAATTTCAAATGATTTTATTGCAATGAATCAAACACATAGACAATAAACATAATAACATGATAAATGTAATAAATGAATCATAATTTATAATAAACAATAACTGAATTATAAATTATTTTAATACATAAATGAATACATTGATTGGTAGAATAATAATGCCAATGTTGAATGTCAAATGATATCAAACATTTTTAAAAAAAGCTTCCAATTTCTGTTGTGAATTGACAAACCTCAGATTTATAGTCGCTGAAAACAAATCTTATCTGATGCTGGCATTGCTAATGATTAAAAAAAACTTGTCAGGTTACTTTGGTCAGAGCCAAATTTACTGTACAATCAATACGTAGTGTTCATTCTATCTCTTTTTTTATTTGTACTCTTGTTTTTATTATTTCAAATTTTTTAAACTTTATTGTATATTGATTAAATAAAAACTTGCTGTTAACATTTTTTATCCTTAAGTCAGAACAAAATAAAATACTGATCATAAAAAAAAAAATGAATGTTTTAGTTGCATAAATAACTTAGAAATATTTCAAGAATCAACTAGCAAAACTTTATTCTATTAGATTTTATAATATAAAATATATACAATATTTTGTAATATGTAGTAAAATCGTTGTACCCGTTTTTGGATAAAATTCAAAAACCTATTCGGAAGTTATACTTCCGGTTAAGCGGTTTTCTTCAAAATTTGGAATTATATTAATGCTTCTAATTATCAGAGACATTTTCAGTGGTAGCCTGCTTCATTTTGTGGTCATTGACCTCATGATGAAGAATTGTTAAAGGCCGGAATCCTTGTCCAATGCTAGGATAAACACGAAAGGGAACACAGAGACTGATGAGGTTTTTTTCTCTGTCGTTATTTTATACGCTTAACACGAAATTCTTTTAACACGAAAAATTATTTCGGTCCCCTCAGTTTCGTGTTAAACGTTTTTCACTGTATAATTTAAAATCCTCATCGATTTTTTTTTTTTCCTTTTAGCAGGAAGTCGAAGAGTAGAAAATGGTTTATAAAAAAATATTAAAATAAAAAAATAAAATAAACTTAGTTTAATTTGTACAGCATGTGGTAACATAATATTTGTAGCAACAACAATTCTCGTTTTAAGTTCTGGTTAAAATTACTGTATCTTTCGTTTTAGTGCATGTATATGTTAAAATGATATCCCAAGTTGGGAACTTAAAAATATAAGCTTTAACAAGGATAAATAAGAATTAAATTTATTTTCTACAAGAGTTTTTTTTTGTTTTGTATCAGCATTAACATATTTAAATTCATTAGCATAAAGGAAAACAAAAACATGGTAATATAACCTTCTCATTCTGGTTTTCTTTTCTTCAAATAACATTTTCGACTAATTTGTATGAAACAAACGAATGTATCTGATTTCTAGTTTATTTTTCTTTTATTCTTATTATTATTATTTTTTTTATTTTATTTATTTATTATTATTTTTATCTTTGCGTGAGAATATAGTTCATTTTTAAAAAATAAATTATTATAGTGTTTAAAAAAAATAAAAAGACACAAACAAACAGAACAATAAAGAGAGAAAGGAAGTTTGGTGGAATGGAAGAGAAGTTGGGAATGAAAAAAATGATTACATCGTAAGTTGTGTGGCATCCCTATTACGTTGGAAATATATCTCGATATTTGAATGCTAATTTGAAGTCGGCACTGACACGACACAATTTACTGGGAGTTTTGTGTGGAATAAAAAAATAAAAAAAAAAGAAAAAGTGAGATAGTACAAGCTTCCATAGCCATTGGCGGAGAAAGTGAGATGGAATGATGTGCATTGGCCGGCGGCTGTAAAACAGTACTGGGGACAGGTGTTGTAATGCTTGTCATAGACAGAGACAGTGAACAGGGCACACAGCACATACACTGATTCATAAATCTACCCACGTAGCAAAGTGTTGGGTAGATTTTATTAATTGGGAAGGTTATCAGATCTGTAGTCAAACACTCGTCATCCATATACTATATGTTTTTATTGGCTTTAAAAAAAAAATAATAATAATAAAATAAAATGAAATAACGAGGAAAAAATTAATTACTAAACCCTTGTATAAAAAAATTACAATTTACACTAAAATTTCGAATAATTAATTATCCAAGTCTTTATTTTTTGAATAGGTTGCTGTCTAACCTAAGTATATGTTATTAATCTAGTAAAGTCTTTAACAAAAGAACGTTTCTTTTTTTTAAGATGTCTTTTTCTAGACGTCCTTTTGTCAGTAACTACTAGGTCACAAAATACCAATTATAAACTTAAATTATAAATATTAATAGGGCTATTGACGAAGATACACACATAATGTATTCGTAGACATGTGGCATTACGGACCCACATAGGCAATAAATACGGGTCATAATGCTTTGGCTCGGAGGGGTAAGGTGCGTCTCTATTGGATACCCGGACATGCGGGAATAGAAGGCAATGAGAGGGCGGATCAGTTGGCTAGGGAGGGATCATCGTTGCCATTTTCTGGTCCCGAACCAGCCCTTGCCGCCACAAAGAAGTTTCGTGACAAACAGATTAGCCTTTGGGAGATGAGAGTCTTGGAGAAATGCTGGGGGGACACGCAGGGGTGCCTCCAAGGTAAAAGATTTATAAAAGTAAATAAACAGGGAATTTCGGAGTATCTCCTGTCCCTCAGTAGGACAGGTCTGAGGACCTTGGTAGGGGTAGTGGACACACTTGGGTGTCTAGACACTTGTTTAACATAGGGAGGACGTCTAGTCCCATTTGTCAGAACTGCGACGACGGAGTCAGGGAAACGGTGTATCACTATGTATATCAGTGTCCCCGTTTCGCTGGTACTAGGTTAGTGCATATTTGGGAGGCACCACTCTCGCAGGATTGCCTGGGCGGGTTGGAGTTTAAGGATATCTTGGGATATTGTAGACTGACCAGTAAGCTACCGGGGGAGATTAACTAAGGGAATGATATGGGGGACATCGGGGGGATAAAAGCCACATAGGCTTAGGTCCCGCGCCATCAGGAACCCGGCATAATAATAATAAATTATAAATAATAATAACTTTAAAAAATTAATTAAAACTCAACTGAAAATTAAGGCTTTTCTATTTAAATACAATGAAAAACGTTTAACACGAAAACATTAAAAATCGGTTACACGATATCATACTGCGGACCCGACATAATACCATGATGAACGTGCGTGCTTTTAAGCTTGACAATATGAACTTCTTCTACAGTGACCCCTTACAACTCATACGTTACACTTACCCTATTTCCAAATATAGACTTAGTTAAGGTGCATTAATAGACAAACCATCATTCTGCTCGATTCCACTTTGTAGTTAAAAACATTTATATGTTATGTATAAACCCAAGTTATTTTTTTAAATTATTATTAATAACGTAGAATAAGTTATTTGGGAGACACCTATTTGGTAAAAAGCGAACGTTGGGCGGGAGGGGTGTGAAAAATGTAAAAACATATTCTGCGCATATTGCAACTGATATATGGCTGATACCATTCGAATTTTTTAAGATGCACAACATCTAAGGTCTATTGCACGTGATAATCATCCTAAATTATACTAATAACATACATTATACTAAAATTGAACATCCTCACAAATTACTACACTCTTAATTAAAGAAACGAAGGTAGATTACTAAAGTCAATAGTAGAGGAGAAATGGGCGAGCTGGAGCACTTTTCTTACGGGGCAACATTCCCTCCACTCCCGGCCCCTTTGGTTACGGCACTGCTTCAACCCCCTCACTCCGCCCCTCTCCCATCAATCACAGATTTTGACGAGCATTTAGGCCACCATTAGGATTTAAGTGTGCGTGGCCTGAATGCTCGTCGAAATCTATGATTGCTGGGAGAGGGTGGAGTGAGGGGATGAAGCAGTGCCGTAACCAAAGGGGCAGGGGGTGCGGGGAAAGTCTCCCCGCAAAAAAAGTGAGCCAGCTCGCCCAATTCTCCTCTTGTCTATTTAGTACCTAAACTTGGGATTAAAAAAACTAAGTGAGTACTATATTCATACAAATAGATTCATGATTTTTACCATACACATTCTAACAATCAGATTCATTTTAAAAACATTCATTCTAATTAGTACATTCATATCTATAAATACAGTCACGATATACTCAAGCTAAAAAATCTTATACCTAATTAAAAAGCTCCGGTGGTGCACTCGATATTTCTCCACCACCACATTAAAAATCTAACCTAACTTAAAATCCTACCTATATACAATAAAGAAGCTCGCATTCATACGACCATTCATTCACATATGTGTCGGGGTGCCAAACCCTCCACAGACCCATCCCTCCAAAGTAAGTTGCTCCTAAATAAATGGGGAAGAAGATCCCAGAAGACTGGAAGTTTGCCACCCCTGCACAAAGTTATGTAAAAATAACAAAATCAAAGATGTTTATACAAAGAGAAAAAATCGTTCGATGCTGGATTTCATTGTTGCAACATTTACTAAAACATTAATTTCTTTGGTAATGTTATTACTTTCTTAATTAAAGCAACTGTCTTCTCATCTTCAGTTCGAGGTTAGATAACAACTTTCTATAGGTTATTTACAACATATACATAACAACTTATATATAACATGTACATAAAAACAAATATTTATGATAACATGTATGTAACAATACACATATATATAACAACTTTCCATAGGTAACAACAAAAGGACAATAAAAGTATCACTCAGGCGGAAAGATGCTTAGCTCATTCATTGTTAACTAAACTTGGTTAACAATAGTCTAGGGAGAAATGAATGTTGCTATTTCCGTTCAAGGCCAATGGAGGAGCTAGATGGCCGCAGAATGCAGTCACCCTGACACAATTTAGACCAAGAGATACGCATGGACCAATCGGTTTTCATAATTGCAATACATTACTGAAATAAAAAACTTATTGAAATTTAAAGAAAACAGATGTCACAATCAGTTGGAAGTTACTGACGCCCCCCATTTTGTTATAGCTGATTTATGGCACATTTCAAAGATAATATGATCAATGATAATAATTTTACTTCGTTGTTCCCATCCATTTAGGTTAATCCATGCGGATTACATTTTGGATCTCTCATTTTATCCATTAAATTTGATATTCAAGAATAATTTTTAAGGTAAATAATTCTGGTAATACAGTACATTTTTTTCTTGATTAGGTTTGCAATGTTCTTTGACTTATTTGAGATTATGTCCGTCGGGGATAGTTTCTTTTTCTTATTTCTTGCCTTATCTGGTTAATCTAAGCTCTGACGCTGATACAAGAATAAATAACAGAAATTTATCACAAATAAAAACAAGAAGAAAGTTAAATTGGGCAATTCGTCTGATATTGCCCAGCATTGTCTATTGTCTAGTCAACTATCTATTCAACATTATCAACCATCTTCGGGTTATTAAGCTCATGGTTTTTCAGACGATACAAAATGTATTGTTTCTCACGCTCAACTTACTACCGCATCTATGCTTTCAAAAGACATTAGGAATTCAGAGCATTGAGCTCTCTTATTCCTGCCACTGTTATGAATGACAACCTATCGGTGTATCTGCTTTTCCAAGCCAGACAACCTCCAGCAGCAGAAAGGCTCCATTTGAGAATTGATGTAGAAGGCATAAACAGATGAATAAGTTTGTACCTAGAGATTGTAATCTCTCTGAATTGTGCACTTCTAACAGCCGTCGAAATTGCTCCGGTTTGATAAACTAAGCAATCTCATCTAATTGCCTAACAGTCAAAATTGATCCACCAATTGGGTTCCTAAAATTTCCAGTTAATTATGCAACATCTGACTCTTAATGTCACTCCGTATAACGCCAAACTTACAATAACATATCATTTACCATAGTAAGTAAATTGCATAGTAAATCGTCCATACTGAAACCAATAATTAAAGCGAAAAGTGGCGTTTTTAAATACGCGCACATCTTAATTCAAATTTACTTAAAGGGGACAGATTTATTTAATTGAATCAATTAAGAAAACATTCTAGGAAATTATTGAAAAAATGGAGTAAAGACAGTTAATCCCTGTGGGGGAAATAGATTGGCCAGTTCTCCAGGGTTCCTGCTGTCTGAGGGGGGCATCCCAACTTGAGACATACTCGCACCTACACATAATGACGTCAACATTCAATGTACAACCAAAGATCGCTTGAACTGATCGTTAGAGGCTTTACATATCAATCTCGACCCTGTAAAGCACAAGAGCTTGAGAAAGAAGTGTTCTCTTGAAAGAAAAAAAGCTTCTTTGAATAATACGTCTGTGTGTGAACAATATATCTCAAAAACGAAAAATCGCCGGAAGCTAGGACTTGAATTTCCCCATCAGGGAGCAGCAATATATCTTTTTGGTCGCAGTAGATTTGGCTTTATCTCAATCTCCCTTTATGCATATAACATCTACGTACCAATTAAGCTAATTAAGCAGGTTATTAATTATAATTTAATATTATTGTAATTAATTATATAATTTAATACATTTGATTAGTCAAATCCACAAGCAATAATATCTCTCTGAAGTCTTGGTCCATCTTACGTGTAGTCGAAATATGAAGCTATAATAAAAACAATTTTGAATAAGCTTCATAAAATGGTAAATGTTTACAATTACGCTATCTTGCTAAGCTGTAGAAAAACTGAAGCAAAAAGAATCTCGAATTTCAAATGATTTTATTGCAATGAATCAAACACATAGACAATAAACATAATAACATGATAAATGTAATAAATGAATCATAATTTATAATAAACAATAACTGAATTATAAATTATTTTAATACATAAATGAATACATTGATTGGTAGAATAATAATGCCAATGTTGAATGTCAAATGATATCAAACATTTTTAAAAAAAGCTTCCAATTTCTGTTGTGAATTGACAAACCTCAGATTTATAGTCGCTGAAAACAAATCTTATCTGATGCTGGCATTGCTAATGATTAAAAAAAACTTGTCAGGTTACTTTGGTCAGAGCCAAATTTACTGTACAATCAATACGTAGTGTTCATTCTATCTCTTTTTTTATTTGTACTCTTGTTTTTATTATTTCAAATTTTTTAAACTTTATTGTATATTGATTAAATAAAAACTTGCTGTTAACATTTTTTATCCTTAAGTCAGAACAAAATAAAATACTGATCATAAAAAAAAAAATGAATGTTTTAGTTGCATAAATAACTTAGAAATATTTCAAGAATCAACTAGCAAAACTTTATTCTATTAGATTTTATAATATAAAATATATACAATATTTTGTAATATGTAGTAAAATCGTTGTACCCGTTTTTGGATAAAATTCAAAAACCTATTCGGAAGTTATACTTCCGGTTAAGCGGTTTTCTTCAAAATTTGGAATTATATTAATGCTTCTAATTATCAGAGACATTTTCAGTGGTAGCCTGCTTCATTTTGTGGTCATTGACCGGTTTCGGGCGTTCTCCCATCTTCAGCATGCGTTTTTCAGACAGTGTGACAACACAGACTTGCCCAGAGCAACCAAGACATGAAATATAACAAGCCTTGAAAGCAAATAACTTTCCTTAATTCCTTCACTTTACTTAATAGAGGCCATGAAATCATACAGGCCCTTACTATTTATTATATTTATGGACAAGATATATAAAATATGTAAAAGAACTCCCAGAACCAAAATACATAACAGGAAAATGAGGCCAGTATTAGATCAATCTTTTTTTATTTGTTTATACTATTTGTAATTATATCTGTCATGGCCCTCTGGTACTCATACAGAAAAGCATCTTCAGGATTTAGTTACTAAATGGAATGAATTGCTTAAAAATGGAAAGGAATGTTGCTAAACTTTAGCAAAGTAAATTAATGCAAATAGGTAGGAATCACTAAACAATCCACATTGAATGCGAAGGAAATGCATGAGAATAGGTAGGATGGATTACAAGTACTTGGGGATCACTATTAGCCGAGATGGTAGGATAGACCAGGAGATGCTGGACCGTGCAACAGCAAAAGGCAGAAGAGATGTAAATAAAGTAATGAAACTGGCCGTCTTCAAGGCAGTTTATTGAACAATTCTTCATCATGAGGCCGGAATCCTTGTCCAATGCTAGGATAAACACGAAAGGGAACACAGAGACTGATGAGGTTTTTTTCTCTGTCGTATTGAAGAGAAGACAAGGAGATGCGACAAAGGTAAAAAAACGAAAAAATTAGAAGCAGCCTACGAATTGAACCTTTCGTTAAAAAGATGGAAGCTCTTCTGCCGAAGATCATATGTGCAGATGAGAGCAAGGTAGAAGGGTGAGTTATCTGAGACGAAAACCAAAGAAGGTTATATTGGTTACATTGAGCGCCTAGGCTAAAGGAGAGGGCATGCATGAGGAAAATGACGCAGGAAAAGATCGCTTGAACTGATCGTTAGAGGCTTTACATAATAATCTTGACCCTTTAAAGCACAAGAGGTTGAGAAAGAAGTGTTCTTTTGAAAGAAAAAAAGCTTCTTTGAATAATACGTCTGTATGTGAACAATATATCTCAAAAACGAAAAGTCGCAGGACTTGAATTTCCCAATACATGTGCCACCATAAGATTTTCATACGAAGGTTTGGACAATCCGAAAAACAGAATTGCATTTAAAAATTTTTTTTTTTACTTTTTCGCAATTTTCCGGAAAACGATCTAATGATTTTTTCTAAATTTAGATACTAATTAACATATATAGGCCTATCAATTTTATTTGAAACATTTTTCCGGAAAGTTTTGCGAGTACTGGGGGGAGCAGCAACTTTGATTTCTTTTCTAAGTGAAATTTCATTACACTGACACGCCTCCATACCTACGTAATAGTAAGCTCTATTAATTGCTTAGCCAAAATTCCAAGTTTGAAATTGTCCGTAACGAGAGAACACTGTCCAGAGGCCAGCAATGCACTGAGAATGCTCCGGGCGCCAATGACCAATAGATGTTGACGCGCCTTAAATTATAAAAGAATAAAAATTGAATTAACATTTTATTTAGTTTTTCATGATTTTCTCAAAAATGGCTCCAATAATTTTTACTAAAATTCGAATAATTACTACATACGTGGCAAGATGAAAAGTTCTCGGCCTAGTGGTGGAAATGATGTTTCTATTATTAAAAATGATTTACTCGTTGGAATGGTCAATATGCATATTGTTGCTCCTCTACGATTATTGTACCGTCAATAAAATAAATGAATAAAGAACACTGATTATTTTTAAAGTGGACTGTATTTCGTATAAAAATAAAGGGAAGATGAACACACTTACAAATGATATAAGACAGATGAATAATGTTTGCATTTACTAGTGATTTTATATTATGTTTCTCTCTCGCCTGAACTGAGTAACAAATGATGTCGCTGGAGCTGTGCCGGTGTCGTCCGTACTCTGTACCTCCGCTCTGGTATAGATGATGGTTAATAGAAGAAGTTAACGTTGCTCATCTTGATGATGATGATGATGATGGTATTCTGATGTAGAAAGTCTAAAGAGGATGGTGGTACCACAAGTTCCACAATGGTTTAAAGTGTTGGTTGTACACAGGCGTACAAAAAAAAAATGTCGAATAATGTTCGAGGTATGGCCACACCAAAAGTGAAATAAAATCAACTAGCGGTAATGTGCGCACTAACATAGCGGCCGAACCACTGACTGTTTGTTTTAGAATAACTCTTTGTTACGTAGTAAAAACATTGTAAGGTCAAAGTGCGGGCGAGCGAGAGATACGATCCACACACAACTAACATGAGAGAAACATAGTAGTTGTTCTGTGGTAGTAATAGCGAGAGAGAATACAATGTTTATTTTGTACAGTTAAAATTAACAAATTTTGATTTTATTTTATTCGTCCTCCCTATGAACGCTCCACTCATATTTCTCAATGTAGTGTCTTCCTTTAGTTCAATACATTTTGTCCAACGGTTCTCCAATAACTGGATTCAATCCTTGAAGTGCGATTTGGAAGTTCTTCAAAATATCCATTTACCGCTGCTATCAACTCTTCATTTGACCCGAAAAGTTTTCCAGCCACAAATGTTTTAAGGTTTGGGAATAGATGAAAGTCAGAGTGAGCCAAATCTGTGGAATAGGGAGGATGTTCTAACAATTCAAATCCTTCAATTTTTCCATTGCCAAAGCGCCTTTTTGGGCGGGTCCATTGTCCTGGTGAAAGAGGATTTTTTCTTTTGCAAACCAGGCCATTTCTATATAATTTTTTCATCTAGCTGATCAAGAAGATTTGCGAAGTATTCCTCAGTAAATGTTTGATCCTTTCGCATGTAGTCAATTAAAACCCTTTGGAATCCCAAAAAAACACTAGCAACTTTCCAGCCGATGCAATTGTCTTTGCTTTGTTCGGTGCAGTGCCACCGGCTTCTACACACTGTTTGGACTGTTGTTTTGACTCGGATGTAAAGTGGTGAACCCACTTTAAAGTCGTACCTTTTCTTCTAACATGCCTACATCCTTAGCTATCTTTAACACCTTTAGTACATTTAATAGACGATCATCTAAAACCATGCTGTGTATGTTCTCGATATTTTCTTCAATAGTTGCAGTTTTTGGCCGTCCCTCACGTGGATCATCTTCAATCGTTGTACAATCACATTTAAACTCAGCTGTCCATTTTTTTTGACTGTTGATAACGAAGGTGCAGACTTCTTATACACTTTCACCAATTTTGGATAAATTTCTGTTGGCGATAAACCATCCAAAACGAAGAATTTTATGATAGAACGCTATTCAAGTATATTCATTTTGTCAAAAACAGACAACACGTTCAATTTAAACAGCCTATAAAACAAACAATTTGTGTGATCAACTTCACATTTGGTATTTACTTTTGCAACAATTGTGCCAACATAACAAAACAGTAATTTCATTTGTAGCAGTGCCATCTATGGGCTAGGCCGAGAAATTTTCACCATGCCCTAGTACAGTGATGGCGAACCTTTTAAGCTCGGTGTGTCAAAATTTTGAAAAATAGAAACATAATTCTCGTGGCGTGTCATTCATCAAGTTAATTATTTGTTTAATGCCATTTAAAATACAAAAGCCAAAATAATGAAACCAATAGTTTACATTTAGAGACTTGTCTTACATATTTCACTGACACTTAACATACAAAATCAAGTAATATTGTATATAAAATATAATTGAACAAAAACAGAAAAACAATATAAATTTATACAATTAGAAAATAAATATATATGAAAAATTAGTGACTTTTTTGGTGTGGTGGTTGGTTCCGCAGAGCTGGAAGGCATCAGAGACATTTTCCGTGGTAGCCTGCTTCATTTTGTGGTCAACGACCGGTTTCAGGCGTTCGCCCATCTTCAGGATGCGTTTTTCAGACAGTGCGCCAACACAGACTTGTACAGAGCAAACTTGAGTGTGAAAACTAAGTTTGCTCCGTGCATGTCGGTGTTGTCACACTGTCTGAAAAACGCATCCTGAAGATGGGCGAAAGCCCGAAACCGGTCGATGACTACAAAATGAGGAGGCTACCGCGGAAAATGTCTCTGATGACTTTTTAGGTGCTGAAGTTTGTCTGCTAAATCTTCTATTTCGGGTTTATACTTGGTACATTTCAAGGCCAAGCAAGCGCCACTGACTTCATCTTTAACCGATTCCGTTTGTTTGTCTTAATATTATTTAATACTGAGAACAATGTCTCACAAAAATACGTGGATGAAAAAATTGTTAGCAAAACAACTAAAGTAGATCTCGAGGAGCGGTCAATAAAATGTACACTCTTTTTAAAATCTTTTCCAACGTTTCGACAAATTTATTGTCTTTTTCAGGGATAAAATTAAAAAAAATGTTAATCGGTATTTATAATTTCCATGAAACAAACTAAACACAAAATATGTAGTAAACAGAGAGAGTTGCTAACTATATGAGCTACATTATCAGAAAAAAAAGATTTTTTTGAATTATGAAATTTTTTATCTTTGAAGATGCGTGTCACCAAAAATGAGCTCGCGTGTCAGCACTGACACGCGTGTCATAGGTTCGCCATCACTGCCCTAGTACATAAAGATCTAATATATGGTTCTACTAATTTAAAGAAAACCAAATAACCGAAATCGCAATAACTTTCCAAGATTTATAGGAGGGGGTAATTTTCTTGGATTTGCTACAACGGTTTCCTGACTGCACTGATATAAAGCTATTATTTTACTCGATATCGAGAAATCTAAGTTACATTATATAAAAAAAACATTGATTTTCGGGAGTTATGTGGATACTTTGGTGTTTGAAGAAAATTTGTAATTTTTACAATTTATTCTTAGCTGTATTGAATTAACTGTTGTAACAAGAGATAGTTTGTTTAAGTTTTACATCCAGATTTTTTTTCTCAACCACTCAAACGACTTTCTTGGAAAAATAAAGCATACTTATTAGTATTAAATATTAGATTTTAGGTTGTTTAGTTAGAATAGGAGGAAGAAATTAGGTTTGGTATTGGAAAAACGGAAATGAACAATATTTTCACCTTATGAATGGAAATATCTAGGAGTATCATCGCCAGCAATGTAAAGAAATTAAATCAGGAATGAACTAAGGAAAGAAGCCTTAAAGAGGCCGTATTAAATGTTCTACGTTATTAAAATATCATAAGAGGCATTTTGTTATGTTGTACATTTCTCCGTATTATGTGATATTAAGGACAACTAAATGCTTTGTGAATGCCCACATTTGAAGAAAATTTGTTAACAGGATGTTGAGGAATGTTGTGGAAGAACGAATATTCCGGTTTCACATTGCTTTTTTTTTTATTTTCAACATTTAACATACATATTGTGAACGTCGACCCTAACATTGAAACTCATTGAAGTGCGACACTTACATTTTTATAAATTTAATAACAAAAATTAATTGAAAGGTAAATGTAGTAACAAAAATAAATTGAAAATTGATGAATTTCCCGCTAACTCCACGACTAATATACGTACATTGTCATTGGGTCAACCTCATACTTAGTCACATTACTGAAATAACTAAAGACATATAACTTTACCTGAGACAATAAAATTAGAATTGCATTCTAAATAATGCTGTTGTCTTTCTACATTAAATGCAAGGATTAAGAGAAAAAATAACAGAAGAATAATCCCAAAAAATATTAATTAAGGAAGGGGGAGTATCTAAGTTTTTTCGTTACTTCCCTCCTCCAAAACAACAATATGAATATTTTTTTTTTTTTTTTTTTTTTTTATTACTTTTAAAAGTGAACTTATCCAACATATACATTTGAACATAATGTAAAAAATTACAAATTTATTTTTCTACAATATTTTAGACATTGTAATGGGTTCAGATATTGGATGTTTTGATTCCACCGGTACCATCAGTTGTAATGATTTCAGATGTCTTGGTGAGGTGTTGTGATGCGATGAATAGTTGGGAGTTAGTTAGAGATTTTAAAGAGTTGTTATTCGGAATATGAATTACGAATTTACGAAAATAGATATATGTATATTTTAACAATAATTTAAACGTTTGAAAAGATAAACCACAATTAATTTAAAAGGATTTAAATTGTAACTAGAATGCACCAACTATAACGATTGATAAATAATATATGTTTAAATTCTTAGATAGGGACGCGCTCCGGTGTATGAATATGTCACTTGTAGAATCTTGATGTTACGCTGATGAAATACTGAAGAATAATCCTCCCCACTCCTGTAGAGAGACACCTTATATTGCCATCACCACACAGTGACAAGTCTTGTAATTACGGGTCACACTCAAACATCTTTTGCCGTGTATTGACCCTAGTTCTTGAACAGGTGTTGGCGGTTATCAAAGGATTGTAGCGAGGTGGTCGGTCTTTAGAGTGTTTAGTTTATTGCCGTGTGTTGACCCTAGGTCTTGAATACGTCGGTGAACAGGTGTGGCGACAGGTGATGGTAGTTATCAAAGGACTGTAGCCAGGTAATCGGTCTTTTGAGTGGTTTGTTGACCCTTGTGAAAGCGGTGTGTCTTTGGCGGGCGGTCCTTTGACCGTGCACTGACCGCGACTGGCTGGCACCACTAGTTATAATTTTTATAATTGAAAATTATATATTTCTGTTATCACTCCTTCTTGTTATCACATTACAACATTAACATTAATTACTGGACTTGTATTAATCAATATGTAGTGAGAAAAATTATGTTTGAATCACCCACCACTCTCTCCAAAACATTTGAAACAAAACATAATTAAGTCAAAGTCTCATGGCTAACAACTATGAAGCCTATGTGTCAAACATAAACACTTAGTATTTATATGGATGTGTTTGCCCGCAAGGGGTGTCTGTTGGAAGCAGAAACTTGGGAAGTAGCGACCCCACGGGTTTACCACAGCTCAGTACTCTATGCACTTCGTCAGAACAGTACACAGTAAATTACATACACTCTACACTTTACAGGCAAGAAAAACACAGTCCACAAACTAGGATCTCCGTCCCTAGTTAATTGGCGTAAGCCGAGGGAGAAGGAAGGGATTAGCTCAGTGGTGGCACGCTAGACTAGCAACCCGGAGGTTCCGGGTTCGAATGCAGCATGCTACCCTTAAATTTTTTCTTCCTTAGGAGCTTCTACAACTCACTGTACGGTGATGAGCAGTGTTGTCTGTAGCTAGAGGAAACTATTTGGAGGCCGGCAGTGCATTAAGAAGGCTCAAGGGGGCACAATAGATCTTTCAGGTCGCCGTGCGATAATCCCCTCTAACAATCTACAATATGGATGTGATTTTATCCATTGTATTAATAAATATAAAAGATTATTCCCATAATAGCACTTGCTTCACTAAGTGTTTATGGACAAGTTTCTAGGTTTTTGCCTCGTGCCAGTCTGTTTTATTTTAGACAGGTCGAATTAGACATATTTGAAATACAAGTACTGTATCAGTGTTTCATTTTTGTGCGCATATCTGCTTTGAATGTTCAACTATTTGTTGATAAATAGTGTATTAAACACAAAATTGAGCAGGATGTCATGGCAAAAAATCTTTGAAATGCTATTTATTGGATCAAATGATGTAAAATTATATTGAATAATTTCAATGCCTTTCTTAATGAAATAAATAATGTAAAATAAAAATAAATAATAATTATAAACTTCATTATTCGACTTAAGCGTGCCAGAAATATTATAAATAGTGTAATGGAATCAGATATTAGATTTAATGGAATCGTTTGATGTGTGATTCCTGGAATAGCAGATGTCTTGAAGAGGGCGGAAGTTAGTTTCGAGAGATTTGGAAGTTAGTGCTCGAATTATTAAACGTTTTTTTATATAAAAATAAACTGTATTTTAACAATAATTTAAACGTGCTAATTGGTAACTAATAAGTAATAACTATAATAAAATACTTAATAATAAATAGAAGATAAATAGCTGATAATTTAGAATGGTTAAAATAACTGTCAATTGCCGCTCGTGTATAGTTTGGTCGTAGATGATATAATAATCCTCTCGTCGTATATCATAGAGTTTATATATAATGTTGTTCACACTCCAAAGTCATTGACATCGGCAAAGTACACCAAAGAAATAATTTACAAAAGGTGAAAACAGTGACACTGTTGGCCGCCGACAGCCGCGGTCAACCAAACAAACAACAAAGCCTTTTCATCAATTCTCACATCAAAAGGCAGGCACCGCGATAAGTATGGCCACTAAATAAGGTCAGAAAAGTACGAAGGTCGCACAAGGCCGCACACTAAGACAGATATCTTGGTGTGAGTGTGAACAACAGTATATATAAACTCTATGATATACGACGAGAGGATTATTATATACTGTTGTTCACACTCACACCAAGACATCTGTCTTAGTGTGCGGCCTTGTGCGACCTTCGTAGTTTTCTGACCTTATTTAGTGGCCATACTTATCGCGGTGCCTGCCTTTTGATGTGAGAATTGATGAAAAGGCTTTGTTGTTTGTTTGGTTGACCGCGGCTGTCGGCGGCCAACAGTGTCACTGTTTTCACCTTTTTTAAATTATTTCTTTGGTGTACTTTGCCGATGTCAATGACATTGCCATGTCATTACAATAGATAAAAAGCCAAGTGATATGAGTGATGTGTCCAAGTGTATAGTGGTGTATTTTATACACTGTGAAAAACATTTAACACGAAAACGCTTAACATGAATAATCGGTTAACAGGAAATCATACTGCTGTCCGCAAAAAATACTATGCAATTTCATACATTTTTTTTTTTTTCTTTTAACACGAAACAAATATCGCTTTACACGAAATGATTTCACTTTTCGGACTAACGAAATATACTTGTTTTCTGCAGTCACATCGTCACGCATATTTTTTGGCTTTTTTATTTTCGTTCGACGGAACAAAATAAACAATGGCTGCCACTGTTGCTAGATTTTCGCTTGTCTTTAAGTAGGTAAAAGCACCGTCATTGACAAAATATTTCAGTTAGTTTCGAATTCGGTGAATTTTGTGTTGTTTTTTTTTTGTAATTTTAATTACATAAACTTATTTTTTTACATGTACAATGCGAAGAGAAATCGGGACGAAAACAAACCGCTATTTTATACGCTTAACACGAAATTCTTTTAACACGAAAAATTATTTCGGTCCCCTCAGTTTCGTGTTAAACGTTTTTCACTGTATAATTTAAAATCCTCATCGATTTTTTTTTTTTCCTTTTAGCAGGAAGTCGAAGAGTAGAAAATGGTTTATAAAAAAATATTAAAATAAAAAAATAAAATAAACTTAGTTTAATTTGTACAGCATGTGGTAACATAATATTTGTAGCAACAACAATTCTCGTTTTAAGTTCTGGTTAAAATTACTGTATCTTTCGTTTTAGTGCATGTATATGTTAAAATGATATCCCAAGTTGGGAACATAAAAATATAAGCTTTAACAAGGATAAATAAGAATTAAATTTATTTTCTACAAGAGTTTTTTTTTGTTTTGTATCAGCATTAACATATTTAAATTCATTAGCATAAAGGAAAACAAAAACATGGTAATATAACCTTCTCATTCTGGTTTTCTTTTCTTCAAATAACATTTTCGACTAATTTGTATGAAACAAACGAATGTATCTGATTTCTAGTTTATTTTTCTTTTATTCTTATTATTATTATTTTTTTTATTTTATTTATTTATTATTATTTTTATCTTTGCGTGAGAATATAGTTCATTTTTAAAAAATAAATTATTATAGTGTTTAAAAAAAATAAAAAGACACAAACAAACAGAACAATAAAGAGAGAAAGGAAGTTTGGTGGAATGGAAGAGAAGTTGGGAATGAAAAAAATGATTACATCGTAAGTTGTGTGGCATCCCTATTACGTTGGAAATATATCTCGATATTTGAATGCTAATTTGAAGTCGGCACTGACACGACACAATTTACTGGGAGTTTTGTGTGGAATAAAAAAATAAAAAAAAAAGAAAAAGTGAGATAGTACAAGCTTCCATAGCCATTGGCGGAGAAAGTGAGATGGAATGATGTGCATTGGCCGGCGGCTGTAAAACAGTACTGGGGACAGGTGTTGTAATGCTTGTCATAGACAGAGACAGTGAACAGGGCACACAGCACATACACTGATTCATAAATCTACCCACGTAGCAAAGTGTTGGGTAGATTTTATTAATTGGGAAGGTTATCAGATCTGTAGTCAAACACTCGTCATCCATATACTATATGTTTTTATTGGCTTTAAAAAAAAAATAATAATAATAAAATAAAATGAAATAACGAGGAAAAAATTAATTACTAAACCCTTGTATAAAAAAATTACAATTTACACTAAAATTTCGAATAATTAATTATCCAAGTCTTTATTTTTTGAATAGGTTGCTGTCTAACCTAAGTATATGTTATTAATCTAGTAAAGTCTTTAACAAAAGAACGTTTCTTTTTTTTAAGATGTCTTTTTCTAGACGTCCTTTTGTCAGTAACTACTAGGTCACAAAATACCAATTATAAACTTAAATTATAAATATTAATAGGGCTATTGACGAAGATACACACATAATGTATTCGTAGACATGTGGCATTACGGACCCACATAGGCAATAAATACGGGTCATAATGCTTTGGCTCGGAGGGGTAAGGTGCGTCTCTATTGGATACCCGGACATGCGGGAATAGAAGGCAATGAGAGGGCGGATCAGTTGGCTAGGGAGGGATCATCGTTGCCATTTTCTGGTCCCGAACCAGCCCTTGCCGCCACAAAGAAGTTTCGTGACAAACAGATTAGCCTTTGGGAGATGAGAGTCTTGGAGAAATGCTGGGGGGACACGCAGGGGTGCCTCCAAGGTAAAAGATTTATAAAAGTAAATAAACAGGGAATTTCGGAGTATCTCCTGTCCCTCAGTAGGACAGGTCTGAGGACCTTGGTAGGGGTAGTGGACACACTTGGGTGTCTAGACACTTGTTTAACATAGGGAGGACGTCTAGTCCCATTTGTCAGAACTGCGACGACGGAGTCAGGGAAACGGTGTATCACTATGTATATCAGTGTCCCCGTTTCGCTGGTACTAGGTTAGTGCATATTTGGGAGGCACCACTCTCGCAGGATTGCCTGGGCGGGTTGGAGTTTAAGGATATCTTGGGATATTGTAGACTGACCAGTAAGCTACCGGGGGAGATTAACTAAGGGAATGATATGGGGGACATCGGGGGGATAAAAGCCACATAGGCTTAGGTCCCGCGCCATCAGGAACCCGGCATAATAATAATAAATTATAAATAATAATAACTTTAAAAAATTAATTAAAACTCAACTGAAAATTAAGGCTTTTCTATTTAAATACAATGAAAAACGTTTAACACGAAAACATTAAAAATCGGTTACACGATATCATACTGCGGACCCGACATAATACCATGATGTAATTTCATACATTTTTTTCTTTTAAAACGAAACAAATATCGCTTAACACGAAAAGATTTCACTTATGCAGATTTTTTGACTTTTTTTTCTCGTTAGACGGAACAAAATAAACAATGGCTGCCCACTGTTGCTAGGTTTCCGCTTGTCTTTGAGTAGGTAAAGGCGCCGCCATTGTACAAAATATTTCAATTACTGTTACAATTAATGTTAGTTTTCGAATACTGTGAATTTTGTGTAAAACAGCGATTTTTTATTTTTTTTTTGTAATTTTAATATATAAACATATATTTTTACGTGTACAATGGCAGAGAAATCGGGACGAAAACAAACCGCTAACCGTTTAACAAACCGTTTAAGACGAAATTCTTTTAACACGAAAAAATATTTCGGTTCCCTCAGTTTCGTGTTAAACGTTTGTCACTGTATCTGTATAACGTAGCCGTTAAATTAATCTTTTAGCTTCTTCTACACAATGATATAATGTTTATAATTTTTCATTGTCATTTTTTTTTTTTTTTTTTTTTTTTTGATGTAGGGGATTATCGCACTGCGACCTGAAAGGTCTATTGTGCCCCCCGGAGCCTTCTCAGTGCACTGTCGGCCTCCGGACAGTGTTCTCTCGCTACAGACAACACTGTCCATCACCGAACAGTGAGCTGTAGGGGCTCCTAGGAAGAGAAAATCTAAGGGCAGCACGACTGGATTCGAACCCGTGATCTCCGCTTTGCTAGTCCAGCGCGCTACCACTGAGCTAATCCCTTCCCTATTGTCATTTTGAATGTGTTATTTTTAAATAAGAAAGATGAAATTTTGCAACTTTTTTGAATATCTGTGAATTATGTCTAATTAAATCGTACGTAATTTGGGCATCCTAGGCTTCAAGATTACCAAACAAAACCTTCCATTTGTCACTAATTTTCTCAGTCTATTCTCACAATTCTCAACCTCCAATATTTTAACGATTTCTATCAACCAGCCAATGTTCTTATCTTAGTCTAATTAACTTTATTATTATTTATTTTTATTAGATTTTGCTCATATCAGACTTCCTAGTCCAAGAACCTGAAATCTACTCGCATTATTCTTCGAAAATGAAAAATGCTACCTGTGGTTGCTAGCAAATCTTTTATCATTTTATGTCCATTATATTTATAAGATAGTAGTTTTAGTTTCCCTGAGTTTCGTTTCTTCAATTTCAGACTGCTTAGCTTTAAAATTTGTAAACATTACAAAATTCCTTCTCCTGTTATTAGTTTGAGCATAAATTGCCAAGAAATTTTGTACGCAAAACATTAACATATTTTGTAATAATAAGGAGCATGATAGATAATTGGTTGATATTCAGCATGTCCACATTTATTTATTTCCAAATATATTTAAACATTCTTTTACATATATATATATATATATATAATATATCAGCTCTCTGATGAAATTCAAATGAAAAAATCTAGTGTGTAATACTCGCACGACTGTCTCCCACTCCTATTAATACAATTACATATAAAATTGACAAAATAAATATAGAGATGGTGGGGGAAACAAATACCAACCCACTAACCCAAGCAGGCAGGGAACTTGGGGTCGCTACTTAGTTAGTTCTTTGTATTTATAAAAACAATGCCATCAGGGCGAACAATTTTTTTTTTTTTGTTAATTTCAAAGTACTCAACGGCTAAGGTTCTTCGTTCGCACCTAGCAATCAATTTGGTCTTCCATCTGAAGCGTTGTATCCTCAATAACTTCCCGCAGGAGGAAGGAGATTAGCCACTTCTTCAGGGATCTTGGAATACCTGCGTTTATACAGGTTGGAAGTATACATATAGAGGACAGTAGAGATTCTTGATTTGAGAATCTATTTGCATTTAGCAAAGTAATAGGCGAATACCTTCCTCAATTACAGATTATACACTTTATGGATTGTAGTATGAACCAAAGAATGTATGAAGAAATACCGTTCAATACACATTCCTAATTTGAAAATTTTATTAGACATATAACTCCTGTTCTTTGAAATGAACCATCTTTTGCTGTAATTATGAAAATAAATGGAATTGCTCTATTTAATTAAATTATTGTTTTATAAAGTAAGTTGTAGGACAATATAAGTGAGAGTGTAATTAAAATGGCTAATAATTAATTGAATTATTACTTTGTATATTAAAATATTATATTTACTAATAGTTGCAAAATGTAACCACCAATGCAATCCCGATGTGTATTGTTGCGTGAGTGTTGTGGGCGTGTCAGTGTAAGTAAGTTTGTTCTCTACCTGAAGAAATGGCTAGCTATTTGCCATTACGGGAAGAAACAATTTTTTTTTTTTTTTGGTATCAGTATTTACACTATTAACCAATTTGCTGTCTGTAATAATTAACCAGGAGGATTTAAATTTTGTAACTACTCAAAAAATCAACAAGAGAATAGTACACAAAGGTATTATTTGAAAATACTATATCCTTAAAATAGAGGGGAGCCGTGCAATATTTAGTAATCTCATGGAAAAACTTGTCCCTTTCTTTGTTATAGTCTGGACACACCATGACTATATGTTCGAGATCCTCCGTCTCATTACATCTCCTACAAAGAGGAGAGTCTAATTTGCCAATTTTAAACAAATAGGACCCACAAATAGCATGGTTTGCCCGCATCCTATTAATTATTGAAACCATTCTTTTGCCAAAGTAACCTTCTTTAAACCATACTTTATGATTAACCTGAGGTACCATAGCTTTGTAAAATAAGCCCTTATCCGAATTAGCGAATCTTTGCTGCCATTTTTCGAAGATTTTTCTTTTTACCCATCCCTTTAAATCAGATGGTGGAAGAGGGATCGCTAAGAAATCGCCGGAATTACTGGCCTCTTTAGCAAGCAAATCAACTATTTCATTATCGGAAATTCCGCAATGTGCTTTGCACCAAACAAAATTAATTTTCTTTCCTAGGTTTTTCAGATTGACAAGAGCTTCGGCAATGTTAATTATTAAATGATTAGCGGATGCTAATTTCCAATGATGCAGGGCATCTAAGGCGCTTCTACTGTCACTAATTATGGTGATATGTGTGGCATTCAGAGTGTAAGAGTATACCATAGCCTGATGAATAGCGATCACTTCGGCTGTATAAACGGTAGTATAGGCTGGCAGTTTAAACATTTTTCTTAGGAAGAAACAATAAATTCAATTTAATAATATGGTGAATTAGGTATGCTGATCACTTGAATTCTACTTTGCAATTGTTGTTCAATAGTATTCATAAGCAAACTAATGATTAATAAGAAAATATAAAAATTTAAAAATAGTGTTTTTTACGCTATTGGAAAATAAAATGTAAAATAAAGATCTGGTGTGAATTACCCGCACGCAGGGCCGCCGCATAAGGGGATGCTGGTTATACCTTTCTCCAAGGCGCCATGTTGCTACTACAATTATTAGTGATTTCCTGTCCACTAATATAAAATAAATAAAAAAATAATGAAATGTATGATATGAAAATGTTTGAATTTCCAAATCACTCCAGGAACAGTGCAGATTAAACAAATTTTTATTTAAATATGAGAAGATTTCTTTTTTTCTTGTTCCATTAATTTTTCCCTTATTCCTAGAACGTGGAAGGACTGCAATCGTGTCAGATTTTCGAAATTGAGTTTTCATCGGATATATATATATATATATAATGTTTTGAGGTCCTCTAAGTTTGAAAAAATGTTTGGGTAATGGTTTTTGTTTTGCATATTTGAACAAAATATCTTGAAAACGAAAAATCCCAGAAAGCTAAAATTAAACTTTCCGTTTAGGTTTCATCATCGCATCTGAAACTAAGGTTTCAGTCAAAATCCATCAACTATAAGTGCGAAAAATTTGATTTTAGGCGACTCTGAAACTAAGGTTTCAGTCAAAATCCATCAACTGAAAGTGCGGAAAAAAAATCGATTTAGGCGGCTCTGAAACTAAGGTTTCAGTGGAAATCCATCATATGAAAGTGAGAAAAATTAATTTTAGGTGACTCTGAAACTATGGTTTCAGTCAAAATCCATCAACTGAAAGTGCGAAAAAATTGATTTTAGGCGGCTCTGAAACTAAGGTTTCAGTCAAAATCCATCAACTGAAAGTGAGAAAAATTAATTTTTGGAGGCTCTGAAACTAACTCTGAAATGCATTTGAGAGTAAGGTTTCGGTCAAAATCGATCAACTGAAAGTACAAAAAAAAAAAACGATTTTAGGGGGCTCTGAAACTAATTTTGAAACGCATCTGAAAGTAAAAAGTGCAAAAAATTTATTTTAGGTGGCTCGAGGAACGGGCTGTGAGTTAGGCTTAAATTAAATTGCGTTACTAGCTTTGCTAAGGGGTTGTGACAGAGTGTAATCACATTCTTCTAAACCTAATAATCCCCACCAACTTTATTTCTATAAATATTGTTTGCGCCTAACTAATCATTTAGGAAATTTTGCATATTTAAAGATAAAGAAAATTAATATATTTAAAATTATATAAGAGAAAGTTGTAAGTATCACACCAGATTTTTACTTTCTCATGTTGCTGAAAGTGTTTTTTCATCGGAAATATATCTCTTGAGGTCTCCTCAAAAAACATTATAGGAATGTTAAACAGAAATATGTTGAAAAAATATTGTTAGGAATGGATCACAACTTAGCCAACTAGTCCACCCATAGAGGGCGGATAGAACCTGCATGTCCAAAAACACAGAAGAGCTCTACATTGCTCTTCTGAGCGAGGCCATTAATTCATCTTGTAAATTCACCCAAAAATTAACCAAAGAAAAATTCACACTGGAACAAGGAGCGAAAATTATACAGTTTTAATTGGAAAATCATAGATCCATTGTTTTAAATTAAATAGAAAATATCGACGACAGATTCATTCAAGAAATAGTCCCATAAAATCAACGATTCATCGTTATTGAGTGAACGTTTTATGCTGCAATGCTCTGTAGTTGAGTTGCCTTGATCTGGTAGGCCACTTTCAGCCAACATCGAACTTGTGGTGCAGTACAGTGTCCGAAAAGAACATGGAATGTCAACCAGCAAACGTACTGGCCAGAAGAAGTGTTTCCTTGTAGCGTATTTTGAGGCATTTAAATCTTTCCCCATACAAATTTCAATTGGTACAAGAAAACTAAAAATCAATACAACGTTTAAAACATTTTGTGAATTATAGGGACCCCAGATTTAACAATTTGGCAATTGTAAACGGATTATAAAAAATGTCTTTCTTACAGTAAGTTTTGTGCGTATAAATCACTCTATATTTAAAACATGGAGCTTATATTATTTTTGTTTAAGTAATTATCAAATATGAATGAAGTAAATTTTTTTTTAAAAAATGTATTTTTATTTTTTTTATATGTAAAAAAAAAAGTACTAAAAATGCAGAAGTTTAGAAAATGTTGTTGAAGTTTTCTCTTGTGGAAAGTTAGTGAGTTAGTAGGAATGGAAAAAAGTACAACTCAAGGTACGTACGGTTATGTTTCTTTTAATATATGCACATTTTTTTTTTTTTAGTCATATTCTTCAAAAATTATTCCCTGAAAAGAGAGCTTTCTGTTTGAAAAAGAAAAGAAGGGATGAGAAAAGCAAGGAATGAGATATTTTGGAAAGGATTGTGGGGACAGCATTTCACTTCATCTGAACAGAAAAAGCTGGAAAAAAAAGAGTAAAACCGCACCCTTTTGCTAACACCCATTTTGCAGAAGGGGAAAGTGAATCTATTCAACTGGAAAGCGAGAGCTACCACTGACTTTGTAAAAAATAAAAAAAATAAAAAAAAAAAATTACAAAAAAAAAATATTCTCATAGCGATATTCCCAACCAACCAAGCCGTACTGCACATCCTCACTCAGTCCTACACACACTTCTTCCACACCCTTGTTACACTAACCCCTTCACTTCCTCATCATGGCCTACGGGCATCATAAATATTACTTTGGCAGAAACGCCATCCCTTTGTGAATATTTATGGGAGCACATCTCTACATTGAGCGAATATTACTATATTCTGAATGTGACAGAAAAAAATTTTTGACGATAATAATCATTGGCGTTTGAAAGTGGGGTATAACATTCATTTTATCATATATTTATTTCGCAAAAATATTACGTTATGCGAAATATGTTTTCATTTAGTTTAATGATAAAATAAAAAAAAATAAATAAATCAGGTGAACAATGTGACAGGAATTATACTTACTGTAAGTTACAAGATATTAAATTTCCTTTAAACAAGGAATTTATGATAATAAATTTAACAGACGTCAATATTATACATTTAACAGAAAGAACCGGAACTAAAACAACACTTGAAAGGAGTACGATTTACTACATCCTCCAGTACAGAAATTTATTACAAAAAAATATGTTTCTAACAAAAATCATAGGTAAATAATATATATTGTTTGTGTAACAAGTTGAAAGAAACTCTTTAGCATCTTTATGGAGATAATCGCGCTGAAACCTGAAACAAAAACATTTAGTAATGTTGTACTTCATGTGGGCCGATTTATTTTCAATTCAGAATTCAGTAAAAAAGATATTCACTAAAAATTCCAAATTTGAAGATAAGCTGACATCGGCCATTCTAGTTCTCGCAGCTCAATATATAAGGAATTCACTCTTTGTTGCTTCCTGTAAAGGCAGCACATGGCATCTTATCTGTACAGTGTGATTGTGCGACGACTAAGTAAAAGTAAAGTAAAGTAATGCCTATTTTTTTTCAGGCAGGCTTAACGTCCAATTAACAACCAAATAAGTGTTATTGACGGCAGCAGAAGCACCTATTTTACCATTAACATTTTTTAAATCAATATAAAATTTATCAGTTATACACGGGAATCGAACTGGGGTCATCTCACTTACAAGTCCATACTCATAACCACTACACCAACACCCGTCCTGATTATGCGACGACTATTCTGTATAAATTTTAAGTTTAAAGAAAAATTTAACAATTTTATTACCGTATTAAGTACAGTAAGAGAATGTTGTGCAAGGGTTTCACATAAGATTTTTGTAATAAATATGGCTAAATAATGATTATTATTCAGCTGTTGACGCCAGAATTGTTCCAACAAACTTTCGTTAGTTAAGTTTTTTACTACAGCTCCGGTAACACCTTATTCCGATTGTTGATTAATCTTTATGCGCTCTTTCTTACAGCTTCGCTTGAAACTTAATAAAGAAAATAAAATTATTTGAATTAACACTTTATACGAAAATGTTTTGCAATCTCAAGTTTTGGTATCCATTTTATTTATTTATTGTGCAATGTCGCATTTTGTCGTTCATTTTATTCTCTGGACATTTCAGTTAAATGGTCTTTTTTTTTTTCTTTTGCTCTTAGCAAAAAATTAATAAATAAATAAACTTTGCTTAACATTGCTAGACTTTATAGTAAGTTAATCTTAGTTTATAAAGTCCTTTAAATTTAGCGCCTATTTGTGTTATGTTTTCGTAATTGATCGCTTTATTTGGGAAAGTGATAAGTTTTGTTTACACTTGGAACAGCTTCTTCAGTTAAACAAGTCTTCTTAATTAGTTCTACTTTCTGTAAACAATATTTATTCATTCAGTTATTCAACTAAATGTTTTTCACATCATTCTTACTTCACATCATTTCTTACATCATTCTTATAATTTGTCTGTTAGGCTGTAAAATAAAAATAGGTCTACCATTTAGATATTGATTCAAATATCTTTGTAGATACAGTAATGACGATGGTAATCGGTGAAATATAATGAAGACTTGCATCTTACACCACGTTCTTCGGTGAAGCAACATTCCACACTAGAGGCAAGGTACTACATAATTTTGCCGTAGCGGGTAACTGAAAGCCATATGAATCTGCTGAACTGAAAGAGATTTTTTTTAATTTTTCCTTTACATGTAATAAAACAAAAGGCACATCTAAATCCATAATATACCACGAATTAAATAGTGATATATAACAATATATAAACACGATACTACAATAAATGAGACTTGATATAAATACTTAAAGACTGCTAAAAAAACTATAACTATTATGAAATAAAACTGATCTGTGTAATAGGAACCGAGAAAAGTGGAGAGAAACACAAAATTGAGAATCTCACTCGCTACATAGGCCAGACTAGTAGAGTGGGGAACTTGTATATATACAGCTGCGCTAGCCCTACAAGGAACAGTCTGCAGCCTTTAGAACAGTTTATACAGCAGTTACAACGAGTCAGCAACCAACTATCTAACCTTCTCTTCATTCATTCTAAATCTCTCGTTACCTAATTTCTATTTATGTGTAAAAATCCTGGCAGTTTGTGTACTCTTCCTCATTATTAAGTATTCAGCATTATTTCCAGTTTATTCATCTCTAAAACCCAATTCTCTGCTTGTCATACCCATTATATTGGTGGCAGCGTATCTTCGAATCCCACGTTTCGAACGGCTTCAGCATTTTCGAACCGACCTTAGAAGAAAGGTAAGTCTTCATTTTTTTTTTTCGAATTTTATGCATTTATATTCTATTTTTAATTTTTTCTTAGATTCCATACTATATTTTACGTATATTTTAAATATTTATGAAAAGAGCCGGTATAATTAAAATTTTAAAACAAAAACCCCTCAATAGGCGGTAATTTACTCACATTAAAAGAACCTTAGCAAAAAATTGAAAACATGACCACTTGCACTATTGACGGACACCAAAAATCCGCAGTTAAGGCTGTTGCATATCTTTTAAACAAATGTAATTTCATTTCTAAAACCCAATTCACTCCTTCTCATACCCATTATAATCTGTAAAATATAATAACTTATTAAAAACATTGTAATGTATAGTAACCATGTAACATGGTCAGTTTAGTTTAAAATCACCAGTTTTCTATAATGAATTAGTTTATATTATAAAAACAGTTATATATTAAAAATTTATTAATAAATTTATTTAAATAATTTTTTGTATCTAAATGCCTAATATTTGCGGGGATTTTGTTAAAAATTTGTACCGACTCAATGTTCGGTAGAAATTCAGATTTTATCAATCGTTTTGCTGTAAATGTTTGCTTCTTACATTATATATATGCAGCTTCCCCCCTCAGTACCATATTTGCAATATTTTTTTTTTTTTTTGCTTTAAAGTTAGCCTATAAATGTAAAGAGACAAGGCAGAATCATAACATTTAGCTTTGTAAAAAGAGATTTACCGCTGTTACGCATCTTTTTATATATCATCATTTTGATTGCTTTTTTTTTTTTACAATTTAAACATTGTAGATGCTTCAGGTGTATCTCCCAATAGCTCCCAAAGTTAATGTCTGGTGTGCTTTGGAAAAAGAAATCGAAATATAGGGCCATTCTTTTTTGAAGAGCGTATTGTTAATGGTGATAGCTATTTAGAAATGCTGCAAAATTACCAAATTCCTAAGCTTGAACAGTTAAAACTGATAAAGACGGTACCAATGTTTCAACAAGATGGTCACTTTGCTCAGCAAGATTGCTCAACAGTATGGCTACTTGTCATTTTACTCTGCAATTTAAAAAGTTTCTAAATGAGAAATACCCTAACAGATGGATTGGTAAAGGTGGACCATTAATTTGTCCTCCACGTTCAGAATATTTGACACCATTAGATTTCTTTATTAATGTTTATTCAATCATATCTTATTGATCATTAGACGACTCGCAAGCTAGGATAATAACTGATGTAATTGCTTGCAGGTATTATTGAAAATCAGTTGAAAAATGTTTTCCGAGAACTAAAGAATGGTTTTCCCCGTTAGTAAAGATGGTGGACATGTTGAAAATTAACAAGTACACTAAAAAAAATGTAAGTATTTCATTTTTTCTTTTCATTTTTATAAATTATTTCTATCATCTATAGTTACAAAGTTACAAGTATTTTAAATTACCTACAGACTTTATGGACACCCGATATATTTACTGTTTTAGATGAACTTAGAAATGAAAGAAAATTTCTTCACCTCGACGGTTTCTCGTCCATCGACGGTTGTTACATGATCTTCGTATTTTGAAGTTTATGATTGTTATTTACAAGTTCTTTGTGATGGCACTCGGGTATATACCGAGGCCGTGGAGAAGGGCTAGGGTGGTCTTTATCCCCAAGGTTGGGAAAAGGGACGCCACCTTGCCCAAGTCCTTTAGGCCTATCTACCTTACGTCTTTCCTTTTAAAGACTATGGAGAAGGCCGTGGACAATTATATCAGGACAGGGGTTCTGGAGAGGGTGCCTTTGCACCCCTGTCAGCACGCATATCGGGCGGGAAGGTCGGTGGATACCGCTCTATATCGGCTGACAGATGTAATCCAGAGGACCCTAGATGTTAAGGAAACGGCCATCTGTGCCTTTTTGGACATAGAAGGCGCGTTTGACAATACTTCCCATGAGGCGGTTGGCAGAGCCCTTGTTAGAAGGGGGGTGGATGGAACAACCGCCAGATGGATGATGGAAATGTTGTCTACAAGAACGGTAGAAACTGTGGTGGGCTCACGGACCATCCGCTCCCGCACTACTCGTGGCTGTCCGCAAGGGGGGGTTTTGTCACCCCTAATGTGGAGCCTGGTGGTGGATGAGCTCCTCTACAAACTGACGGACGTCGGCATTGCCTGTCAGGGATATGCTGACGACGTCGTCATTATTGCTAGAGGAAAGTTTGAAGAAACCCTATGTGACATAATACAGAGGGGTCTAGATATCACTAGGGGTGGTGTGTCTCAGTGGGGTTGAAGGTTAATCCAACGAAAACCACTGTGATACCCTTCACTAGGAAAAGAACACTCCCACGCCTGAAAAATATCCGGCTAGCCGGAGAGGAAGTAGGGTGGGAAAAGGAGGTTAAGTACCTAGGGGTGACTTTTGATAGTAAACTCCTATGGAAGAAACACATTGAATCAACTGTTAATAAGGCCACTGGCGCCCTCATGATATGTAGGAGGATGGCGGGCAAATCCTGGGGATGCCCCCCGAGAATCCTACGGTGGATGTACACCATGATGGTGAGACCAGTTATCACCTATGGCGCGGTGGCTTGGTTTAGGAAGACCAAAGAAGTATCGGTCAGGAAAACTCTTGACAAGGTACAGCGGCTCGCATGCTTATGCATGACGGGGGCTATGAGGACTTGCCCCACTGCCGGGATGGAGGTTATCCTCAATCTGTCACCTTTGTACCTAGTGGTAGAAAGGGCGGCGAAGGGGGTTCTTCTTAGGATCTCCAGGAGTGGTGCAGAAGGGGGGGAAGGGCTGGGGGTTAGAGAGCTGGTATTCTCACCTTTGGGCTCCCCCATCTAGCACCTTCCTAGGGACGGTATGAGTAAGAGGTACAGCTTCACTAAAAATTTTTCGTCGAAGCTAGGGTCCAAGAGTGAGTGGAGCGAGGGATCCGCTCTGTTGGGCATCAAGGAACATGCCATTAAATGGTATACTGATGGGTCGAAGACCCTCGAGGGGACTGGGGCGGGGGTGGTTGGTCCAAGGATCAAGCACTCGGAACCCATGGGTAAATTTCCCAGCATCTTCCAGGCGGAGATATACGCTATCGGAAGATGTGTTCAATTTAACCTCGATAGGGGATACAGGAATCAGGAGATTGTAATCCTTTCTGATAGTCAAGCAGCCATTGGAGCTCTGGGTGCACCAGTTATTAACTCTAAAATGGTTTGGGAATGCCTAGATAAACTTAACGATCTGGGCAGCAGGAACAAAGTTGCACTCTGGTGGGTGCCGGGGCATGTTGGCATTGAAGGGAATGAGATGGCCGACGCCCTGGCCAAGACAGGCGCTATGACCCCACTTCTGGGGCCGGAACCTTTTTGTGGGATTAGCGACCAGTTTCTGTTAGAGGAACTTAGGAAGGAGGAGGAGACGAAGAGATCTCAACTCTGGTACTCCCTCCCCGGGTTGCGGCAGGCCAAGATCTGCTTGGGAAATTATAACCAACGGAGGTCGGAGGCCTGCATTGGATTGAGTAAGAACAAGCTCCGCGTACTTACGGGTTTCCTCACGGGACATTGCCGACTTAGAGGACACCTGGTGAAGCTGGGCTTGGAAAGTGATAGCTCATGCAGATTCTGTGGGAAGTTGGAGGAAACTCCAATACATCTCCTAACAGACTGCGAGGCTGCCACTCAGAGAAGGTTCAGGAACCTGGGCAGCTACCAGGTGGAGGAGGGGGACATACCCTCTCTAGAGCCCGTAAGGGTATTAGGATTCCTCAGGGATCTTAACCTGATGGAGGTATTGTAGAACGGATGTTCAACTGGGCATCCGTTCGGGTGCTATGGGCAGGTCTGTGGCACCCAGGGGGTATAGCACAATAGACCCGATAAAAAAAAAAAAAAAAAAGTTCTTTATGATAATCAGTTTATGAACGAAAAATCCTCAGATACATAAGATCCATTCTTCATCATCAACACTTATTTGTACAGATAAATCAAGTAAATAATAATATATACATATAAGATTAATAACTGTGTATGTAAATAAGAGTGATAATCGCTTCTATATAAGCTGAATAATTTTTGTAATAATTAATTGTATTTCAAGTTTTGTTCACTTTATTGGGAAAATTAATAAACCACCTAAACTTTTGGGCACAACAGCCCACGAAGGGCAAACTTCGGTTAGACGGTTACTTTTATCGGGAGGTAAGTGGCCGTTTAGTTCTGACCTTTGCTACTACTCCTTTTTTTCTCTCTTTTTTTTTTTTTTACAACGCTAAGATCAATAACTTTTTGCACCCATGGGAATCGAACCTTGAACGCGCGCACTAAGTTGGCTAGTCATTGAACTAGGCAGGCACATGGGCTAATAAGAAAAATTACACGTGTATTTTCGTAATTTTAGATTATTGTTTAATTTTACTTTCACTTATAATAAATAATTAGAGCAAGTGTATTTGTATTTGCTTTTATTTATCATACTTATTTATGTTTAAATCAGATTAGTAATATTTGAAAGATATTATGTCGTTGTAATAATCTGTAGATTAGATTCTTTGGAGGGATTGGCTCTTTAGCCTGCGCTACCGCGACCCAAATGATCTACTGTGGCATCTCCTAAGTTGGAGATCCCTCCCCAGTCCTGTCCTTTATTTGAACTTTGGAATCTGGGCAGGCTCCTAGGTGGTCGGTTAAGAGCACCTCCCATCAGAGCACGCTCTCGAGTCCTGTCTGCCTTAACAGACCCTCGAGGGGCCCCTGGCTGAGACTTGCAGGCGTCAGCTTCTCCTCTCCAAAGTGGCAGTGCTGTTTCCTCTTCTTCCTGACAAAACCTACACAGGCTATCCGTTGCCAGGCCCATGCGTTGCATGTGCTTATTAAGTCTACAATGGCCAGTGAGAACGCCAACTGCTACTCTTATGGCCACCCGGACTAATTGGAATAGTTCTGCAGTTAACCTGGGCCAATAGCTATGAATGAACGTTTTCGCCTGGGCGTTTTAGTCCACCATTCTCTTAATCGATTGTGCATCCATGTCCTAATGGATGCACTCCTGTGGCATCTTGCCTCAATAATCTATAATGCATTTTCAAGGCGGTTTAATAGGGGGGACGATTCAAAAATTTCAAAAATACATTATACCAATTATCTGTAATTAATTTAAACGAGGGAAGAAAAATGATTTCCATAAACTAGAAGGAAATTTAATAAGAGCTGCATGCATCATGCTTTATTTTAACAATCATGCTTCTTTTTTTTTGAAGCTTTTCTGTATGTTTTGTGTGTGTGAGGGTAGGTGTATAGATAGATGTCTTATATTCTAGATGGTATTATATAGATTAATATCTCTCAAATTTACCTTTTACTATCCCTACCTCCTTACATACCAATTTACCTACATGTTTTCCTATAATTAATTGCATGCACATAAGTAGTTATTTCTTACTTTTTATAAACTTTTAATTTTATGCATTCCCTTTCTTCAAACTTCATTTATTTTTATTTGTATAATGTACTCTTATCCCCCCTCCACGCTCTTCATTATTAAAAAATGCTTTAGCAAAACATTGCATACTTAATACCAGCTTCTAAATTTAATAGTAAAATATTCTTGAATATTTTCGCTATTTATTAAACATCATTTTCGAATGTCTAATTACTAAAAACACACACAAACACATAAGTAATGTAACCTTATAACCTCCCCCATATAACAACAAGTGTAGTGATAACGAAAATATTTAGTTGAAGTCAGCTCTCTACACGAATTTGATAACTTTACTCTTACGAAGATGAAAATTCGAAACAGGTCACGAACAACATAACCTTGCATGCTACGACGGATAAAATCCACCCATCCACATCCCATATATATGTATATATAAATATTGTATTATACTAAAATATTTTAATTAAGTTGTGTTTTTGTAAAATAAAATATATACAAAAATCTTCTAAATACACAGGAATTTTGGGGCAACGGAAAAACGGAGGCCCAGTTGCGTAGCACTCTCTGCATCCCCCACTTGACCCGCCCTAGATCTCAATAACTTATTATATATGAGATCTCATATATTATCAATATGTAATACATATTTATACATAATATAATATATAAATCAGGAAGTAAATTTATTAACCTAACCTTGAATGGTATTTCGACAGTGTACGTAGGTAGGGGGGGGGGAACCCCGATCTATATTTTTATATTCTTTTCTTCTTTCTATTCTTTAATTGTAAACTATTATTATATTTTGTTAATAACATAAAAATTATCTATAAAATTAATTAGTTAGATGACCTTGGTGATAGAAAATAATGGTGCTATGGTGACTATGACGATATTTATAATGGGACAATAATAATAAAATGGCGGAGAGGTTTTTTTTTTTTTAATAATAAAGGTTTGTAATTTAGAAGAAGATTAGTGAGTTGGGGAGAGGGAAGGAATATAGTGTGTATAGAGAAACAATCTTTAGTTTAATTAAAGTATAACATACAGTGAGGGGAAGACCACACACATGTGTGTGCACTAATAGAACATCGAAAAACACTGGCTAATATTTGTTAGTTCAGACAACAAACATATAACTTGACTTCTTGTTAGTTGTTGTTATTGATAGAAAAATGTGTTTCTATATTTCTATTACTTATACTAAGAAAATAATTAACATTCTAATGCTCTTGAACTACCACATTATCTTATCATCTATTAATAGTTATATTCATATTTTATTTTTGATTATATATTATATAAAAAAAAAACACTATCAAAAAGAATAATAAAATATCTAATACCTAAACTGTGATCCAATCAGTTTATATATCAGAAAAGCTCATTCACATAAACACGTAACTAATACATTACACAAATACTAATACAAGATACCATATATTATAAATAATATTTAGATTATTTCACTATTATTATTATTATTAATAATTTAAAAGAATCGTTAATATTTAACAATTTGTTTTATTTGGTTTATTATTATATAAATACACCACCTATGGCTTTCAAAATAGGCTTGCCACTATATAAACGTATATTAGTAAAATAATTTATTGTTATTTAGTTTTATACATCTTTAAATAATAATAATAATTGAATACTCTTTAAAATCTATTAAATTCTAACACTGAGAAGTTCAAAAACTTATTCTCTAAAGTTGCAGTTTCTGGTTAGCCGATATTCTTGAAATTTGGAATATTCTAACAATGTTTCTAATGTATATTAACAAACAAGAAAATTAAAATAGTTGAATAAAGTTGCGCATTCTTGGTCAAATGATTTTCTTCAAACCTATCATTTTTGGCAACACATTTAATTCTTATTTTAATATTATGTAGATTAAAGGACATATACTAAAAGCAAATAGACTTGAGAGGAAAGCCTAATGAATTCCTTCCTTTGTGCTAAAATGAAGTTTCCAGGAAAAAAATGTAACAAATAAAAGCTGTGGTTGATAAAACTTTAAGCGAGAACTTAAAGAAAATCGCTCCAGAACTGGAATATCCATTAAGCATAATGGATACGTCTGGTTGACCGATTTTAATCACAACTATACTGTCTCATCCCCTTTTTAAAAATGAAACAAAATATAAAATTTCAACTTTCTGACACTTTCTGGTTTTGAGTAATGCTGACCACATACACACACACACACACACACACATACCCAAAGAAACGTATATTTGCACATCATTGAATATATAGATGGGCCTGCAAGGCTGGATAACATCTGGTATTTTATCCGTTGTAGCATGCATATTTATTGTTATCCTGACCGGTTTCGGATTTTCATCCATCGTCAGAGCAAATGCACCAAGTTCGTGTAGAGAATTCAATTTACTGTTTCTGTTACACTCACACTTGTTGGTTGTATTATATGTGGGGAGGTTATAAGGTTATAATGGAGTTCTTGAAGGAGAGAAATGGTGTGGTTAGAATGAATTAACAGAATATGGTTAACACAGTATAATATGATAAATGACACTGACTGCCCGGACTTTATACTTGAAATGATAAGAGCATGGTAGAGTGGAAAAGGGTAATGACACGTAGTGATTGGCTGTATGAACTCAGTAGTATGAACTGTTTTCCGTCGCTGTATTTATATGGTTTCTCCCACTCCAGTCCGAGAGAGTGATCCTGTCATTTTGTTTCTCTCTCTCTCTGCTATTACAATATTATTATAAGGTTCTAACCTTATAACCTCCCCACATATATACAACCTACAAGTGTGAGTGTAACAGAAACATTAAATTGAAGTGAATTCTCTACACGAACTTGGTACATTTATTCTGACGATGAATGAAAATCCGAAATCCGGACCCGGTTTTGCCGGTCAGGTAAACAATAAATATGCATGCACATCACTTTCAAGAAGAAACAAGTGGTAATATTAATATTTATCTGAATCATGAAAAACTAATGTAGGTGAATGTAATTAAATAAATTTGGCTGCAATCTTTGACTAAAATTTCAATTGGCAACTGATAAACAAGTTATCTCAGCCAAAGAAGCTACCGTTTATGAGCTAAGGTGTCCTAGAAAGGTACTCCTTTGCTAGGAAACAGTGTAACAACGCAAATCTCAATAGAATGCAATGGCTCATTTTGTCAGTAAATAAAGGTTTTAAAACCATATCGTATGGAGCAGCTTATAATGCTTACTTTGAAAGAACAAAACATACTGAATTTTTAAGAAAAAGAACTCATTTTAGGATGTTAGTTTTAAAGTGGACCATCCACTGGTTTTACCTGGCATTGCAATCAGGTATTAGAGAAGAAGTTTTTCAGTTAGAAAACAGTCTCCCTATTTACTACATCAACGCTAGTAAAATGCAACGATTTAGTTGGTTCTACGTTTATGGTGTATAAAGAGTACTCAACGATCACTGAAGGCCAATGTGATCTACTAGTCAGGCTGTGCTATTATCCACATTCAAGGCCTACGAATGGATTGAAAGTGAAATGGATGCCAACAATCCATCATAAGGCCCCACCCATACTCCTGGAAAATAATTGTTTCAATTTGCCAAAAATATTGTATTAATTGGAAACGATGCATTTCCTTTATCAAGAAATTTAATGAAGCTTTTCCAGCAGTAGTAATATGTCGCTGAGAGAAAAGATATTTAACTATTGGTCTTTTAGGAGCTAGAAAAATGGTTGAAAATACATTCGGCATACTTTCATCAAGATCCAGTGTTTGGAAAACCAATCTCCCTTATGCCAGAAGCAATGGATTTAGCCATTCTAACTTCTAAATAAATTGTTATCTTAAAAAATTACTTTAGAATAGAAAGATTAAGCGTCATATATATTTTTGTAACTTGTTATTTGCGATAACAGGTGTTACACTAGTGGAACCAATAGAATTTCAAATATTTTGTTCAGATACATAAAATATAAGTAAAACTTAGGGTTAACCTAGAAAAAAAAAAAAAGTAAAAAATAAAAATGATAAAGAAAGAAAGAAGAAAAATGTTAGTTCTACGTGACAATAATCAGGAAGTCACGTATTTTAGTCTAAGTGTAAATATTACGCTAGTTCCAAACTTCTGATTAGAAGAAGGAAAAGTTGCTTTCCCTTTAAGAGAGAGGTAAAAGAAGTGCTAGAAAGTTAGGGGGGGATGGGGTGGCGTCTGGGTGTTTGGGTGAGGGTTAGTGGGTTGAGGGAACACCCAAAATATGATTAGCCCTTGTATAAGGTCCCCTAGCCTTCTTTCTTTCTTGTCACGTAGGTTTTATTTACTTTGCTCAGTCCGTCCTTTTCCGAATTAGGTACACACAGTGAGTCACAAATACAGCATTAGATGTATATACTTCTTCCTTTTGGCTCTACTACACATATGTATTAACTAAAATTCAACATTACATATTTTAGCAACTTATGCCTGAGCTAATTTCTTGGCTGCAAAAAAATAAATAAAATAAAATAAAAAAATTTCTGTCTTTTTAGTTACTTCTCTTACTCCCCAGTAAGAGGAAATATTGCAATCGTGGCAAATTTTCGAATTGAGTTTTCACCGGAAATACATGTTTTGAGGTCCTCTGAGTAAGAAAAAAAAAATGTTTTTATATATAGCTTTTGTAATGTTGTTGGCGTGATGTGATGTTGTATATTTATAAGTATTGTAGCACGAGCGGTTTTGTAAAGGGCTTGTGTGTATGTATGCTTAAGATAGAGATGTATTAGAAAATAAGCAAGAAATCACCACTGTTTTTGAAATAAATATATTATTCCCTAAATGAATTTATATACTTTATAATATCACAATAATATGCATATTAATATACTGAAACTAGCTAGAATAAACTCTTATGTTTTAACTTATGACTGGCACTGATGTTGACTCCTTGATTATGTAACAGCAACCAAAGAGAAGCTCAGCAAAGAGAAGCTCAGCAAAGAGAAGAGAAAACAAAACCCAAAACCACTCTCTCGGACTGGAGTGGGAGAAACTGTATAAATATAGCGACGAACCAGTCCATAACCACAGTTGAATTCAGTTCAATACATCCTATCGCCACGTGTCATTTTCATACCACTCTACCTTAAACATTTCTCGATTGTAAAGTCCAGGTGTCTATTTATTAATATATTAGTTAACCAGTACTAACCAAGTCTTCTACTTATATCATCAACCAGACCTAAATTCTCTCCACCTAACACATCCATTATAATTAATAGATAGATAGATAGATTCTACCGGGGGAATGGCTACTCAGCCTACGCCACCGCGACACCCCAAGGATCTATTGTGGCACCCCCCTAGTTGGAGACCCTCCCCCTATCCTGTCCTTAACCGAACTGTGGAATTGGGGGGGGGGGCTCCCAGGTGGTCAATCAGAGCACCCTCTCGAGTCCTGCTTGCCTTAGAAGACTTAATAGGTCCGAGAGAGAGCCCTGGCTGAGGCTTGTTGGCACCAGCTTCTTTTTATTATAATTAATACTGGTAGAAGGTCTAATTCGGACTGGTCTATTTCAAAGCAGAACTTAGACTCTCTCTCTTGAAAGAATGCCTTCTCTTGGTAGTTCAAATTCTCCCCTGTGAGAAGGGGCAAATAGACAAAGGTGACTAAGTTCTATGAACTCTTCTATAACGGTGTCTTCTACATGGATATTACCATTTTTTTGCCAACCAACTTGCATTTTTCTCTCAAATCATAATTTTCTTGGAATTATATTTATAATATAATTTCTGGCATCCATTACACTTTCCTAAAATTATTGAGAGGCTGACTTTTACCATGGGAAAGAAATAAAGAAAGATTAATACGTTACTACTTTAGTCTCTTAGGAGTAAAATTTCTCACTCACTGCATTAAACTGGTCAGCTAGTCGACATTGCCTATACCAAAAAGAGTAAGACATACTTTCGTCTAGTAACCCCACAAGTTACTTTAAGCATAAGTGCAAAAGAATCCAGATTAACTATAAAATCAATAAAGATAAATAAATAATAAATTTGCATTACGTATCGATGAATGACAAATAGTTTTTTTCAATTGAGTCAGATCAACAAATTTGTTATAGATGTTTTGTAATATATGAGCTATTAATTTACAGATATTTATTGTGAGGGATCAGTCTATGACTCTCCCATATAACGGATAATTTATATTGATAAAAAGAAGTAATCTACAACTGTATTATGTCTTGAATAAGGCAAGGGTGCAAAGTGGTTTAATAATCACGGTTTTCCTGCGCTGTTAATGACTTTATGTTTAGAAGATTGAACGGATTTGTGAAATTTTAAGGAAAGTGAATTGATAAATTCTTTTATCGTTCTTTATGAATATGATTATTTCTGACACGCCAGGGAGAGCCTATTTTTTTTTTTTTTTTTAATTTAAGGCGTTTCAACATCTGGGGTCATTAGCGCCAGTCTGTTATTATTCTTAGAATATTATTTTGTATTATCTGGATTTATTAATAACACAATCCGCTGTTCCACTCCAAACAGGACAAGCGTAAGTAATTAACGGTCTTATTAAGAAGGTGTATAATAGAAGGCCACATTTTACTTTTAATTTGGACTTCCTGTTTGGTGAGGGTACAACTGCGACAATCTAGCGTATACCAGTTTAATAAACAAATATTCTAAAATTAATTATATATATTTATTTTATTTCAATAGGAAGTACATTGCAAACAATTATTCAGTGGCTATTTTTATGGGCTATTGGCATTTTTGGTAGGCAATTTTCCAAAGCTAGCCCACTAGCACCTCTTTTGCTCGAAAAATACGCAAAAATTGTCAATGTTAAAAAAAAAAATAATTTATTTTTTGTCGAGTGTAAGGAAGTATTTGATAACTCCCACTTTTACACACTTTGAGTTCAGATTTGTTTGCCTGCCAAGTTAGTAGCTGGTAACTTATTCCCGCTTACGATAAATTTAAGATCAAAGAAAATTGTCGATATATCATCCAAAGTTCCGTGAAAATTGCGAAAAACTGAAAGCTAATATGTTAAATGGATTTTCAAGTTCAACTGAATCGACTTGACTATTTTTTCGGTGAATTCGTACTTGCTGGAACACACAATGTTGAATGCTATTAACCCCTTTATTAACTATTAACTTTACAAACGCCGACTCAAATATGCAAATCTATCACGAACATACATGCAACAACAATTTAACACTACTAAAGTCAGCTCACTCCAATTAGTTTAACTGTTGTTAGAGGAAGTATTGTAATCGTGTCAAATTTTCGAAATCGAGTTTTTAATGGATATATCCGTTTTGAGGTCCCCTGAGTTCAAAAAAAGTGTTTTTAGCCATTGGTCTCTATGTCTGTGTCTGTCTGTGGGGCAGCATATCTCAAAAACTGAAAAATTGCATAATGTTCAAACTTGATATTTCGTTAAAGTGCCACTAGGAGACCTGAAAATGAGCTTTTCGTAATAATCGTTCAACCGGAAATGCCACTTTATTTTTTATCAAATTACTGTCATGTGTATAAAACACACACTTCTTGCCAGCTTGCTACAATCTTTACCAATTCAGCTCAAACACTAAATTTAGATAAAAATATTTTCACGTTTAATTCAAAAACTTGGGTTTCCGGCGAGAGCATAATTTTGAAAATCTTACACATTTGTAATTCTAGTTCTTATTAAATTAAGAGAGTGTAAAATTAATGTTACTTTAAAAAAAAAAAAAAATTATTTACGAAATTTTTAATAAATCTTGAGTGAAATGTTTTTTTTAATCTCATCAACACAATTATTTCTGGACATAATTATTTCTGTTATTTCACAGTAAAAGCTAAACAAACTTCCATTTTCTATTCGTTTCATGAAAAAATTTCTATTAATTTTTCTGACGTGATAATTAATTAAGGAGCTAAAAGATAAATTCTTAGTCTTTAAAGTATGTTACCTTCCAGTAAAATACTAAGAGAAAATGTTTCTGATGGAGAGCAGCAGTTAAAACACAAGCCAACAGAACTGGCTCTCAGGGTGCCACGTGTTCAGTACGCTGTCAGGCCATTTGAATTTTATTCATAGAATAAACCATAGCGATTATAGGGCTGACGACAAGCGCCTTAAGGACTTTAATTAATTATAATGCTCAGAGCGCGTTGCTCTGGTATCTTTAATGCGCCTTAAATTTTCAACAATTTAAGTAACTAAAATAAAGGAAATAATACTCTAAATGCCTTTAGTACAGCACAAGTAATTATAATTATGCATATTATAGCACTAACACCTTTCTTTAAGGAAATATCTTTGAAACAGAACAAAGGCAACAGTTTATATTAAATACTATACAAGAAGTAAATAACCGAATCAAGCAAATAAGGTCACCCAATCGATGAATTGAAATCTGATTATTTAACATAAATATCATTGCCATTGATCTACATTTACAAAATATCTAACGCCTAGTTGTGCAGTACATTGATTCTATTTAGAGCTCTTGTATACAATAGAATCGGAAAGTTGCACATTATCCCTCAATTATTTATAGATTTCAAAAATAAGATAGTTAAATTTGTAAAATACAAATAACATTTTTCAAGTGAGTGAGATTAGATAGTGGTAGTGCGCTGGACTGTCATGCAGAAGTCCCGGATTCGAGTGCAGGCAGAGCTGACTTTACATTTTTTTTCCCCCTAGAAGCCTTTAAAATAACTGTCTGGTAAAATTTGAAACGAAAAAATACAAATGCATTGTTCTAAAAGTAAAAGTAAAAAAATAAAAATGTATAAAGTTAAAAAAGAAAAAGGAAGAGGTCCTACGAGCTCGTTTGTCCCCAAGTTGTTTATCGCTTTGAGCATTATGCCTGAAGCTGATAAGCGTGGAACACGTTTTCGGATGATCGGTTAGGAGGATACAAATATATTCCCCTTAAAAGAGCGCCACAAATTAGTTTCAAAAAATCTCATCCCATTACTCGACACGACTTTAATTTGGAGCTTCTATAGGAGTTAGTTCTCCTGATACAAAATGAATTTTTTTAAGGGGAAAACACTGAGGTGGGGGATCTTACCACCTCTTTACTGTGGTCACAGGGGGCGGTGCCTTAAGTTTCCTCCCAACTCACTTAAAGAATGGACAAAAATACAACACTATAAGTACCCGGGGAGGTACTCCACGTTCCCCCTCACCTCCTAGGTGAATAGACAAAAATGACTGTGAGATGCCCTGCAAGAGTTTGTGGCCCTACGTTTCCCATACCATCTCATGACGTTCTACCACAATGATTTTAATTTATATATCCATAGCCCAAATACTCTTCCATGTCATAAACGAAACATGAAAAAACTTAAAATTACAACATGTGCCAAAAGAAATATAAGTAGGATCGAAGTTTGCTTCCTGGAGGAATTCTAGTTATTTCGGATTGTATCCTGAGGGATGGGAGTGGTATACTGACTTCAGTAAGGAGGAATTTAAGACATAAGTAGAGGTGGAATTAGCTCAGCTGTATCAAACTAGATTTGGAACCCAAAGGTACCGGGGTTCGATCCAGTATCCTGTTCTTAGATTTTCTAGCCCTAGTTGCTTCTATATCTCACTGATGGATGATGGGTACCAGTATCGACGGCTGATACATATATACTGCGGCACTTCAGAACCCCCAAGAAAAAAGGAAAAACTGAATTTTGTTTGTCTTTCTCATTAAAAACTATTCATATAACAATATTATCAAAGTAATAAAACTTGTTAAAAGTTACTGCTTATTTTTGACATTGATTACATAGTTACAAAATAGAATTATTGTATTAATGCTTTAGATTACAAAAAAAGTAGCACTTCTATCTAATGCAGTGTCAAGAATTACCACGTTCGATCAGTTACGGATAGACCGATATTCGTTTGCACTTGTTGCTGAACGAAATAAGTATAGCTTAGCTACTTAAACCTGGCACCTAAACGACTGTTTAGCCCCGCCCATTGCTAAAGCTTTCTAGTAGTGTGACGTCATTAGACTCCACCCATAGGTTCCAAAACTAAATTGTACAAAAAAGCAATGCTTCTACAAATAACGTTTAATCAAAGGTTACTGAAAAATGGTTATTTATTTTCAAATAAAATTTGTAGTAAAGCAGTTTTTGAGATCTACACAAGTAATTTTATTAAGCAATAAATCGGTAATTGTTTGGGAAAAAATTAATTTTATTTATTAATTTTTATATTCAGCATCCCCAGAGTTGTACTTTTCTACAGCCGCCATTGCTAGTCAGGGTTGTCTATAACGAGAGAATACTGCCTAGAGGCCTACAGCATGCGGAGATGGTTCTGGGCGGGCTCAGATGTTGACGCGCCTTAAAATTATAAAAAAGTGTAGAATTTTCAGAAATTAATACGAAGTAAACTTTCACATACGTAGCAAAGCAAAGACAATATAAGTTCCTTAAATCTGTAAGACGATTGTTACCGTTATTAGTTTTTTTTTATTATTATTATTGGCTGACAAACAAAATAAATCATTCAGCTCACATATTAGAGGATATATAATGGTATAATAAACAATATATCAAACTAATTCAATAAAAATAGTTTAATATTCGTTGATGGTATGAATGTATGGTCCATACTGAAAACATGGAGAATGTAAATAAGTAATAAGAGGGTGATGGTAGTGAAGTGGAAGGGAAATGATTATGAGCAAAGTAATTCTGGTCTTTCCATTGCCCTTAATGTCCTTATTGTTCTCTCCTTTATACCTTGTTTGTTTGTTGTATTGTTGATCGTTGTGAATAGAGAACGGAACTTTCAGAATGAAATGTTTTACTACTTGATGAGCTTCAAACTCCAAATAATGTCTTCTTCTTTTCGTTTTATTTTTTATTATTAATTGTTTCCTTCCATTGCTTTTTATATTCTCACTGGTTCTCATATAAACTGTTAGAATATTATCTATTCTAATAACCAGGCCGTTAATAATATTACCATAATCCTAAAGTGATTGAACATTAGAAAAATTTTGTTATTATTTATTAAACTTTATATTTAAAATATTTACACAATAATTATAATGTTTATTTATTTATTGTCCGTTGACCAATGTCTTCTGAACATCATTATTTCACCTGTCTTAGAGGTTACTTGCTAAGTGAATAGTTGTTAAATATCTGGTGTGAAATACTCACACGACATTCTCTTATTATTATTATTATTATTATTATTATTCGTCCCATAAAGCTATCCCAATGAAAAACAACAAACTGGATCTAGAAGCAAAATCCAGACCCGGTCTAACTCATCTAAGATTCACGGTAGTCCAAAAAAAAAAAAATCAGAGCACAACTAAAAGGTAAACTTAAACAGTTCCACAGACCTAAGGTCCTGAACCTAATTTCCTCACAACCCAAGCAATCTAACATATAAGATGAATGGGTGGTTTACTCCTTTGCCTCACACACTCTACGAAGAGTGTGGTATGAGACCCAATACGGAGAGGTGTCTCCTTAAACCTCAATGCCCAGTAAGGTTTACAACTAGATAACAGGACTACGAGTAAGGCCCATGAAAAACACAGCAACCTCTCAATAATAGCCCTGCCTAGATCCCCAAAGAGCATTCTAGACTGTCGTAGTCAACCCTCTAAGCTCATCCATACCGTTGAATGCTGCAATACTATCCATGATTGGACGCTTGACAGACATGTGCCTATCCACACACCAACAGCAGGCCTAATTTGGCGGACCTATCCACCTCCTCATTTCCAAATATTCTCATATCACTTGGTCCTCAGTCTAGAAATACATTCTTTAAAGAAGAAAGCTCTTCCAGCCTTTTAGAACATTCATTTCAACTTGGAAGTGAAGACACATGAACTCAACACCTTCAATGCAGCTTAACTTTCCGAACAGGTAAAACATCTTGTGAGTTAGTGTTACATACCTCCTCATCCAAAATATAACAATGAGTAGCATAAATCTCAGCCTGGAAAACAGTGATCCATTCACTAAGAGATACTGCCAAGTGATCTCCTTTCTTTAAATAAACCGCAGCTCCAGACAACCCATCCATTCTGGAACCGTCCGTGTAATAATTATCAAATATCACACCAAAAGGATCAATCTTCCCTAGAACATAAACGACTTTCTCTTACTTGGAATTCTCTTACTCTTGCAGTTAATACAATTGTAAAATTCACAAATATTTTCTAACACTTGATTGCAACACCGATTAATCAAATGAGCAAAATACGCTACGTCATTTTTTTACATTGACAGAAGATGGCACCAAATAAATAAACACCTCTAATTTCCACATCCTCACGCGTTGGTCTAGTGGCTAGCGCACTCGCCTTTCGTGCGAGAATTCAGGTTCGATTTCCGTGAGGATAAAATCCGAGTTGACCCAGCATCGTGATGAAAAGTGGGAAGCTACAGTTAGTAGCGCCCTAAGTAGCGAAGGCCAGAACTAAACGGCGTGATAACTGCGGCGTGCTTACCACACCCCCTATTCAATTTGCCGTTTGGCAAGCCTTGGCTATTCATGGGCTGTTGCGCCATAGGATTTTTTCCCCCTAATTTCCACAAAACATGTTTTTAGAAATATTCGAAACCATGTATAATTCAGGAAAATTCATCGAAGATTGAGCAAGAAATATACCAACTAATATTAGGGCTCTTAATCGGCAATAGCACCTATTTTAGCCGGAATAGTCCATGCACAACTCACATAAAAATAACATAACAAAACTTCCAGACAAATTACCATTCATAAAAATATAATATGTTGATGACATAATAATAATAGTTCCAGAGAACACGATCCAAACAACATTAAATATATTAAATAACTATAATAAAAACATACAATTCACATACGAAGTACAAAACAGCTATCAACTTCCATTTCTAGATTTCCTCATTAAAAAACAAAACAATGAAAAACTATAAAACAAAATGACACCAAAATAAATACTGTAGCAATAGGAAATTATACTACCATCCCCACCATCAATTTTCACACAAGTATGCAATACAGCACAAAACCTCATTCTACGGATAGACAATAAAACTGACATCTACCGTATACATAAACAAAGCAATACATCACGTTCGAGAAATCTTAAAGAATAATGGCTACCCGCAAACTCTTATTGCAAATAACAAACAAACAGAAAGCAAATAACAAAAAAACGACATTAACAATTGATAATAATACAATTTAAAACAAAACAACTCATCCCCTAGTCTCATGCGTTTCTCACATAAAAGGAGTATCTGAAGTATAAAAAAACCTCTCAAAAAAAAAAATATAAGAACATTCTCCACATATAACAGCCAACGAAAGACAACATCGCACCTAATAAAAACAAAAGAAACAAAACATACAAAATGAATTGCAGTAACTGCTCAGCCACTTACATAGGACAAACCTCACAACCAGATGGACATTGATAACCAAAAACAAAATACTGCCATTTCACATCATGCTACAACGCTCAACGACAATTGAACACTAACAATTCTAAAATTATAAGTAGATAAAAGAACAAAAACATAACAGTATATTAAAGACGATTCACACAGGCAAAGACCCCCCAACTCAATGAACTATATAGAACAGATATAAGCAATTTGAATCAAATACACTATAACATGAGGAAGATTCTTTCAAATACGACCATGATAATAATAATCGTATGAATCGATAATAACTATGGATTATATCATCCTCACCGTGCAATTTACAACAGAAATCACCAGAATAAGAGTGCCTAAAGTATCTAATTAGTTCCGAACACCACAAAACATTAAAAACATAACAAAACAAAATGGACAAAACACAAAATGTAATTCAATAAAATATAGAAACTTCAACTTTTCGAGTATGTACTTTCAATTAATTAGTAATTATAATTTTCAATAAACAAACTACTGAAGTAGGCACACTTCTTGAGAGAAGTAGGGTGTCATCTGCGCATGTAGCAAGTATGGAGCTATTAAATGTAGAGGATGGGGCTTAGAGTCCAGCCCTGGAGGTACTCCAGGCTTGTCGAGTGCTGAAGGTTGAATTAGCTCTAGCCTAAAATTTTCTATCCTGTAGAAATGAAGTTGATAATACTTTTAAGTAAAGAGGTGTATGGATTGAGTCTGGTTTGTAGAGAATTCCGATGTGCCTACAGTTACGAATGTTGAAGCTACGTCCGGTGAAATGACTGTCGTGTATTGTTTGTGTTCAAATCCAGTCACAATTTGTTCAGTTAATCGTTATAATCATTGAGTCTATGAATTTTTTTCTTCTGAAATCCAAATTGGTGGGATTGTATAACTTAGGTTCATATAGATGTGTCTGGAGTAGGGACAGTATTAGATTTTCGAATAGATTTGAGAATGAATGATATGTTATAAAATATTCCAAAATGTGATAGAAATGAAATGAAATAGAAATCAAACAAAAAAAAACTGTTGAGATAATTGTAAATTACGACTTAATTTAAATAATAAAAATTTATGGAAAGGAAATAATTTTTTTTAAATAAAATATAGGGAGTATATTATATTTGAAATTGTAAGATGTGGGCATTTGTTTGTACATAATAAAAATTTATGTGTACCAAAACTAATGAAAATTATCCGCTGATTTATAATTTAAGTATCTGTTAGTACATATTTCAGTATATTACATACTGAAGAGTTTAAAGAATGTTAAATTTGCATTGAAATTTTTAGTTTGTGCTGAATGGTATTAGGATTTAAAGTAATGTATATTTTGTTAAATCAAATTTACGCTGTTTGGAATGTTATCTACGTATTTGTTAGTCCATTTGTGTAAATGTGAGACCGTGTGTCTGTGTAGTATGTTGTGCTTGTTTGGTGACAGTGCAATCAGACTTCATTTGCAACCGGTCCTTCTAGGTATATATATATATATATACATACATTTACTAACATTCACACAAAATCTCCAAACCTAACCCTCACCAACTCTTGCACAGAAACTCATTCTGTCTGTTTGTCTGTATCGCTCACTCTCTCACACTGCCACGACACTTCACTTCCTTCTCGCTACCTCTCACTCTCGTGAGACCCGTTGCTTTAGAAAAGTTGTTGATTGGAGTGTATTCAAGTTGCCGCTCTCCAGAACCTCGACCATAGCGCGGCCGCAATTTACATGTTTGCAACAACTCTCAACGTTCTTGACGAGTACAGGGATTATTACAATCCCTTCTGTTACTTCCCATGGGAAGTTAGGAAAAACCATTTTCTCTTATATACATTTAAGTTTTCCTTCTTGTTACTCCTTTAATGCAGAAAAATAAGTTAATTTAATAATTTTTACCTTTTTTGAATACCAATTGTTTATATAAAATATTTTGCATGTTGCCACTTACAAAATTAATTAACTTAAAAAACACAAAACGTGATTTTAAATTAATTAGTTGATAAACACCTATTACAGCGAAACTTTACTCCTCTGAAAATACTGTATTTTATTTTTTTATTAGATTTTATAGGCATTTATGAGCTTAAATCTAAAGATTTTCTTCCCTTATAATTTAAATCATATAAAACTATTGTATACAACCAGTTTGACTTTTATTATTTCACATTGATTTGATCTGATTCTACTTTAAAAATAAATAAAATTTTGAGGCCAAAATGTATTTTTCCGCAATAGAAGTTAGTTAAATAAATATATAACTTATTTCAGTAAATTCAATAAAAAAAAATACTTATCCCTTCGATTGATAATCATGGTCGCAATGATAAAATTGATATTGATATTAAACGCTGCTATAGCTGTCTGTCTGTCCTATGGCGTAGGTTTCTGTTCTAAGATCTGGCCAGTTGACTGTACACGTCTACTACGTATCCTCTTATTTGAGGATATTTGCCAAATACGTATATTCTCACCATAAGCTGTGCTAAATTTAAACCTCTTTGTCACCTTCCAGAGACTAATAATTAATCAATGGTATCAATCGACCTAATCATTTTGTACATTTGTATCAGATGAAAAATTATGAAATCTAAAAAAAATTCTCCAAATTCTTAGTTTTTATGAACGATGTTGTTTATAATAGAATTAAATTCTTTCTTAAGAAAGCTTTTTATTTAAATATTTAATATATTTTTAATATTTTTTCTAAAACGAAACGAGAAGATAAAGACAATCTTTTAAAGAAGGAAACAGAAGTACAAAAAGAACAGAATTTACAGCTACTAATATAGTAAAATATTTGTATTGAAAAATAATCAGTGAAACAGTTATTCGTTTTTTGTTCAATTGTAAATCATTGTTTTATAATTCAAGAAATAAATCATATGAAGTCAATTAATCGATAATATTAACAGAATTGCGAATTTACCAAACAAAAAAGAATATTTACAGAATATTTGAAAATATGTAGAGGGGGTTATTTTGGACAAAAGCAGAAAGTCATAGGAATGAGAAATGCCAACCATATAAAAACCTATCTGGCTTACTGAATAGAAACTAAATTGGCTTTTGGTAGGACGTACGGTCTGTTGGTATTGTCGATGGATGAATCAGTTACAACAACACTAAATGCAGCAGATGTGTTTGTTATTCACATCACTTTGAAACAAATTTTAACTCCAGGATGTCTGCGTTTTTATCCGTTTACATAAAATTTTATCTTATATTTTATTATTGTTAATTTTGATTATAAATTTGGAATATGTTAGTATTTATATAATAAACTATATCTGCGCATTTTTTAATTGTTGTGAAAAACTCCACGCGTACTGCTTTAGAGAACGTGAAGTTTTATATTGCTGCTCATTATAGGGGTCCGAAAGGGTCCATACAGCAAGGGTCCATAAAAGGGTCCGAAAGGATAAATATGGAAAAAAAAGTGGATAAGAGAGGTATTCTACGCTTCAACTTCTTGAGGAAGTTCATAACTGTTGTTCGGGCTGAAAGATTTAGGTTGAGGGCAGTGTTACATAAATTGAAGTGCAGAGATCAGTGGTGACTGGGCCATTGAAATATCATTCCATTATTATATTGAAATATCGTTCACATGGAAATATCGATAATCGCAGGAAATATTTCTTTCGGTTCATTTATGCATTCTAGTTTTTTTTAGTTCTACACTAGTAACACTAAACCAGCCACTTAACACGCTAATCGCACGTAAGTCTACTGTGATCTTACACAATTGAGTGTGTCTGTCGCTTGTATGAAGGAAGTAGTTCCATATGTAGCAAACTGGAAGGAAATTGTAGCGTCCATTTAGTTACAAACTGTATTCCGCCAAGCTATCAAACATTTCTACTGTGATAGATGCTAGAAATATAAAAATATATTTAATTTCAAATAATCAAAATTATGAAGAAAATGTGACATTCCCTTGGCAAAAAGGGTAACCCAAGTAGAAGACCACTACTGTCTTTTAGAGTTCATGAACCTTGTTAGCATTGTACATCCCTTCTTCTCACAGGGGAAGATTTGAAATAACAATTAGAAGACATTCCTTCAAGAACAGTCTGTGGTAGACATTCAAGCTACAGGAATTGCTCTCTTAAACTCATGCCAGTGATAGAGATTAACATTAATTCTATATTGACAATTGATCTATTAACCATAATAGTTGTGATATTGTAAAATATTTAAATACCTTTAAAGTATCTTTTAATATATTTAAAGAATATGTAATATATTTAAAGTATCTTTAAAAATATCTTTTAATTTAAGCTACCAGTGTTTTCTTAATTATTCTAATTACTTCTCTCTCTTAAACCTTACAAACACAAGCCCTTTTACTAAACCGCTCGTGCTACTACAAACATACAACACAACATCACCAATAACTTTTCACTACTCATAAAAGTTTTATTTAAAATGATTTTTTTTACTTTTTAAGAATTAGTGTTCAGATAATTAAAGAATTAGATCATGCAACTCTACACTAGTAACATTAAACCAGCCACTTAACACGCTCATCACTATAAACAATAGAATAACTTTTTAACTAAAGTCACTTTCATATTTTCTGGCCAATAAAACTTTACTGCAATCTAGGAAAACTGATTTTACAACATTTTGAATTTTTGTTCTATAAATGAGGTTTCCTAATTATAGTGAATAATTAAACAGTAGTAGATAACATGTTTTTCCTTTTTTTTTTTCTTTTTTGATCTTATTTAATTGAATAAGATACTTCATCTTATTCCAAGTAAGAGACACGATTGTTATCATGCCAAATTTTTGAAATTCATCTGAATCTCGAGGATCATTTTTGACTTCAAAATTTATTTTATATTTTTTATTTACACTTTTTATTTTATCTAACCGTCAACACTTTCATAGCCTAGCGCACTAATTTGTGGCCATAAACCAGGAAAGTGGCCAACCTCTTTTATAGTTCTGAAATGTTTTGGGTGTGTTGAGTTTTGTAGTTGGTAGTGGTAGCTTGTAGTGGCTTGAGCGGTTTTGTAAAAGGGCTTGTAAGTATATAAGTTTAAGAGTATCAGAAAGTATCAGAAATAAGAAAGTAGTCACCACTGCTAACAATAAATATATTCTATTAAAATAATAACTACAAGTTATTTGCAAATAAATTATTAACTTATTAATATGCACTGATGCTAAGAGAGCGAAAAACAAATGTTCTGCTTTTGAATGTCTAGCCCAGACTGTTATGAAGGAATGTCTTCTCTTCATAGTTCAAATCCTTTTTAAATAATGCTGGTATGTCTGGAGGGAGTTTTATTGTTTTACCCTAACTGTTTCTTGCCCTTTGCTTCTCTTGGTTTGCATTGACCTAGATTGTACTACACCTGGCTCTATCCCCATCAATAAAATACACTATTTGAACTAGCTAATTTTCATAAAATTATTTTACTAAACTATTTTCCAAAACTATTATTTTTCCATTTCGTGCTTCCACCAAAATTGAGAGTTCATATGTCAATTTTTTTCGTTTTTTAGTTAAGATGGCGCCATACATAGTAATATCCTTTTTTCAGCCCTTCAAAAATATGCTAATATGGATATATGTAACAGTTATGCATAAAAGATTAATTATATATACGATAATATACAATTTTAGCAGTTTTAAATAAAACGATTTCATATAAAGACAAGATAAACATTAATTACTTTAATAATACTTATGAAATTGCTTTTTACCTTTGCTAAGTTGTAACGTTTGAAGTAAAAGTTAAATCACAGGTACGGAAAACATCAACAAGTTTTTTTACAAATTTGAATCAGTCAATCGCGACTGACAATTCTTCTTCGCTTAATCATTTCGTTCTTAAATAATTTTCATGGATGAAAATGTTTGTTCGCATCTGCATGTTGTGCCAAAACGATAATTAGAACTGAGCATAGTTTGCATCGTCAAGATTTTTTGATTCACTAAGTGAAAAGGAACTTATAAAAATGCAAGATTGCACTCTTCTTTTTTGGCAGAAACGGCTATTAAACAACTCTTGCGATAATTAATTTTCTCAGTTATTCTGTAAAGTTGCCATTATAATCAATAGATTCATTGTTTTCTTTTAAATAAGATAATTGATTTAAATCCTCGTTTTTAAACTGGGAGATGAACAGTTTTAATTTCATTTTGAATACACTGGCGATGTCATTTACTAAACAAGGAGACAAAATGTTCTTGCCTTGGTTTTAAAACTTTAGATAATTGATATGAACGGTAACATCAACTGAAAATGGTAAATCAAATTGCCATTTCTTATCACATAACAGAGAAATTTCCTCCTGCAGTTCATCCTTCTCTTCCAGAAAAACACTATCCTTCAGTTTCCAAAATCTACTGAGAACTTGATCTCTGAATGAGGGATGAGATCACCAAATTCCATATCATACAGTTCACACTATTCTCTAAATTCTCTTCTATACCCTCTTGATCTAATTTTATTCACACATTTTGTAACAGTTATCGTAACAGGCTGTAAATTTAGAGGTTTTTTTTTACAGAGACTCTTCATGTATAAATATCTGGTTGAATGACTATCATACCCCATATAAGTCCGGAGAGATTACTTTCTTCTGGAATGTTCTTTTCTACATTCGAAAAGATACTTTTTTTTTACTTCTAGGAAGTTTTAAATTGAATAGAATAGAATAGAAACATACTGTATTTATGTAAGCATACATGATACAGGGGTCTGGCCCAACATTTCAAAGGAAACAAAAAACAAAAAAAAGTCACTCACATATAAATTGCTCAGAAGTATACATTTAACACTAATAATATTATACAATAACATAATTAGCACTCAAAACCATCAATCAAGTCTCATACAAGTCCAAAATAAAAGTTCTCATTTTAATAGCACACTCAACAAATTTAAATACATTGTTCAGCTGATTGCCATCGGTTATATTTAGTAATCTCACGAGTGAGTCCTCTTTATTTCCGCTGCGATCTATACACTGAGGAAGGAACTCCTTCCTGTACGACCTGTAGATTGGACATTTCTGCAGAAAATGTACCAAAGTTAACGGCTCTTTTGCATTGCAAAATCACATATCATACTCGCATTGATGGAAACCCTTTATCCACTTAGAAATAGCCTTATAATATTAATATTGGACAATCTCAACTGCCATAAGTCTCTTTGCTGTTTGATCATTCTTTCCGTGATGTAACGTTCACCTTCTCCAAACGTTGTTAGTTGCCTAAAAGCCGGGTTGTATTTGGAGTTCAGTATACGATTAACATCTTGACTCCCCAAATGATTTGTCCACCTTTCAATAATATCAGCTTTGAAATGAAGCAAAACCTCAGTACTATAGAAATTATATATAGCTGGGAACCCTATTGTCGTAAGTGTGTTGTTGAGATGAAGGTACCAATGGTTTTTTGAGTGCGATAGAAGTTTGATGATTGTTCGGTAATTTATCATAACGTCAAAGCATTTTTTTAAAGTTTCATTTGGAGTCATACGAAGAACTTGTAGCCATAGATTCAATGTTCTCTCTAATACTATAACCCGTATATCTTTACATCCTGTTTCAGTACGAATGAAACGGTTCGGTGTACTGAATGGTAAATGATACAGTTGTTTGAAAAAACACATTTGCAATCTTTCCAATGATTCCAAATAGCTAAGGGCCCAAAGTTCAGAAGAATAAAGAGCTGTAGCATTCAAACAACCTGATCTTCACTTCCCAGCTATCAAATTTACCTTGCGCCAGTACCTCCCTTACCTTGCCCAAAGCTTTCAGTCCATTATTATTATTATCAGGACGGGTGCCCGAAAGGCGCGGGACCTAAGCCTATGTGGCTCTTATCCCCCCGATACCCCCGTAACCCCTTAATTAATCTCCCCCGGTAACTTGCCGGTTAATCTGCAATATCTCAAGATATCCCCAAACTCCAACTCGCCCAGGCAATCCTGCGAGAGTGGTCTCCTCCCAAATATACGAAACCTAGTTCCAGCGAAACGGGGACACTGACATAAGTAGTGATTCACCGTTTCCCTAACTCCGTCATCACAATTCTGACAAATGGGACTCCGCGTCCTCCCTATGTTAAAAAGTGACTGTGCACCCAAGTGTGTCCAGTCACTATTCCCACCAAGGTCCTCAAACCCGTCCTACTAAGAGACAGGAGATACTCTGAGATTCCCTGCTTGCTTGCCTTTATAAATCTTTTAGCTTGGAGGCACCCCTGCGTGTCCCCCCAGCGTTTCTCCAAAGCTCTCGTCTCCCAAAGTCTAATCTGTTTGTCGCGAAACGTCTTTGTAACGGCCAGGGCTGGTTCAGGACCATAAAATGGTAATGACGATCCCTCCCTGGCCAGCCGATCCGCCCTCTCATTGCCCTCTATTCCCGCATGTCCGGGTATCCAATAGAGATGCACCTTACCCCTCCGAGCCAAAGCGTTAAGCCTTCTCCTACATTCTCCCACTAATTTCGAACTCCACCACGGCTTACTCAAAGCCCTTAGTGCGGCTTGAGTATCAGAGAAGATCCGCACTTCCTTAAACTCTCCTAGCCACTCCCCCACAAGGTGGCAACATTCAATGATGCCCACCACCTCAGACTGGAAAACAGTGGCCAAACCACCTAAGGCCACCGAACTCCCTCTATCCAACTCCTGAAACCATGCTCCCGCCCCCGACAGGCCAGTGCCCTCCTGCCTGGAGCCATCTGAATAGCAGCGAATATTACCGCTGCCCGACTCCGTTGGCCTCGTGAGGTTATCATCCCCTATACTGCCAATCGTAATCTCATAATCTCTCTCAAATCCCCTTTTCTTGCCCATCTCATCAAGTTTGGATAGCAGAAATCGGTTCACTCGCCAAATTTCGTCCTCAATCTTAGTGTGATCCCCCCGGAAGGTTCTCACCCATTCTCCCTTGCACCTCATTCTGAGGTACTCTTTCATTGTCTCTCCCACTACCACATACTGTAGGGGGATTAGCCCCAGCAACATCTCTAATGCCACCGTCGGTGTCGTTCTCATCGCGCCAGTAATAGCCAAACAGGTCATGCGCTGTACTCCCAACAGCTTCTTGCTATTCCTCCCCACCAAGGAGCCAGACTACCACACCACAGATGCATACAGCATCCTTGGCTTCACCAACTTCTCGTAAATCCAATGGATACCTCGGGGATTAACTCCCCAGGTCTTACCCGCTAATCTCCTACACTGCCAGAATACCTTCTGCCCCTTCTCACAAATATACTCAATGTGGGCCCGCCAATTCAGCTTATTGTTGATGATGATGATGTTTAGTCCATTTTTATAAAAACTTTCGGACGCAACCCGTAAAACTCTTATACAACTAAATGGCACACCCAAATACGTGACGTTGTTGACATATTTGATTTCTTTGTCATCATATATTAACAGAATATATCTATTGAAATTCGGGAGATGACCTAAATACCATCACATTAGTCTTCTGAGTGTTCACAGATATGCCGTTTACCTTGCAATACTCCAGGAGTGCATCCATTTTTAACTGGGCATCATGATGAGAGTCTGCAAATATTAAAATATCGTCTGCAAATAATAGGCAAAGTAGATCATTTTCATCATCATATTTGGGCTCCCTGAGTCCTCTACTCCTGAAAAAGGTTAGGAAGTTTTAAATTGTTTCCAAACTTTTAGATGATAAAAGTTCACATATCATCTAAAAAGTAAGAATTAGTACATTAGAGTAGTGTAGGATAGTTAATTAAAAGTAAGTTTAGAATTATTGTCCTATAGTTTATTTCTGAAAGAAAACATTTTCTAATTTTTACTTTCTCTTACTCCTAGTAAGAGGAAGTATTGTAATCGTGTCAAATTTTCGATATCGAGTTTTCACCGGAAATATCCGTTTTGAGGTCCCCTGAGTCCAAAAAAGTGGTTTTTAGCGAATGGTCTGTATGTGTGTGTCTGTGTGTGTGTGTATGTATGTGAACAGCATAGCTCAAAAACGAAAAATCGTAGAAAGTTCAAACTTGATATTACGTTTAGGTATCACCATGGGATCTGACGGTGCGTTATGTGTCAATATTCCTCAACCGGAAGTACCACTTTACTAGTTTTTTTTTTTTACGTTTTTGCAATTTTCTCAAAAATGGCTCCGAAGATTTTCTTTAAACTTGGTATATCAACTACACATACAAAGAGCTACAACTTTTATTTGAAACATTTCTCCAGGAAAATTCATTTAAGGGCACTTCTGGGGGAGGGGTGGGGTTAGGTTTTCATCTTAACTGCTGTTTCAGTATATTAGACAATTCTGTCATCTAAATAATGTTAATTAGAATTAAATATGTTGTTGAAATTCCGAGTTTGAAAAAAAATAGATAACCGGAAGTGCGTTTTTACTGAAATATAATTTTCAGTTTTCTGGTATTTTCTCGAAAATGGCTCCAACGATTTTCTTTAAACCAGCGTTGTTAACTATACATATAAAGAGCTACAACTTTTATTTGAAACTTTTCCCCTGATAAATTCATTTAAGGGGACTTTTGGGGGAGGGGGGTTATGTTTTTCTTTGAAATGCTATCACAGTTGATTATACAATTCTGTCATCCAAATTGAAATAACTAGAAATTAATATATGACCCAAATTCTGAGTTTCAAGGAAATTAGTAAACCGGACAGTTTTACTAGACAGTGTTTTCACTTTTCGACGAATTTCATTAAATTTGGTACACTAACTATAAAATTTGTCAATTATAATTTTGAGTACTGGAGTAAGAGAAAGTTGTGTGAGTGTTTCACACCAGATTTTTTAACTTTTTTTTCGTGTTTATTTATTCTTTTGTCACTTATAAACCAGTTATCGAACTTTTAAATAATTCAATGAATTAAAATTTTCACACACAAAAAAAAACATTTTCACTCTGATTATAAATATTTAAAAAAATAAAAATTACAAAACTGTCAGAACTAAGTGAAGAAAATATAATACTTTAAACTCTTTTCTTTTTTTATTATTTTTATTAAAAGAAAAAAAAAAGACGCTGCACAATTTTTCAAAAGCTTCTTTTTATACATATAATATTAATAATAAAAGCAGATGTACACATACACGTCAGAGAGGTCTCTTCGTACAAGATATTGGTAGTGTGCGTGCATTTTTGTATGTTTGAAGTAATTAATTGTTTGGCAGTGTAAAGAAGAACCGCTCTCGATTCTTCATTCTCGTTTATTATTACAGTATAAAGAAGCCTTGTTGTAAGAAGAATGGCTTTCGTTTCTTCAGAATATAATAGCGGTAACACAAGTGGTTACAAAAAAAAAAAAAAAAAATATATAAAAATAAGAAAAAGAATATTGAATTGTTTTCAACGTGATCCGATTATTATAATTCCTAAAACATCAGACATTATGCTAAATAATAATATTGTAACAATAACTACTTTTTAATTTAAACTTTTTTTTTATTATATTTTTTTTACTTTGAATAACAATAAATGAATTCAACGACTTGTAAATAAATTGAAAGTTCCCCTAAACAGTACTTAAAAAAAAAAAGTCCATCTACGATGCAAATAATCGGATTATGGAAAGTTTAGGATAAGTAGTAGAAGATGGAAAATGAAAGTTTATTTAGTTTATTTGAAAAGTTTTCAATCGACTAAATAATCGGATTAACAAACTTGTCGTAAGTAATTTTTAAATGGGAAATATTGGAAATATTGCATTTTTTTTTAATAAATTTTTTATTTAACACTTTATAATATAAACATTTTCTAAGTCCTCTTCCTCCTCATAGGCTCTGTAGTACCCATAGTCTGGTCTCCTGGAATTTGAATCGCCATCATCAGATATCTCTGTTTTGTGCTATAATGCTTTCCGAACACTTTAAGAGTCCATCTGACCATCGTAGCTTTTCCATATATTAGGTCGAAGAAGATTGCTTGGGAATTATCACAGGCATTCTTGTTACATGGTCCACCTACGAAGCCGGCCAACCTTAATAAAGCTTGTTATGGTGGTTGGTTCCGCAGAGCTGGAAAGCATCAGAGACATTTTCCGTAGTAGCCTGCTTCATTTTGTGGTCATCGACTGGTTTCGGGCGTTCGCCCATCTTCAGGATGCGTTTTTCAGACAGTGTGCCAACACAGACTCGTACAGAGACTTAGTACTAACTCATGAGAGTTAGTGTGAAACCAAGTCTCTGTACGAGTCTGTGTTGGCTCACTGTCTGAAAAACGCATCCTGAAGATGGGCGAACGCCCGAAACCAGTCGATGACCTCAAAATGAAGCAGGCTACCACGGAAAATGTCTCTGATTAATAAAGCTTAGTACAGCTCCATTTCTTAAACTGCACGTTTCGGGCCTATATGACCCGATCGTAATAACGAAGAGGTTCTATGAGTGCCAGAGTGGGCTTCTTACCTCAACCCATACCTCCTTTTAAAGTCGATGATTTGGATATCTTTAACACTTACGAGATCAGGCTTGTTTGATTAAACGCTTCTCCTTGGATCAGAGATATTTCCCTTGATAGCCTGCTTCAGTTTCGGGCGTTCGCCCATCATCAGGATGCCTTGAAAAAAAACACTGCGATATTTTTCAATTTTCTTGCTACTTTCTCTAAAACGACTCTAACGATATTCTTTAAACCAACTATGTGAACTAACACATACAAAGAGTTGCAACTTTTATTTGAAATATTTCACTGGGTAAATCTTTTGAGGAGGCTTTTAAGTGAATGGTGGGGTTATGTTTTCTAGCAAAGTGCTATTTGAATTTATTATACATTTGTGTTAACAAAGTGACATTAAATAGAATTAAATATGACGGAAGAACAAAATAGAAAGATAATATTTGTTGTGGTGGTTGGTTCCGCAGAGCTGGAAAGCATCAGAGACATTTTCCGTGGTAGCCTGCTTCATTTTGTGGTCATCGACCGGTTTCGGGCGTTCGCCCATCTTCAGGATGCGTTTTTCAGACAGTGTGACAACACAGACTCGAGAGTAACTTAGTTTCACACTAACTGAGGTGTATTTTTAAAATAAACACTCCTGAGTTTAGTATTTTAAAAATACACCTCAGTTAGTGTGAAACTAAGTTACTCTCGAGTCTGTGTTGTCACACTGTCTGAAAAACGCATCCTGAAGATGGGCGAACGCCCGAAACCGGTCGATGGCCACAAAATGAAGCAGGCTACCACGGAAAATGTCTCTGAGAAAGATAATAGTTTTTAAAAATAATTTAGAATATTTTATAGTATCAAAAATCTAATTTTATTATTTTAAATATATCTTAGTGCTGTGAATTTACCTTCAAAAAGAGTGTATTTTAGAGTCAGGTACTGTAAATTGGGGTCATTGCTAATAGGGAAACAAAAGCACAAAATTTAATACAATGCGACTTGGCCAACTGCTTTGTTAGAGAGCATTCTTTAAGACAGTCAGACTTCTGCCTTCAAACAAGACAGTCGTAATTCTGCTTCCAAAGCCAGAACAGAACACTTCAGGAATCGTTCTCTTAGTATCAGTGCCAGTTTCACAATAAATTAAATAAGTTTATAATATCAAATAAGTTGTAGTTATTATTTTAACAGAATATATTTATTGTTAACAGTGGTGACTTCTTAATTATTCTTAATACTTCATTCTCTTTTAAACTTACATAGTTACAAGCCCTTTTCACTAAAACGCTCGTGCTACACACACATCATCACACCATTACATTACAACGCCAATATTACGAGTTTGAATAAAATCGGTTAACCGGAAGTACGTTTCAACTGAACAGTTGTTTTCACTTTTTGCGGTTTTCTCCATAAAAAACATCACCGAATTTAAATAATAGAGATCTAATATAGAGATTTATCACTTTTGTTTGAAACTTTGTTTCGAGAAACTCATTTAAAGAAGTTTTAGCGAGTCCTCAAAAAAGTCATTTTATTAGATTAGATTATCACAGTGATATAAAACTGATGACAAACATTTGGTAAAATTTATAATTTTAAATAGGATTTTTGGTGCCGGTACCAGAGTGTGCGCTCTACCAACTCTAATGATACCACTGTATAAAGTATGTGCTCTACTCTACTAACTATAACCATACTAGAGTAAGGCCTTCAGTAATTTAGTTGACCTAGAAAAAAAAAACCCTTAGCCAGCAAAACTCGAAAATAAGTGGATCACTGTACTATTTTCGCGCTTACCATCATGATGGTCGACCATATAAGGGAATAGCTAAGTGTTGAGTGTACTGAACTCCCACACGGAGATCCCGGGTTCAAGCCCAGCTGTGTGCTGCCTTTAGACTTTTTTTTCCCCTAGGAGCCTCTACAGCTCACTACATCCTGTGATGGACAGTGTTGTCTGTAACGAGAGAACAGTTTCCGGAGGCCGGCTGTGTATTAAGAAGACTGGCTCCGGGCGCTAACGACCATAGATTTTAAAAGAAATAACAATAGTATCTAGTTTTAATTTTTATAGATACTGCATATAAACAAGAATCATGATGGCAGATTGCATAATATACTTTGAATCATGATGGTAGAGCGCACATTTTTTTATAAACATTGCCTAGAATTTTTTTTTTTAAAGTTTCCAAAATTGTTTATGCTAATAGTGCGCTCAAATTTAAGAACAAAACAGTATTTGCTCTTTTCTAGATCTTTTTAGAACCTGGTTAGTTTAAATATCAGAAATGTCTAATACTTTACGTTTCAGTATCATCTAAACATCTTAGATGTTTAGGATCATTTAGATCCATTTTTGCTCTCATAATATTTTTACAAATATAAAAAACATCACTATTTACTACGTATTTAGAACATCTGATTTTTTTTTTTTTTCTTTTCTTATTTTAGGAAGCCAAGTTCCAAGACATTAATCGAATTTCCAAGACTGCTTATCTGACAAGAATCTGCAAAGGTAATTCAATACTTGATGATGTGGATTTTTTTGGACGTTTTTGTTTTTTCTTTATAATTTAAGACGCGTCAACCTCTATGGACATTGGTGCACTGAGCCTTCTGAGTGGAGCGCTGGTCTCCGGACAATATTTTCTCGTTACAGACAACCATCTCCATCAGCGGACAGTGAGCTGTAGATGCTTCTAGGAAGAGAAAATCTAAGAGCAACAGTGCTGACTCAGATACCGTGCCTCCGCTTGGGAATCCAGCATGCTACCTCTGAGCTAATCCATTCCTTTGATTCCTACGCTGCAATACTCTCGCTCAACGAATGCTAGTGACGTATATATTAAAGTATTTTTCCTAGAAAACTATCTAAATTTCATTCAAATTTCTTATAATAATGTCGATAGATTAAAGTGATTTTTTCAGTTGAAATATGGTGACTTCAAGATATACAGGGTGTCCCAAGGTATATGAATAACGACTTTTTATCGGAAACTAAGATAGCTAGAAAAAAACTAAAAAATACGTGTCCCCGTAGTTTTTTGTTAGAAAACCAAATTTAATTTGCAAATTGTTTTTGGTGCTTCAAGAAGCGAGATACAGGCACCAAACTTCATTTTTTCAAATGGGGAGGTATGGTTTTTATTTAAGAAATAGATTGCTCTATTTTTGGTAAGAAAAATTTACTTGAACGGTTTTTTTCTTTGAGCGATATTTTACAAGTTATGAATGCAAACGTGATTTTTATAAGAAATTTCAAAATGATATTATAACGGTTTTTTGATTGAATAAGAAGAAAAGTACTATTTTATTATAAATTTTACTCCTCACTAATTACAGATCTTGCTCGAACTGGCCGCCACCATTAGAGTTGAATACACATGCTTTTTCCTGCCAATGCCCCTCTAATGCATCTCTATAGTGGAGGCTAGTTCGACCAAGATCTGTAATTAATGAGGAGTAATATTTTTTAATAAAATAGTACTTTTCTTCTTATTCAATCAAAAAACGTGTATAATTCATTTTGAAATTTCTTATAAAAAATCACGTTTGCATTCATAACTTGTAAAATATCGCTCAAAGAAAAAAACCGTTCAAGTAAATTTTTCTTACCAAAAATAGAGCAATCAATTTCTTAAATAAAAACCACATCTCCCCATTTGAAAAAATGAAGTTGGTGCCTGTATCTCGCTTCTCGAAGCACCAAAACAATTTGCAAATTAAATTTGGATTTCTAACGAAACACTACGGGGACACGTATTTTTTAGTTTTTTTCTAGCTATCTTAGTTTCCGATAAAAAGTCGTTATCCATATACCTTAGGACACCCTGTATATTATTTTTTATTGGTGCATCAACTTAATATTTATTTGTTAGAGTGTAATATCTACTTATTGATATGTTAATAAATAATATCATTAAAAACAAAAAAAATCATTTAAATTTCATTCTAAAATATTTTTATTAGCTTACATTCCATAGGTGGTAAAATCATGCAATTTCAATATACTATTATATTGAATAGTGGACTGCTAAGTTGGCATTTATTTATTTATTCATTGAATAAAATTTAATAGTTAACAAGAGAGGTTTTTAAATGTATAATTCCAATGTTAATATTATGCCTACATATGGTATACGATTAATGCAGAAAGCATTCATTTTAACTATCAACATCTCCATTCATTGAATTAATCATATATTCTTGTTTCTATGTGGTTTCTAAAACATAAATTTACTACCTAGAACATTGCTATGATTTGCAAATTTTCATTTTAATTCAAATTCCCTTTCATACCATAAACTGTCCAATTTGGTCATTACAGTTATTTAGTGGAATTATATTATACGTACATAAATATTCAAATGAGAATATCTTCAAGATATATGCTTCAAATAATTTCCCCCAATGAAGCATCATATTATGCTAGTGGGCTAGAGATGTTGATTGTGAAGCTAAGGCACTTCCAAGATATTAAGTTTCACTCCTAATTTGGATTTAAATTGTGAATTATATGATTAATCAAACTAATGTATGATTAGTGATTTTGTGGGTGTATGTAAGAAAAATATTACGACCTAACAGGGAATTATGGAAGAAGTTTATCTTTAGCTGACTAAAGCTTAACACCATCTTTCCACAATTACATTAACTAGCAACGATACACGTAATCATGCACAAAATTCACGTATATACGAATGTCACATGGAATGCTCACATGGATTACATAATTTGTTTTATATTATTTAATAGTTTATTTATCTATCTTATTATTGTTTATTTTATATGTTATTCCATAATGTGTCAACAAACTGACGCAGTAATAAATGAAAATTAAATATTAGTATTTTACACTCAAGAACATTTAAAATATGATAGATTAATTAAAATAATTATTGTTCACTAATAACTATGTGAATTTATTCTATCACACAATTTGAACATCATATTATTTCAATTCTGAAATTGATATTACCACTTTTTAAAGAACCAAAAAAAATCAAATAACTTTTAAAAATGGAAACAACATACTATGGCCTAATCAGGTATAAAGAAAAATCCAGTTAGGTCATAATAAAATACTTCTCAAAACAGTGCGTAAACCAGAGTTGGGCAAAACGTAATTTCAATTACAATTACGATTAGTTACCAATAATTGTAATTTGAAATTGCAGAAATAAAATTATAATTACATATAATTTTTTTTTTTTTTGAGGGTTCTGTACCGCGACCATTCTAAGATGAGCTAGCTCATCTATAGCACCCTCTCCAGGTTTATCTCCCTGAGGAATCTCAGGATCTTGGAAGGTTCTAGGGTAGGTATTTCTTTCTCCCCTATCTGGTAACAACCCAGACTGCTGAATCTTCTTTGAATGACGGCATCACAGTCCGTGAGGAGATGTATCGGAATGTCCTCCGTTTCTCCACAGAATCTGCATGCGCCGTCATCTACTAGGCCAAGCTTCCTCAGGTGCCCCGTAAGGAATCCCGTAAGAATACGGATCCTATTCTTACTCAGACTGATGAAGGCTTTCGACCTTTCCTGGTTATAACCCAGACAGACCTTGGCCTGCCTCAGTCCCGGGATGGTGTTCCAGAGACGAGCTCTTTTAGCCACCTCCTCCTTCTTGATTTCTTCTAGAAATACTTGGTCACTGACTCCACAAAAGGGCTCTGGCCCAATAAGGGGAGATACAGCGCCTTCTTTTGCCAGGGTGTCGGCTATCTCATTACCCTCCACGCCGACATGTCCCGGCACCCAATGTAGGGATTACATATAATTGTAATTGGTAATTGCAATTTCTTTCTGTGGTTGTGGTTCACAATTACAATTACTGGTTGAGCCAAAATAATTCAATTCCCAAATACAATTACATGTGATTGTAATTGTACTTCTGCAATTCCAAGTAATATTTATGCAATTACAAGTAATTGTAATTGGTAATTGCAATTATTAACGCCAAAATGGCACTAAAACTAGGAGTAAGAGAAAGTAAAAAGTAATTAGATACAACTCAAGAGACAGAATTCTCCTAAAATTTTTGCCAATTTTTAATGATAATAGGGAGATCGAATTTATTTAACCCACGGGATTATTGAGTGGAAATGTGGCAGAGTTTACTTTTGTTCAATTACTCAAATTTTTTTTTTGTATTTGTAATTCTATTACTAAAAATACAAGTACATATAATTGTAATTGAATTATAGGCGATTGTAATTGTAATTACAATTACCTAGCGACAACAAGTAATTTGTAATTGCGAATATCAATTATAATTGCAGTAATTGAAAGAAGTAATTGCAATTACTTGAAACGATTATAGTAATTGTTTTTTTGGAACCAGTTATTTCTATATTTTGGACCATTTAACTGTATTCCTTTTGAAAGTACAGTCCAATTTTGCCGATGTAATTGAAGGTGTAATTAAATACTCATGTAATTAATTACTGCCCAACTCTGGTGTAAACTGACTTTGCATATCACACTGTTTATTAAGATATCCTGATGACTGGCAAACGCCCGAATCCTTTCAATGACCACAAAATGAAGCAGGCTATCACTGAAAAAAAAGTTCTCTGAAGCCGTTTTATTGCCACCAAAATATCGGTGGTTATTTTCAAAATATTAACTATTGATGTGAGAGTAAATCGATAAAAAAAAAAATTGTATTCTAAAATCGAAAAATTACAGAAATTGGGGGAGCAATAACCAAATTTTATATATTTTGAGGAAACAAAAAGAAATATATATATATATATTATAAATTTCTTAATTTATTATTTATTGAAATATTTAAAAATGCTTTAAATTTAATCTACTGTTTGTTAAATTTTAATTTTCGTGCTCATTCGTAAAAACTCCTACTTTCTGAAACCTCAGCTGGCCGTGAAATATCGCCTAACAAATTGTTACATAAGAAAAAATGAACAATAACAGATTACAAAATTAATTCTCAAATTTAGAATTATTATTCTTTATTTCAATTCATAATATTAAAAAAAAAGTTATGAATTAAAATAATTACTGTTGGCTGGCTTTAACCAACTGTGAACATAACTTTAATGATTTCTTCAAAACCATTTAACCATTTTGTAAGAATAGAATATATTGTGAATCGGGGATTTTCTTTTGACTATATATCTATGAATTAATTCTTACTTTCCCCTCTATAGCCTTTTCTTCCATGATCATTTCCCACCAAGACTTTCACATTTATATAATTTTGTGTTCAACCCAAATGTACTGGAACTTTTAATTACTCCTCGGAGTTGTGAAAATTATCTCTACTCTGATCAGATCTTTTTATTTCTTTTTTCAGGTTTAAGCTATTCAATAGAATAGAGGAGGATGGAGAATTATGATTTTAATATAGCTACACGAGATAGTTTTCTGTTTTTTTTAGTAAGGAAATTTCTTTCTTAACCGAGGATCGATTATTGGAGTACTGCCAATTTTATCAATCTCTTTGGAACAAAAATAAACAGTGGAGAAAAAAAAAGCAAATTATATTAATTATAATATTAAAGTTAATAAAAAAGATTCTATGTATGATCACGCAATGATCCTATTATATCAAAACCAAAGTTTGACATGACCTAATCCATTCGTAGACAACTAAACACATTAACTTTACAACAAAAGATTCCACAACAAATTAGGCAGATATATAAACCTGCAAATCACTGTAGTGGAAGAAAGAAATAAAAAAAAAATAATAGTTTTGGAAAATAGTTTAGTAAAATAATAATTTTTAGCAAGTTCAAATAGTTATTTTAGTGAAGGAGAAAGAGCCAGGTACTATAATTTAGGTCAATGCAAACCAAGAGACAAAGGGCAAGGAACAGTTAGGGTAACACAATACACTCCCTCCAGACATACCACCATTATTTGAAAAGGTTTGAACTAACAAGAGAAGGCATTCTTTCAGGACAGTCTGCATTCTGCTTTCAAAGAAGAACAGTCTGAAACAGACATTCTACCAGAACACTTGCTTCAGTAATCGCTATCTTAAATTCAGTGCCAGTTATAGAGTTTAGCTTTTAATCTAGATAAATAATTGATTTATACATAATCGCTGTGATATTATAAAAGTACTTAAATTCACTTAGAGAATAATATATTTATTACAAAACAGTGGTGATCTTTTACTTTTTTTCTAATACTTCTCTCTCTTGGTCAAACATTCTCACACAAGCCATTTACTAAACCGCTCATGCTACACAAGCTATCACTACACTACAACACAACATCACCAATTACATTTCAATCACCAACATGGTCCCTCACGATTACAAACGTCTGAAAGTTTAAGAGACTTCCTCTCAACAACAAGAGCAGTAACTACCTTACAAGAAGGTGGTTCTGATCTCTAACAGAGTCCTCATTGACAATTTACTTTTTGTTATTGTTAAATTTATAAATAATTGTTTAAAAAGTTACATAAAAATACAAACAGTAAAATACTGCTGATATACATATTTAAAAACATCCATCCCTGGTTAAACAAAATTATTAACGTTAATACTATGTGGGTACCGACTGCTACTTCACCACTCCTTCTAGTCCTAGCGCCCCAGCAACAACCATGTCAATGGAACGACTATGTGCCTTTAATATATATATATATATATATAAATCATATATATATTATATTTGTTCTTTAGAATCTATTATTTTCAATTTTACATCTGCACAATGTAAAATGGTAAACATGATACAAGTAAAAAACAATCACATGGGTTTAAAGGAAGGGAGAAGCTACCCATTGGCCACACTCCCTTGAAATGCGCTAGTAAAGCCATATTTAGGCCTTTGGAAATTGGAACGCTTTGGCTGATCCCTATAGTTCAATATCCAGATGGGTTTTATTGTAGCGGTATATGTAAGTCTTTTGTTAGTCCGTGATACGCTGGAACGGCTATCTAGTAATCATAGCAACAGTTTATATCGTCGGATCACTTCTTGTTTCTTAAGTCTGGTGTGGGGATTCCAAGTAAGTTTTTTGTGTATGAACAGTCCTAAATGTCGTACACTATTTTTCGTAGGGAGAATTTTGTTGTTGAAAGTGACAGGAAGTAGAGTATTACGACGGAAGGTAAAAGTTAGATGTTATGATTTTTCCACATTTAGTTTAATTCTTCATTTGTTGCACCTCCGCGGCTCGCTACTGAGCTAATCCCTTCACTATCATGTACAAATTGATGAGATATTTAAGAATAAATGTCTAGATACTCAAATATAATTATGTGTATGAATATATATAGATATTTGTTCCAAATATTTTGGTCACTATATATAAATTGGGCAGCTTGATTTAAAACCAGCCATTTTGCTGTCACAAGCATATCTCACATCTCTTACATCCCTCTCTTACTAACACTATGCATAGATATATATATAGCAACTACAGACACTTGGCAAGCGGTAAGTGGTCTGATTCTTATTTCTTGTATATCGCTGGCTTCATATACATACACATCTCTACATAAACTATTTCTTGTTCCAGCTGGCCGTAATAAAAGCAGAAGAGAAAAGAGAGAAAGAGAAAATAGAAAATGCAGAGAGAGAAACAAAGAGAGAAAGTTTATGAAGAAGAAAATATTTTATTGGGGAACATGTATGTGAGAGAAGTGTGCAAATAAGGGAAGAGATGGTGTTGTATTTGAAATAAGGATGAAGAAGTGCCTGGTGTGTGACTATGAAGGACGAGGCATAGCACTCTACACTTGGGGATGTTGGTCTCGCTGACTGGCTGGTGTCGTTATGTTTGTATGTGTGTGTTAGAGCATAGTGGTAGGACAATTTTGGCCATAGGGAATATTAAACGTTAGATATAGTGTATGAACACAGTGAACACAAGAAGACAGGGCGGCGAGGTTGAATAAGTAGAACCCCTGACTAGTAGACTATTTTGCTGGGTGAGTTATGTGTTAGACAAGTGTATGCAAGCAAGGCTACTAGAGCGGCCAGTTTCCAACCTGCCATTTTCAACCTGTGTCCCTTCTTAAACATACATTCCACATTGCTTCAACCTTTTATCATAACTCCACTCCTTTTTTTACTCTCAACATATTATTTCCATAACACTTAACATGCTTATGTTTTTATAATTGTCTTTATTATTCAAAATTTAACAAACAAATTACAAATTTGTCAAGTTTTTTTTTGTTGTGTATTGATCTCTGAAAGTCTAATTAACCAAGAATTATTTTTTTATTTTTCTTCTTATTTCTTCTTGGGCGTAACTCTAAATTTTTAATTGTTATTTTTGAGTTTTTTAACATATAGTTTATGAAAATTCATCGGTATGAGTTTGATTCTATCAGTCTGACGTAATTATTAGAACTTTCAGAAATTGATGGATTCCAAGATTGATTTGTAACCTTTAACAAATTTTCAAGCAAACAAAAAATTCTTGCTTTTTCAAACATTGAAGTCTTAAGGTTTGAGATCGCGTCAGTAATTTGGTTTATATCAAATTTAGTTATTTAAACCAAGCTTGGTTTATATTGTGTTTCGCCATTAAGCTTCTTCCGGTTAGTTGTTGGCTTGATTACTAGACTGGCTGTAATGGATATTCGTAAATCAAAGCCTAACTACTTCCTAATTTTTGCACGTAAAGGTGGGGCTTAATTTTCCCGTGATTGGAAATTGGATGAAGAAATCTAAGTCTTCCCTTCCATTGTTCTGTTAGCCAAATTGCAGCATTATTTTGTTCTTGTAAAACTTTGTACATGTCCTTTTCTCCAGATTCGAATCGCCGTTAAAATTTAGGTTCAGCGATTTTCGTGATCTCCATAGTAAAATTAAGTTTCTGAACTTATTGCACTTGTTCGTTTTTGAGTTATGCTACACTATTATAAACTTTACAGTCTGCTAAAAATATTTTCTTCTTACTACTAGAGACCACAAGAAAGTATTACATCTTGTAAACATTCAATGTCGCAAATCTGTCTAATGCACTACTTCAATTTACGCAGTAGTTAAAAATGTGACGACAATTGCCAAGGCATTCCTTTGTATTCAGCATATAAAAATCCTGTCGATAACAATTTATAAAAGACTAATCAAACAGGTAAAAAACATTTTGGAGGAGTTTAGATCAGGAGGGACCAAAGACGGATCATAATATCTTCACTTACAGGCAGATATTAGAGATGTTAAACAACAGTAATATAAAAGGTAAAATCGATTAACGAAGGGTGTTCGAGTTGATAGAGAGGATATCTTTGTGTGTGAAGTGTTCGTAAGAATTAGTTTTATGTATTTAGTGTTCCTATTCATTCATTTGTTGATGAAAATATATTATGTATACACTGTGTGTTCTCTTTATTTTTTTTTCTTTGTATACACCTTCTAAATAAAAACCTAGCAGTGAGCTCTGGGTTAACTGGGAGTCAACAGAGAAGACCTACGATACAAGGTTAATCTACAATATTTATTCTTAGACTTTAAAGAATCGCGCTAGGCGATTCAGAGATTTCAATAATGATAGATAAGTATAGTATATAAATGTTAGCTATAATTATGATAATATTATAAGTTAGTTGTAAACTTAATTATAAAAGATAAAAATTAATTTCCCTTTTTAAATAACTTTACAAAGAAATATTTTGTTTTTTATTTTAAGTAATGTTTATTTCATTTACGATATTTATAACAACTTCCTGTGTTCACGCTTTGTTTATTTTCTTAGTAGGTATATAATGTGCGATACTAATACAGCAGGTATTCTAATTATACAATTATGTGTTTCACGATGTTTAATGTATTATGTAAATTTTGTAATATTTATAATAGTAAAATACTTTCTTTATTATTATTATTATTATTATTATTATTATTATTATTATTATTATTATTATATTTTAATTTTGCACTACAAAAACTTGGGGGCAGGAACCTGCAACCCTAAATATAAGGGGGGAAAAAAAACTTACTGATTTGTAGGGTACGCCGAACTATACGTGCCGAATCAAGCAGGACCGATTTTTGAGCTTCGGCTGTCAGGTGCTTAGGTAGACCTAGTCTACTAATAGCTTCAGCCGTAGTTTTTGGGACAAGTCCATCTACTGATATAATCATCGGATATACCGCGGCCATCTCCAAGTTATATATTTCTTTTAAATCGAAGGAGAGGTCTTGATATTTCCTTAGTTTTTCCCTCTTGCCTTCAGAACATTTTCGTCAGTAGGGATGGCTACATCGATAATACAAGCCGTTTTATTCTCTTGGTCCATTACTAATATATCCGGCTTATTATGGACTACTGTTCGGTCCATATATATCTGTATGTCCCAATAGATTTTGATTTGCCCTATTTGCAGGAACGAAGGGGGAGAATATTTGTAGTAAGCCGGCGTGTCCGATTTGAAAGAAAATTTTTCCAGCAAGGCTATATAAATTATTTTGGCCCATTGTTATGTCGCTCTAAATACTCTTTCGGAGCTAGAACAGAGCAACCAGCCATAATATGCTGGATACTTTCTACCATCGTCTGACATAGCCGGCACCTGTCATCAATATTCTTTCTATAATGTGTTTCCTATACGCATTAGTGGCAATCACTTGGTCCTGTATTGCCTGGACAAAACCCTCCGTTTCAGGATATAGAGCGCCAAGGCTTAGCCATTTGGTGGATGCTTCAGTGTCTATATGGGAGCTTATTAAGTGGGCACGATATCTTCCATGAAGTTGCTTTTCTGCCCATTGCTGCTTAAGATCCTGAAACATATCCGATGCATCCTCTTCTGAGCCTGAAAGGTTCAAGGCTGTGTACCGGTAATCAAGAAAACAAACTTTTCTTAATAATGGCTCGTCCCGTCCTTTAAAGTACTTTTTCAGATTGGACTCTTGCCGCTTGCATAGGTACTCGATATTTGTAAGGCCTCTTCCACCAATTGCGCGGGGCAAGTACAATCTTGCGACTGAAGCTCTTGGGTGGTGCATTCTGTGGGCAGACATACTTGTACGAACTTATCGATCGAGTTGTTCCAGCTTTGTTTTCGACCATTTCAGTATGCCGAAGCTATACACAAGACATGGTATCGCCCATACATTTAATGCTTTGATGCATTCTTTGGCGTTCAGTTTAGATTTCAGCACGAGATACCCTTCGTTTAAACTCTTTTATTACCATCTCTTGAGCATCAGAGTTTGAGATTCCAAAGCACTGATGAAATCCAAGATATTTGTAAGTAGAGGATACCTCTCTTAGGTATGACTATATCAGAAACCTCCATCTGTATTGTTGAAGCCGTAGTTGGTTTTCCCCGTGCGACATGCAGCAAAGCGCATTTCTCTATCCCAAATTCCATTCTTATTGAATTGCTAAATGCGGCCACTAACGACAATATACTCTGAAGTTGCTCTGGCGAATTTGTATATTTTTTCAGATCATCCATGTAGAGGCTATGGGACAGACGCGGCCCGCGAGTTACTTCCAAGGGATTCCATAGGAGGACTGCTGAAGCATGACACTCAGAGGATTCAAGGATAAGCAGAACCAAAGGGGGCTGAGAGAATCTCCCTGAGATTATTATTATTATTATTATTATTATTATTATTAGCTTTCCATGAATGAACAGGTGTTAAAGAAACTCTTTTTTGCCATTTTCCCCCAATAAATATCAATATAGTATATCAATATAATATCAAATAATATCAATAGAATTTTAGCGTGCTCCCAAGCGGTCCACCGCGTACCACATTTTGGGAACCACTACCCTAAATTCTCACTTCAGTAAAATGTATGTTTTATCACCTACATAATAGTTAGTATACATTAGAAGCGGATTGAAATCGATAATTAAAAATAAACAAATAAAAATCAAATCTAATCAAAATTTTTATCTGGCAATTTTAAAAATCATTTTATGATTTTTATCAAGAGTGATTTTTATTTGTGATCAACAGCTTAAAAAATCATAACTTGATCAATATTTCTGAGCAAAATCTTTTCGTTCAATAATAATGATCATTTGTGAGCAATATTTTTTAAAATCAGAAATAGAAATTTTGGTTGACAAAATTTACTTTTTTTTTTCAATAGAAATGTTGGAAATCATTAACGACTGCTTATAGAAAGATAATTTATTTTGGAAATATACAATGTAAAGAAACAAAAAAACAAAACAGAAAGAATTAAAATATCTAATAATAATAAATAAAAATGAAACCTTTTTAGCTTTTATTATAAAAAAAAAAAAGCTTCTGATAAAAACCTCAATCAAAAATAAATGTTGATGCACACTACTTTGAACAGGAAGAGTTTAGCTTCAAAATTAGTATCTTTTGCATGTGATCTGCTGTCAGCCTGGAGTGCAAATCACTGAGGCTGTACTTCAGAGCTGAAAAGGCTCTTTCAACAGTAACCTGTGTTGCAGGAACGGCATGCACAATCAAAGCTAATTCACTAAGAATATTCCATTATTTACATTTTCGTGAACAATATAGCAAATAGTGAGAAACAAGCATATTTTATTTTAATTTAGTCTGATTTTTATTTTTTGAGTGAAATTTTTTCGATCAAGAATTAATCATTATTTTTAATTGAAGAAAGTATCGCTCAGAGAGTGATCATTATTTTTAATGGAATAAAAAAAAACTCAAAAATTGATTTTATCTTTATTAATAAATCAGGCATGATTTTTAAATTTATTGATCAAAAATAATTATTATTTGATGATTTGTTGGAAAAAATAATTATCGATTTCAAACCCTGCATAAAAATATACTGATATAAGAATACGAATATACAGAAGTAAAATCATTCAATAACTTTATCTGGAAATAAATCAATATAGTTTCCATTTTGGAGGTAATATTTTTTTGTTTGTTTGTTTGTAAATGAAAGAAAGAAAAGGCACTGACCTTACTTCCACTTCTAGGAGAAAACTAAGCCATCGAGGACATTGAATTTCTGAAAAAGGGGGAAAATCAATTTCCTGTTTGTTTTTTTTGTCCCCCACGGTCTTGTTATCAGATGTTAGCACAACTTAGAGTGTGCGGATATTGTATGGGATAGGAAGGAAACTTGGTGAACTTGATGCAGTGAGGGTTGTATAAAAGAGAAATGCGTTGGGAGGGTGGAGTTGAGGAAGTTGAGTGCGGGTGGGGGTGAGGCAAGATGTACGATATATCAATCTAAGATCTGGGTCGACCTTCACAGACGATTCTAGTACTACTCATCTCCTTCCAATGTACATACCTCTCCCCTACTAGGCAACGTTCTTTCCTGCTCTGCATTCTTTCTCCCGTAATCTAGATTTATCCTCTCGCCCTCTCTTTAGTCGATATCTCTCCTGGTATAGGCACTGCTTACTTAATCCAACACTTTTCCTCTTTAACACCCTCATCATATTCCCCCCACAAGCCACAATCATAACCATTTAACGCCTATAATGAATTCAGTGAATTTCTCCAGGAAAAAATGAATTTCTTCAAAATTCCAAAAGCATATTCTATGCTTGGAGCTTCTTATTCAATAGTATGATTAAAGAATCGTCATTTTAATATATCGTTTTTTTAAATAAAAAAAAAAAAAAGTAAAAAGAAAAAGTTAGCGAAATTTCCTTTCCTACAAAAAAAAAATAAAATAAAATAAAAAAGATGTGAAACACTCACACAACTTTCTCTTAATGAGATGGCGAAATTGTAATTGATAAATTTTATTGTTAGTATACCAAATTTAAATTCGTCGTTGATTTTTATGGCGAAAATCCATAGAATTTTATGAAGATCCAGTCATAATTACAGCTGATGAATCATTTATATTTTTAATCCCCGTGTATTTGATATAAAGGCTGCTGACCATGAATTCGTTGCTAGGAATTGCACTTGAAAAAGTATGTGACAGAATGGTGAAGAAGCATTAGGCGGGAAGGTTGGTGGAGGAAACAGTGGCAGATTGTAGTGAACTGGGCGAAAAAAAGAGTAAATACTTGTCTTGGTGGTTGGTTTCCCAGAGCTGGTAAGCATCAGAGACATTTTCCGTGGGAGCCTGCTTCATTTTATGGTCATCGACCGGTTTTGGGCGTTCGCCCATTTTCAGGATGCGTTTTTCAGTCAGTGTGGCAATGTGACACAGAGCAAATTCAGTTTACACACTGACTCTCTGAGTAAGTGTGTAAACTGAATTTGCTTTGTGCAAGTCTGTGATGTCACACTGTATGAAAAACGTATCCTGAAGGTGGGCGAACGCCCGAAACTGGTCGATGACCACAAAATCAAGCAGGCTACCACGGAAAATGTCTCTGATGAAATAATTTATATCTTGGAGTGGAAAATAATGGGCATAACTTCACGTTATTTTGGAAGTCCTCTACAACTTTGCAAGTTGCACATAATGAGAAGTAGTTCCTTTGTCCAATTTTATTTAAATAAGCGCCACACACAGCATAGTTGGACCTCAGCCTGCTTATGGCGGTTACCATCTGTTTATGAACCGCCATTTTCTTAAGCTAAGGGACTCCGTCAACTCTCTTCACATTTTCTTTGTAATATTTACCCTTCATGTAAGAGGTTTTTGCCATTTTTCAATTATTGTTCCATTTATTATCTCCTTCAGCTCAGACGGAGGTAACTTGTAGTCTAGGTATTTCCCTGACATCGCTGCCTCTTTGGTTAATAAATCAACGGTTTCGTTATGTGTGCCCCTTAATCCATATGAAGTACTTTATTACTTATTTGTGAACTTCCAGCCGCCAGTGTAGTGTGAACTTCCAGAGCAAATTCAGTTTAACACACTGACTCTCTGAGTAAGTGTGTAAACTGAATTTGCTTTGTACAAGTCTGTGTTGTCACACTGTCTGAAAAACGCATCCTGAAGATGGGCGAACGCCCGAAACCGGTCGATGACCACAAAATCAAGCAGGCTACCACGGAAAATGTCTTTGAAGGAGTAAATAATGTTGGATTTTTCGCGATTATGATTTGCTGTTTCATTTTATGGCCATCGACTAGTTCCGAGCGTTTGCGAATTTTCAAGATGTTTTGACAAACAGCCAGATCAATTGCGATTGATACAATGCCAAGTCAGTCTTCACTGTTTTGTTTTTTCAAGTCATCCTGAATATGGGAGTAAAACCGAGCAATAAGTAAAATGATGCAAGCTAATGAAAAACAAACGTTGTTTTCAGCACTGCGGACACCAAATCACCGTTTCAGATACTTCTAATTTTGTGATAAAAATCTTTTCAAAATAAAAATTAACCGATTTTTAGTAAGCTAACAAATAATCGATTTGTTAAAATAGATATTTGATCTCATTAAGGGGAAATTTACAATTAACTGCACATCCTCAATTCAAAGGGAGATAAATAATTAGGTGAGAGGATTTTACCATAATGTAAAGCTTATGCTAGCCTGCTTATAGATTTTTTTTTTTAAATACTGTAAAAAAAAATAATATCGGGCCATTCTCTAGGACTATAATAAATCTGATAACAATTAAAAATTATATTATTTAACACATTCACTGCCGTAATATGAAATGGTGGGTATGGCGCGTTCTTTAAGATGGGGTTAATTGATGTTTTTGGCTTCACAATAAACTATTTGGTTATATTGTATTATTTTTTTCTACTTTCTAAAGATAAAAATACAAAAAAACAGAGCGTCAATCATATATGATTGACGAAGCGCGGATGTAAAATTTGTTACATCTGAGCCGCGCCGCCGGTCATGCTGTCGGTCAGCGGTTATTCGATTTACTCCTACAGGCTAGTTACTGCCATCTGTGAACTGTTCAATCAATCATGACAAATAATCAACATTTATGACAATCATAAATTGCAAATAATCAACAGAGGGTGCCAGTATCTTGAAATGGATTGAAGCACAACTAAAAAGGCGGTAGGCGGAATTGGCGGGAATTTATTGGTGTTACCTTCTGGTTGTTCTTTGCACAAATAAAAAGTGTTTTTATTTTCTTTTTCTATTTTTATCACGTTTCTATATGGTTATTTTTACTCCTTATTTGAACTGTGTTTAAAATGGATGATTTGATATTTGATGATGATTGGAGTCAAATGGATCTAGGGGAGATTGATGATATAGAAAAACAATTTTTTCTTTCTGATGAGATCATCGAACCAGACAGTGAAGTTGAGTTGGCACCACCAAAACGGAAACCTCGTCGTAGGCAGGTATTATCCGATAGCGAAAATGAGATGTCACCACCAGAATCTCCTCCGAATGAAAGTATGTGGACTCTTCCGCAAGGTAATCAAGTAACAATAATTCCCTTCACTGATTTTCCGGGATTGAAACCTTTTTCCCTAAGGCATACTATGAATATGTCACAACCGTTTGATTTTTATTCATTACTTGTACCAGATACATTATTTGAGAGTATTGCCTTAGAGACGAACACATTTGCTATGCAGCAATTAGCTAAGAACACTAGGTCTAAATCCCGATTGATAAAGTGGAAGGCAACTGATAAAGAAGAAATAAAAAAACTTTTTGGCATCTTGCTTTGGATGGGAATGGTAAAGCTACCAAAATTATCTCTCTACTGGTCAAAAAATAAAATGTTTGTTCAAGATTTTGTTAAAAGTGTAATGAGTCGAAATCGGTTTGAAATTCTTCTTCGTACCTTACACTTCGTTGATAATGAAAGCAGCTTGAATAATGATCGCTTACATAAAATAAGACCAATTATAGAAGCTTTAAACAAGACATTTTCAAGCCATTACACACCCAATAAGGAACTATGTGTTGACGAAAGTTTAATTCCGTTCAGAGGGCGTTTAATATTTCGGCAATACAATAAATAAAGCGACATAAATATGGGATAAAATTATTTAAATTGTGTTCTAACCCAGGGTACACATTAAAAATACATATTTATGCCGGGAAAAATTTTGATGCGGAACACACGACCCCAACAAATGTAGTCCTTTCTTTATGTAAAGATATACTAAATAAAGGTCATACGTTGTGTACAGATAATTGGTACACCAATTTAGATCTGGCCCGAAAACTTATAGCTTCGGAAACACACCTTATTGGCACATTACGAAAAAATCGCAAGGGATTGCCAAAAGTCGTCGTACAAACAAAATTAAAGAAAGATGAATTTATTGCAAGGGAAAGTACTGATGGAATTACTGTCATGAAGTGGCGGGACAAAAGAGAAGTGTTAGTTTTATCAACAAAACATTCCATTGGATTCAAAAAAATAATTAAAAAAGGAAGAGAAATAATAAAACCAAAGATTGTGGTTGATTATAATTGCGCCAAGTCTTCAGTGGATTTATCAGACCAGCTAGCAGCTTACTCCACCCCGCTTCGAAAAACCCTTAAGTGGTACAAGCGACTGGGTTTTGAGTTGCTACTGAATACGGCGGTGATAAATTCCATGATTTTATATAAAGAAACTACCAGAAAATCCATATCTGTAGTAGATTTCAGAACGGCGTTGATTGAAAATTTAATTGCAACAAATCCTGAACTAGAAATGACAAGAGATTTAAGGCCCAAAAGACTTAAACACGAATTAAAGAAGAGAGTTGGATTAGCGAAAACTGTTCGCAAATACTGCAAAAGATGTTACAAAAATAATTCTAAAAGCAATAATCGCCAACTTTCCAGAAAAATTACCAAGAAAGTAACGACTTATTGTGCCAACTGCCCAGGGGAACCCCATTTCTGTTTACCTTGCTTCAATTCAGAACATCGTTATTTCTAATATTTTTTAAAATATTCATTTTTTCATTTTTTTATGTATTCAAAAACTTCTTTTTTATTATTTAATAAATGTAAAATTGTTTGAAGTCTTGTTTTTGATTTACCTGCAAAACTAAAAATTTTAAATTAAACCAAAGTAAACAGTGACACATAACGAATCTACAACACCCTGTCAGTCACTCCTAACAGCTAAAAGCCTCTCGAAAATGACCGGCGGCGCACAAGAAGAGTTTAAATAACTTTACTGCTGTCAGTCATCAATGACTGACGCGGCCCGATTGAACGTACTACGAGTCAGGCATATGTGACCGACATGGCACTGAACGTGTTAGAAGAGAAATTCAGCAAAACTGTATTAAGAAAGAAATAGTAAATAGCAAATGCTTTTAGCTGTCCACTTATTACTTTTTATCTTGGATGTTTGTAAAGAGCTATAAAGCCAAATCCACTGCAAGCTGAAAGATCTGTTGTCCCTAGGTGTTAGTATTTGTTACACGAAAAGTGTAGTCGTCGTAAAGTGTACAATGTATAAATAAGGTTGTGTGTGTGTGTTTGTGTGAGGTAAGCTAAATCCAAGTAGTTGCACACATCCTACAGGCTCCATATTATTGTGTATGAATGTTGAAGTAGTCAAGGATGTTCGTATTGTTAAGCTCGGGATACCCGCAGGGACGCCAAGATCTTGAACAAGTCCAATTCCCTCTATGGGATTACTTTATCTTACTTCTATAGAAAGAAGTATTGTGATCACAGATTTCTTGGGTTTTCATTGGAAATACATGTTTTGAGTGCGAACAATTTTTTTTTGCCAGGTAATGTGTGAGTGTGTGTGTGTGTGTGAACCAAATCGCAGAAAGCTGAAAATGAAATTTACTTTCGATACACAATGGGACCGACAAGAAGATTTCAGTCAAAATCCGTCAACTGAAAGCGCGACCATTTCAAACAAACCAGTGATTCTATTAATTACATTCTACTAATATATTAGAGGAGAATTACTTGCCTTTTTTTAAAAGATATTAAGTTTAAGAAATTCGGTTAACTATAAAAAAAAAATTTCAAAATATGTTAATGATTTTCTCATAAAAGGCTCGAAAGACTTTTTTCTAAAACTTAGTTTATATAATGCTGCACACATATAAACCTATTATTTATTTTTAATTAAAACTTCTTTAAAAAAAAAACAACTTATTTTAGAATGCTTTGTGACCTCTGAAAAGAATTAGGCTTCCCTTAACAGTCCCAAACATTACAATTTACTTAAAAGTACTTCTTCCAGACCTTCTTAATTGTAAATTCTTCCATTAGAAATTATTTGGAATTAGGTCTTTAATTAAAAAACTTGGGCACTGGTACAAGTGACTTCTTCATAGGTCGGCTTAATTTAAGTCCTTTAGACGCCTTTATTATTGTAAAGATAATTGTTTTGTACATACACTTTAATATGTGGTTGAACTATTTACAAATTTCCTGATCTATATTACAATTAAATTACTTATTTTTATTACTAAACGTTATATAAAATTAAATTTATACATGTAAGAGGTTTACTTTATGTTATGTGTATTCAAGATGTAGGGGAAGCAGGTTGTTTTATATAATACACAAATTGATACGATAATTTAGTGCACCAAGAGAATTTGGGAAAACAAGGCCGATGCAGAAAAGGTTTATTACGGTTATTATTATTTTATTTCTTCACAGCATCTGCTGGGTGAGGCATTTCGCGGCCCAAAAGCAAGAGAAGTATCTGAAGCAGTATAAAAGGATTACCATACATACAAAAGCACATATTCACCCACAGTCTACAAAAACACACTACTTGTTGTGGTGGTTGGTTCCACACACTACACATACTAACACCCATCATGCATACCTACCCACTTACATCTATGTATAGATAATTTCAAAACCTCTCTGATATGTTTGCGAGAGTGAAGGACTATTGCCAGTTGTACATCTGCAACCAGACTTTTTCTAATCCCTAGTTTCTCAGTGCATCCTACAGTGAACGTAGTACTAGCCCCACTCTAAACATAACCAGCGGTACAACCTCCACTCTAGAGATCCCCCTCTAGGGAGAAGATATCTCCCCAGCCACTCATTCGTACTTCAATAATTCAATTCTGTGTATGTAAGGCTGCTGAAGGCGCTGAGTTCATGTTTCTTCACTTCCAGGTTGGTGTTACAATGTTCTAAAAGACTGGAAGAGCTTTCTTCTCTGAAGGATGTGCTTCTAATCTCGATCCCAGGTCACGTCGGAATTTTTAGGAATGAAGAGGTGGATAGGTTTGCCAAATTAGGCGCCTCTCTCCCCTTCATTGGTCCCGAGTCTTCTGTTGGTGTGTCTTCTGGCACATGTCTGTCAGGTTCCCAGTGCTGGACAGCTTCACATCATTCACCCTTATGGATGAGCTCAGCTGGTTGTCGGCAGTCAAAAATACTCATCAGGGGGTCCGGACAGGGCTATTAGTGAGACGTTGCTGTATCTTTCAAGGAGCTCTCTCGGGCATCTGGTTGGATCCCTTACTTGACATTGTGGTTTAAAGAGACGTATCTACGTAATGGGGCTCATGCCGGATCCATTGTAGAGTCCGTGAGAAGAGGAGGAAACACCCATCCATCTTATGACAGATTGTCTGGGTTGTGAGGAGATTAGGTTCAGTACCATTGGTCGGAGCAGTATGTCTGTGGAAAAGCTTAGACTATTTCCCCTTAAGGTTATTGTCCGATTTGTTCGAACTACGGTGAATCTTAGATGGATTAGACCCAGGTCTGGATATTTGTTCTAGACCCGGTTTGTTGTCGCTTTCTTTGGGATAGCTATATGGGGCCCAGTGAGGCTTTGGATAGCGTAAGGTTTGGTCACTTCCCACAGACAAATAATAATAATTAATGTAGGGCTGCGTCTGGGACAATCACGTCGATTAAAAATACTCGGCCCTTATTCTTTCATACCAGACTGCTCGTGTGATCGGTTAAGACCACTCGGTCCCAGCACACACATATATATATATATATATATAATACTGTGCTAAAGAAATACATTAAAATAAACGAGCCTACATCTTTTTTTTCTAAATTTAAGGCGCGTCAGCATCTATGGAAATGCCGCCCGGAGTCTTCTCACTAGACTGCCATGACCTGTGCCTACATCTCAAAACAAAAAACAATATATACCTCATTAAGCGTAACAGCCCCCTTCCTGGTTGACAAAAGTGATAGGCGTTAGGTGGAGTTATTGTACAAATTTAATAAATCCTGTCGGTTTTTTTTATGGAATAAATCGCAGGAAGTTAAAAAAACTATTCAGTAAAATCACACATCCGGTAAAGTGATTTCCCTAGAAACTCGGAATTTTCGGCAACATATTTAATTCTAAATAATTTTATGTAGTCGATAGAATCGTATAAGGAATTAATCTAATACTCAGAGGAAAGCATACCCCCCCAGCCATCTCCAAAACTCCCCAGAAATGTATTTCAAATAAGAGTTGTAGCTGTTTGTATGCGTAGTTGGTTAGCCAAGTTTAAAGGAAATCGGAGTAATATTCGTGAAAATAGCAAGCAAAATAAAAAGTTTATTCACTTCCGGTTGGCCGATTTTTACCAACACTTCATTTCCCTAGTAAAACTTACAACGAAATATTCAAGTTTGAACTTTCTGAGATTTCCTGTTTTTGAGTTTTACTCACCCCCATACCCCCAAACCCCCAAACTAATTTCTAAATACCACTTTTTCGGACTCTGTGGATCAAAACACATGTAGTGAGTAAAGTAAAGCAATATCTTCTTTATTTAGGCGGACTTTACGTCCAATTACCGGATCATTCGAGGTGGAGACGGATCGCAAACATATTTTACTTATTAATACTTATATTACTTTCAATAATTAAATCTGTGGCAGCCGAGGCACACGCAATTCCTAACCTTTCTTGCGGTTATAACCTTTGGTGAGTATACACGTGCTATTATAAATATGTTTCACATTTCAAATTGTATCCTCACATTCGTGTATAAGCTTCCAGTAAGTATTCATTGCTGCTATTAATCGTTATATCTATTGCAAGAGAAACTTATTAATCGTTACAACAATTAATAAGGTAATGAAGGTAATGAAGTATAATTAACATCTGTAATTATGTATAAACAAGAAATTATTGTAACAGGCATCTGAATGTTTGTAAATAGTTTACCCAAATATTAATATGTAACCAAACATTTATGTTGTAAATATTAAAATTATGGATTCAATCAGTAAACAGGCCGCTGAAGAATAGCAACGCTGAAACTTATAACCTGATCTAAAAAACTCAATCTAAAAGTGTTTTGTTTAAATTACAATAAGTGTGATAACAATTGAGTGTTTCACATCAGAATTTTTCTTAGAATGATCTCTGTACGCCTATTCGAAGTCCTCTGGTACAGCAAGAAATAAGTTCAAGCATCAATCTTAAATATAAAGGGAGAGAAGAGAACTCTGCCGATACAAAATACAATGTAAAATATTTATAAGAAAGAAAAAACATTTCCCAAACTAATATGAACCAATAATATTACAACCTATTGCCTCTCTGCGACTATCTTTTCTCTCATACGTCTCTCATTTCTGGGAAATGCTTGGTTTTTCTACCAATGACATTTTCTATTGGACATTTAACAGTCAGTCTACGTTTATTTTGCAAAATTTTATTATCTATAAAAATAAACGGTTTTGTTTACTACTTTGCATGTTTGGATAAACAAAAAAAAAAAACGCTAAAGCTGAGAAAAGAAAGAACGTAAAAAAACAAAAAAATGAGAAAAAACTGTACAGATTTATAATTTAGAAGATAAAACGTTCCATAATGTTGGAGACTTTTTTTACTGAGAGTCGCATAAAAAAAAGAGGGTTAGGAATAAAATATAACAAATATGTAACATACCGCGTTATGTTATGATTCTTATTAAAAATATATTCTTCAATCTGAAAGGGAAATATGTCTGGCAATAATACGGATAAATATAAAACATAGGGAAGGAAATGGCTAAGTGGTTATTAGCGTACTGGACTCCCACGCGGAGGGCCAGTGTTTGAGTCCAGCTATGCTACTCTTAGATTTTTTCTTCCTAGTAGCCTCTACAGCTCACTGTCCGATGATGAACAGTGCTGTCCTTAACGAGAGAACCCCTGTCCGGAGGCCGGCAGTGTACTGAGAAAGCTTCGGGCGCCAATGACCATAAATGTTGACGCGCCTTAAATTAAAAAAAATTTATATATATAAAACATAATGTCTCGTATAAATTAAAGATAGTTACAGAATATTCTATTTTATACTCATTCTTGTAAATGAATCATTTCACATTAAATTTATTTCTTATTATTGATATCCATATTCTACTGTTCAAAATTTACGACTTCTATTTTCCAGCTTCCCATAATGATTTATCTTTTCTTACTTTATCATTTCTGTCTTAATATTCTTTTTAGATTACCAGGATGCGGTTCTTCGGAAAGAATACTGAAGCTCAATCACTTATTCTATTCAAACTTTGTAATTACAGGAGATAAATTTTTTTGAAAGAACATCAGTAGCTTGCTGCTTGTAGAGGAAAGTATTCTGAGCAATATTTCATTTAGTTTTTTCAGGAAATGTTCTGAGAAGCTTTTAAATAAAGAAGTATTATTTTTAATAAGTTAATACTTTGATTTATTTGATACACTATAATTCAAAGACAATTTATCTCAAGGAACTTTAAACTTGATTTGATACCATAAATGAATCCAAAAAATCAGTTGATTGGGGAGTTTGGCTTCAAGGAGCCAGAACAAAGGAAGTTGTGTGGCTTTTTGGGCTTCCTGATTTCCAGGCTGAGATCATTGGTATCGCTGAATGCTGCCGCACAGTGAAAGAATGGCAGGTAGAAGTTAAGAGATGGAGGATATTCTCAGATAGTCACGTAGCGTGACGGTAGTGAAAAGCTTAAACATTGTGCAACAACAGTTGACGGATTTGAGGTCCCCTGAGCAAATGATCTGTGCTAGTGTGTTTGTGTGAACAAACAGCAAACAAGTTCAACCTTGGTATTCCGTTTGAAATCCACACCTTCCGTTTGAGAGATTTTGCTTCAAAACTTTCGTATCAGATTCGTGGTAGTACATAAACGGAAACGGAAGGTTCAGCTTCATTGTCCGTATCTGTAATATTTTGTTCTGACATATACAGAACACGGATTATTTGCTCATCGTGTGAACTTGAATGAATGCATCAGAGAAAAGAATCTTTAGAAAACATCTCCACGGCTTTTAATATGTTCCATAATAAATCCATACTGCTGACATATCTATTAATACGTTGCAATATCCGGTTTTCCAGCACAAATCCTAGACCAATCCCATACATGATAGAAATATTGATGTCTGTCAGTCGGTGACTCTAATATTCATTGTTTGACACGTAAAACAGCAGAATAATACCATGGATCTGGGAACTCATTCAAAACATGAAATAATGGCTTGACTCCTACGGTCGAAGAGAGAAGTAGCTTCGGTAAAACCGCTGTTATTAAATCTGAAATATCTGATATGGTGTATTGTGTATGATGCAAATGAATAGCAAAATTCATAATTCAAAAACTAATTTTAACCCTAGTTTGTTTAAAATTGCAAAATTTATGACGCGTCATTAATGTGGAAATGGGCGAAATATTAACTTTCTAATACCGCCACACAGGGTCTTTATAATCATAACTCATTTTTGGCTGCTTTTTATTCTAGGAATTTTGTTTTTTCTTTAAGCTAAACTTCAAGTACTTGTCCTAAACATTCTATTGTATTTACTAAATGCAACGTAATTTAAAAAAATCCACTTCTTATGACATCACTATTTAAAATAGATCATTGGAAGGTGAAATGAATTCTGTGTAGAAAGATTATGAAGAGTCTAGCAACCTTTCTATTTGCGGCTTGTATTTATTTAAAAATACTTATCAACAGGATACTGAGATTACAACCTTTTGGTTCTTCGAAAGAAACATTCGTAAAGAGAGAGGATACGATTCTCTTATTCTTTGCATTTATAATGCAAGTATTTTTATTTATTGAATATGAGGATGAGTCCGCAATGTTGTTAACATCTGGGAGCAAGCATGCATATTTTTTATGTCCCTGACCGGTTTCGGATTTTTATACATCGTCAAAGATAAAGATATCAAGTTCGTGTAGAGAGTTGACTTCAACTAATGTTTCTGTTACGCATTACACTTGTTGATTGTTTGCGGGAGGTTTTAAGTTTATGTTACTGTGTGTTTATTTATTTATTTATTTTTTAAATTTAAGGCGCGTCAACATCTATGATCATTGGCGCCCGAAGCCTTCTCAGTGCACTGCCGGCCTCCGGACAGTGAGCTGTATAGGCTCTTAGGAAGAATAAATCTAAGGGCAGTACAGCTAGATTCGAACCCGGGACGTCCGCGTGGGAGTCCAGTACGCTAACCACTTAGCTATTCCCTTCCCTATGGTGCGTTTAATAACATACATACTGAGTAATGGACACAATATACCACCTTTATTCAGACTACGCCACAAGCCACAGCACCCTGGTTTACCCCACCAATATTAATTAACAGAACTCTATTAAAATTCCTTCCCCCCCCAAATATCAGAAATAGATCATATTAGTATTAGCAATATGTCATAGAACTTTATTAAATCATAGAAATACAAAAAACACCGAAGTATTTAAAAATCTTCAAGGTTGTGGTGCTGGATTCATCATGGAGGATAGAAAATATAAGTTTGGATTATCGTCGTCAAATAATATATATATATATATTGCTGAATTATGCAATCTATATGGCATTAATTACTGTAGAAGGGATCGAAGGAAAGCAGATTGAGTGCTCTGATTCCATCAGCTCTCTTCTGTCCTTGAAACAGATCTATTCCATACACCCAATTATTCAGGATATCCATACTCTTGATGTTTTATTTGAAAATAATTGAAGGAACCAATTAAAGTTTATGAAAACATTCAGTAGAAACCATAAATTTGAATTAACATGTAAATTGTTTCTATATACGTACATAACATATTTTAGACCTTAAGTTTTAGGGGTAGAGGATTATTAAGTACTCCTACCGACTAAATAGTACATGTAATGTACTAATTTGTAATGTTTGTACATGTAATGTTTGTAGTGGTGTGAGTGTCTTCATTAGGATGAAAGAATTTATTGGAGAACTTGTAGTTATGAATGAAAGCGAATGTGTGAGTGAGTAATGCCAGTTATAAAATACTCGAACGATTATTATGAATTTGGGAATCATTGTTAAATATAAAGTGAATAAGGTGTGAACAAATTATGCAACCCCACAGCATAATAACGGTTCATTGCTCAAACAAAAAACATACTTATCAACATATAATCAATAAGTGTAGTGCGTATCAGAAACATTAGGTTGAAGTTAACTCTCTAACGAACTTGATGTCTTTATCTTTGACGATGGATGAAAATCCGAAACCGTTCGGAACATGAAAAATATACATGCTAAAAACGGATAAAATCCCTTTTTATTTGTTTATGAAAATGGTTGCGGGCTAATATATTGAGTATAATTATTTTATTGTTGAAGCAGCTTTAATAAACCCATTTTTAGCCTCCAAACTTCTTTATTTTTTATTAAATATTACATTTAACTCGATGTTTCGGCCCTATTTTACGCCATTCTCAAGAGTATATATATTTTACTTTCTCTTACTCCTAGTAAGAGGAAGTATTGTAATCGTGTCAAATTTTCGATATCGAGTTTTCACCGGAAATATCCGTTTTGAGGTCCCCTGAGTCCAAAAAAGTGGTTTTTAGCAAATGGTCTGTGTGTGTGTGTGTGTGTGTGTCGTGTGTGTGTATGTATGTATGTGAACAGCATAGCTCAAAAACGAAAAATCGTAGAAAGTTGAAATTTGATATTCCGTTTAGAGGTCACCATGGGATCTGACTGTACGTTATCTGTAAAAATTCCTCAACCGGAAGTACCACTTTACTAGTTGGATTTTTTACTTTTTTGCGATTTTCTCAAAAATGGCTCCGACGATTTTCTTTAAACTTTAAACATCAACCACACATACAAAGAGCTACAACTTTTATTAGAAACATTTCTCCGGGAAAATGCATTGAAGGGCACTTTTGGGGAGGGGTGGGGTTAGGTTTCCATCTAAAGTGCTATTTCAGTTTATTAGACAATTCTGCCATCTAAATAATGTTAATTAGAATTAAATATGTTGTTGAAATTCCGAGTTTGAAAAAAATCGGATAACCGGAAGTGCGTTTACTTTACTTACTAAATGATTTATTCACTTTTTCGCAATTTTCTCAAAAATGGCTCTGACGATTTTTTTGAAACTTCTTACATAAACTAAACATGCAAAGATCTACAACTTTTATCTAAAACATTTCTCTGGGAAATTTCTTTTAAGAGCACTTTTAGGGGAGGGGTGGGGTCAGATTTTTATCAAAGTGCTATCCTACTTCATTATACAATTCTATCATCCAAACATAATTAGTTAGAAATAAATAGATGGCTGAAATTCCGAGTTTCAAGGAAATTAGTAAACCGGAAGTGCGCTTTTACTGAAAGTTTTTTTCAGTTTTCGACGAATTTCATTAATTTGGTACACAAACTATAAAATTTTCAATTATCATTTTGAGAACTGGAGTAAGAGAAAGTTGTGTGAGTGTTTCACACCAGATTTTTTTTATACGGTACTATATAGTCCAGAGAAGCTTGTATCTTAAATATTTTGCGTTAGGACTCTCATCATTGTTGATAGTAAAATTTTCATTAATAATCTTAATAAGTCAAATAGATTGAGTATATAAGATCAAAAGTTTATTTTTTCTGTAGAGAGTAGTATTATAATACAGTATCAATTTAATTGGATATGCAAATTTTAGGTTAGAAAGCCATGTGCGTGTCCATTTAATTAATCTTAATTAATTGTAATTTCAATTTACTTGTATACATTTAATTATCAACTGAAGACCAAAATAGACTCAAAAACATGCATATCAATAAGTGAAGTGCATAAGAGAAACATTAGGTTAAAGTCAACTCTCTACACGACCTTACTCTGACGATGGATGAAAATCCGAAACTGGACGCAACATGAAAAATATATATATTACTAAAAATAATAAGGATAAAATTCCTTTTTATTTATCTTTGAAGGTTAATTGTTAAACTGAGCAATAGGATGCCATATTAGTTCAGACCTGGGCAAAAAAATTAATCTGAACTTTTCGCACAAAGGGGAATTACGCAATAGAGGAAATAAATTTTATCAAGACGCGTAGTAACTTATCTAGTTTTAAAATACTGAGTTAAATCACATCCTTGTAAATCAAGGCTACATAATAAATTTTACAGTATTAAGAAACCTAGTATACCCTACTTTTTTTATGTGGTGGATAAATTAGTTTAAAATTTCAATACAAAATATGTGCATTATGTAAAAATAACCTCCTTAAGTTGTTTGCGTTACATTTGTGATGTGAGAGCGATGATGAGATGTGATAGCGATAGCAAGAAAAAAAAGAAGAGATAATTTTTAAATAAATCTAAAAATTACAACTAGTGGTTGAAAATTGGAAAAGGGTCCAGCCAGCCGCTACCTGCAGGCCATGAACCGCGACAAACCCTTTTTGTATCTCTTTCTGTATATACAGTCAAGAGATAATACTTTACTGGCCTACTTGGCCCCACCATCTGTTCGCCACCCCGGCTAAAACAGCCCTTGTTAACTACTGACCTCCCCTAGGGTCAATATACCATAAGAAATGTCTGCTTAGTCTTACACGTACTTACACATCAGCGTCGATGTGTGAGTGATGCAAATATAACACGTCGCCCCACTGGAGGAGGGATTCAGTTCTACTCAGGCATCTAACGTCTACATCAGTTTTCAGAAGCATCATCTCACATCGCGAGCGCGTCCCTATTTAAGGTTTTAACACTTTACTAGCTTCTTTAATATTTTATATTCATTTTATAATTCTTATAGCTATTTACAATTGTGCATCTTAGTTTTTCTATTTTATATCTCTAAATTATTTGTTAAAATATAGTATATTTTTATAAATCAGTAGTACGCATTTCGAATACCAACTCTATAATCTCTTACCCTCTAATTAACAATCTCTTATTCTTACTCATCACTTCAACTTCCGGTATCAATAAAACGATACCAATATACATATTAAGAGAAATTAACGTAAAAAAGAGTCATCTATAAACTTACAGATAGTAAATGAAGTGACCGTCATACAGATCCTACATATTTAAAATATAATTTAATTTAATTCTGACAAACCCAAATGGAGAAAATATTTTTACTAATTTCTTTATGGTCCTGTTTGATGACAAGTTTACATCTCTAATAAATTATATTTCTTTTTTGCAAATTTACAACTAAATGATTTGTAAATAAAATATTTAATAAAATTTGTTGCAAAAATAGACCAAAAAATTGTAACCATTTCCAAACCTAATGATAAGCGACAATGATAATTCATAATGATAATTCCAAGTAATATCAAAGTATTTAAAAAGTGTAGCATTTCTTCTTTAGAAAGTTAACTGCTATGGACCGCTGCCCTCCTCACTTTAAATTCCCTCAGTGCTAATAACTTACGACTTATTATCGACTCTAACTTATCATGGTGAACTACCCTCCGGGGAGATATTTAAAGAAGATCTCTATTTTCCCATTCAACATTATTTTGTCTACTATTTAAAACATACATTTTTCTTAAATATTAGGTGCATTAATAATTTATGATTATGTTTTCATATATATTGTAATGTTTTTCCTTTCTAAACTAGCTGCTGCAACTAGTTTTAAGTGGGTTCGTATAGATAAAATACTCTAAACTTCAATAAAGAAAACACCAATTTATTGCTATACACAATAAATTATTAAATACAACGCTTAATAATAATTATTTCACAGTTTAAACCACAAAAGTTCACTTTGTTCACTTTTGTACACTTTTCACAAACTAATAACTTCGTTTGTAACTGGGAACTCTCTCAACTCTCTGTGGTCCCTCTATTTATACCGGTAGCGAACCTTCCAGAATCTTCTCAATTATTCCAGTCAAATCTAGAGCGCCGCCAGCGCTTCCTGCGGCCACTAAGAGAACCTTAGGTACCTGTCTTCTCTCCTAGATGGCACCACTAGCTGCGTTACAATATATATATAATCTATATAGAGGTATTTATGGCTAACGCTTGTGTAGAAGAAAATCTATCTTCACAATTAAAACTTTAGTTAATATTCCAGTTTACATAAATTGACTAATTAGGAGTTATTAAATAGATGAATATATTAAGTGACAATTAGATAAATTACAGTTAATAGAAAAAAAGGCTTTGAACAAATAGATAATCAAGAATTATATGATAGTTCCAAGATTTCTATATTATTGGAGAAAATGATCTCGCACAGCTAGATAAATAGTCTTCTGTGCGTCATTGTCAGGGATATCGTTGAAGTCCCGTGGTTGCTTAATGGGAAGGTCCTTTGATTAATAAGCACCACAAATAGTTGGAATGGTTGGTTCTCAGTCTATTTATTGTTTTCTTTATCCGTTTATTTACCGTCAGTTCTTCAAGCCATAGCGGTTTCTCTTATCTTGGGATTAGCTTTCACAAGATGGTTTTATTTGAATAATTATTGTATTCTAATTGCCTAACATACCCAAAACTTGAATGAGACTTTTCAAGTCAAGTTAAGGAAGTTTATTTAGCTATTTTCCCTAGAATTGAAAGCCTCCTTAGCTAAACTGTTGAAGACCTTATTAAATGTAAGCTAGAGTGCCATGTAAATCCTACTAAGTTAACTTAAAATTTCTTTCTGAAATTACGGTGTCCAATATTTCTATGGCAATTTGGTTATATCTTTTCATATCAGATGTTAGATGTCAGATCTAGATCCTCCCAATTCCTCTCTTATCTATAGAATTATTATGGAATGATATCAATCATCTTTATTGATGTCACGATCCTCAAGAAACCCGATAATCATGAGTCTAAGGAGATAAGCTCCAACGATCTCATTGTATCTTTTTGGGAAAAGTTGTTTTTGCGAAAATGAGTTCGACAGGACTACCCTGAACCTGCGGTTTTACCATACTTTAATGATTATATCAGTTTAGATTTACAAGCGTAATCATGTGCGCAAAGATTCCATGATCAGGGAAACTTCATTCTTCTGAGAACTAGTGTGTTTCAACCAAATGCAAGATACTTTAATAATATAAAAGTTTTTGTTGACCGTCGATGTATTATATGTTATGAAGAAATTTGGTGAGGATCGGTCAAGAAAAAAACATTATATGATGCCAATGTTTCAACAGCGTCTCCTGTCTTTATCAAGGCTCTAATATAGATAGTCTTGATGATATAGAAAACAAGTTTTAGTAGAATTTTGAAATATACAATATTTTTAAAAATCACAGAAACATAAAAAAAGAAAATATTAAAAGTTACTAGTTGCTTGTCTTAAATCATCCACAGAAATGAAAGTATTTCTTTCTTGGCTGATACTCGCCAAATTTATTCATAATTTACTTTAGTAAGTAGTAGAGCGGAAATTACCAGTAGTTGTAGCTTTTCCGTAACCAAGCTTTAAAAAAATAATGAATATTATAAAGTTATAAAAAAAATATTATTACATGATAATTGCCGTGAAATTACAAAATGATTCAATGATATAAGAATAATTTATATTTTAGAATAGAATTCTCTCAGAAATTAATTTTTATTAAAAAGTTAGCTGCAGGAAGAATAAAGTGAAAGAAAAAAAAACAAAACAATCCAAACAAATAGCAAAGAACTTTAATAATAATTACTGGAAAACAGATGAAAAAAAAAAAAATGGAAAAAAATGAATATAAGGTAAAAGTTGGCCCATAATTAAAGAGAAGCTAAATGAACTGTAAGAAAAAACTAATTTAAACAAGAAGTGTACATGACCTGTCTACCTAATTTGCCCACCGTATACTCTACCGAATGGCAAGACTTTGTAAACTTTCTGCCTACCTATTTTCCCAAGTAAACTTCCATATGTAAAGATTATAAGATACAAAAAAAAAACATAATAAAATAAAATAGAAGGTTATACTATAGTTGTTTTATATGTTCACATTTCATTAAATATTTCACACGTCAGTATTTTAAACAATTTATTTCTTAATGGAAATAATTAATATATCAATAAGTAGTATCATTTTAATTAAAATTTCGTTATATGTAAATAAAATCTCAGTGTGAGCAAAATACTCCAATTCCCCTCACTGGAATTCATTCACCTATTTAATTTGATATAACTGATTCTATTATAATCTGAACAAGAAAAGTTTTCATTATGTAGTTTGCTTCTTATGTATTATAGTTTTTGTTTAGTTAGTGTTGACCAGATTTTATCGTATGAGGTAAATACTAGATATAATGATAGTAGGATTGAAGGACGGCAGATGTAGTTAGTCTCTGTATAGGATCTAAGTAGAATGAATGTATGTATGAATAAAGAGAGGGAAACTAATTCCAGGGCGGAGATGGCAAGCGCTTCTAGTCATTGAAGGATATCTTCCTTACTTTTTAGGAAGCCATTGCAGCAATTATCATGAGGGGCGAATCTATCTCGGGATTAACACACTCGTATGAATGTGACATTTTGGTTGAAGAGGTTTTGGTGAGAACGTTTATCAGTGTGAATGTATTTATTAGCATGAATGTATAAGAAAGATTAGTGTTACGGGAGAATGTACAATGTAAATAGCATAAATATGAATGTTAATGAAGATTCTCGACCGATCTAATAACAACTAAAGGAGATCTCGAGGAGCGGTCAATAAAATGTACACTTTTTTAAATCTTTTCCAACGTTTCGACAAATTTATTGTCTTCTTCAGGGATCTGTACAACAATCAAACAAAAAGGAATAATAATAATAGTAATCACCATAATCTAAATATAGATAATAATAATAAAGAAATAGTTTGGGACAATTATTAAATAGAAGACAAATACAAAACAAAACAAACAACAAAATTTTTAAAACTACTTACAAAGATAAAAAAAAATTGTTAATTGGTGTTGGATATATTTTCCATAAAACAAACTAAACTCAAATTATGTAATAAACAGAGAGAGTTACTAACTATATGAGCTACATCATCAGAAATGAAGGTATGAGGTAGATAAAGAGGTTATTAGAAGGTAGTATTCGGGAGTGGGGGATGGAAAGGAAAAACCAAGTCGTATGATGGATGGGAATTTCCAGGACGGGGGTTTAGGATACTGTTGTAGATGATTGACAAGTTGTTTGTGTCCGTCCTATAATTGATTGAAGTTGTGTGTTTTTTAATGTTTATCATTTCTAAAATGTTTCTTTTTTTCTTGTTAGTGTTGGTCGCAAGAATTGTAGGGTTGTCATAGTCAAAGTTGTGGTTAAGTTCAATATGATGTCTTGTGAGGGCGGTAGTCGTGTCGTTGTATTTTTTAACTTTGCAATCGTATTCGTGTTGGTATAGTCTTTTTTTTAAATACTGTGAAGTCTGTCCAATGTATGTGGCTGGGCATTGTTTACAGTCAATTTTGTAAATTAAATCAGAACGTTGAGTAATAGGAGTCGAATCTTTAAGTCTAGTAAACATCTTTTGACAAGTATTGGAACTTCTGTGTGCCACAGAGATGTTGTAAGTCCGAAAGATTTTTGCAATTTTTTCGGATAGATTTTTAATGTAAGGAATGGAGATATAAGTGCAAGGTGATTGTGAGGAATGTGTAGGAGACTGTAATCTAGTTATGTTGGTGTTATTGGAGGTAAAGTGATTAGTGACTTCGGTAAGGATATTTTTTATAATATGGGTGGGATAGCTATTATTTTTAAATATGGTGGTAAGTAATAGTTTGTTTTGGTCATGGAAAATGGGATGACTAAGAGATAATACACGCCTTGTAAAGGAACGGATGAAGTTAATTTTTTGAAGATAAGGATGGTGAGAATGAAAGTGTAGAAAGCGGTCAGATCGAATGGACTTCATGTACCAATTAGTCACAGGAGAGCCATCGTTAGAACGGATAATGGTCATATCAAGAAAATTGATTTTATTATCATTTTCAATTTCATAAGTAAACTGAAGTCTCGGATGGAAGGAATTGAAGATATTAAGGATTGTAGAAATCTGAGTGTTAGGAACAGCAGTTAGACAATCGTCAACATATTTGAAGAAAAAGGGGGTTTTAAACGGTAATTTTGCTAGGGAATGTTCAATTAATTCAGTCATAATGATGTCAGCCAAAATTGGTCCAAGACTGCTACCCATTGCAGAGCCAAAGATTTGTTTGTAAAACTGTTGTTTATATTGAAAATAACCCGAGTTACAACAGTGAGTTAATGTGGAAATAAAGGTCTGGAGAGGAATTTTTGAACAATCTTGAATTAGATGGAATTTGCTTTTTATGATATCAATAGTTTCTTGAATAGGAATATTAGTAAAAAGAGAGGACACATCAAGTGAAATGAGTACAAAGTTGTTGGGAATTTTTACTCAGAGAAAAGAGAGAAAAAGGAATGCTTCTATCAGCTAATCACTAGCACAGGGTGATAATTATGCCTTGACTACTCCCCACCCCTAGACGTGCAAGATAGAAGTTAGGCCTTTTTTTCTGTTTTGTTTTACAACCATCCACTCTGATTCTTGCCAATTGATCTTAATAATTAAGCAAACAACTATCTAAAGAAGCCTATTGCAATACGGGCATATGTCAAATTATACTAAAATTATTGACATAGTTCAATAACGTGTTGTGAATAACACTATTTACAATTTTTGGGATCGGCCACTTTCATTTTTTTTTGGAATAGATATACCATTTTTTCTTTATTGTTTTCATTTCCACCATTATGTTAAATCGTTATAATGACTGAGAAATTTTGATTTATTTTTCCTGAAAAACATAATTATATTACTCTCTCTTATTGCTGGTAAGAGGAAGTACTACGATCCTGCTAAATTTTCGATATCGAGTTCTCAGCGAATGTACACGTTTTGAGATCCCGTGAGCCCCCTCCCCCCCAAAAAAAGAAAATCACAGAAAGTTGAAACTTGACATTCCGTTTAGGTATCACCATGGGATCTAACAGTATGTTGTCTGTCAAAATAACTCAACCGGAAGTACCACTTTACTGAATTTTTTCTTTCACTTTTTTGCGATTTTCTCGAAAATGCCTCCAACGATTTTCTTTGCACTCGGAATATAAGCTACACAAACAAAGAGCTACAAGATTTATTGGTGAACATTTCGCTGGGAAAATTCATTTAAGGTCGTTTTTTTTTGTGGAGGGGTGTAATTTATTATACAATTCTTTCATTTACTGAGTATTAACTAGAATTAAATATATTTCTTAATCGATACTTTCTTATATTTCTTTCTTTCTTAAAAAAAAACCTATGGCGCAACATCCCATGAAGGGCCAAGGCTTGCCAGACGGCGATTTGAATAGGGGGGGCGCCGCGTACCCACCCCGTTTAGTTCCGGCCTTCGCTACCTAGGGCGCTACTAACTGTAGCTTCCCCACTTTTTATCACAAACTGGGTCAACACCGAATTTGCCCTCACGGGAATCGAATCCTGAATTCTCGCACGAAAGGCGTATGCGCTACCCACTAGACCAACGCGTGAGCACCCTTTATCTAAAATTTCAACAATATTTTATCCCTAAATTAGTCGGAATTTATCCCTAAATTAGGCCAAATAAAAATATAAATTTCAGGAGCCTCGAACAACTATATTTGCATTAAACTTTTTTAATATCAGACAGAAAGCAATGTTCTTCTTTAAAAGATAAGGCATTAATACATTTGTGATTGTACATCATAATGCATTAACAAATTAAAAAAAAAAAAATTATATCTAAAATTCTTCCCAGTGTAGTGGTTTTAGTGAACCAGTGAATCCCCACCACTCATCCACTCTAGCGGAGAGAAACAGCCCTTCTCGCACAGAGAGGAGAGGTTCGGCCAGTGGATATATATATAAAAGAGAGACAGTCAAGAATCATTCTGTTCAATTCAATCTTACACATCAGACATCATTCTGCTGATTCACACTCCGTACATATCATTTTAGCCACGTAAGTCTGTCAGTTCAGTTCAGTTCTAAATTCTAAAGTGTAAAGTCCCTGGCAGTCAGTTATATATGTACACATGCCAAATATATATCTTAAACCAATCTTAAGGTTTTATCTATCATCATCAACAACCAACATCTCCTCACAACACCCTTACATTGGATGATGTAGTGGTTTTAGTGAACCAGTGAATCCCCACCACTCATCCACTCTAGCGGAGAGAAACAGCCCTTCTCGCACTGATAGGAGAGGTTCGGCCAGTGGATATATATATGAGAGAGAGACAGTCAAGGATCATTCTGTTCAATTCAGTCTTACACATCAGACATCATTCTGTTGATTCACACTCCGTACATATCATTTTAGCCACGTCAGTCTGTCAGTTCAGTTCAGTTCTAAATTCTAAAGTGTAAAGTCCCTGGCAGTCAGTTATATATATACACATGCCAATCTTAAGGTGTTTATCTATCATCATCAACAACCAACATCTCCTCGCAACATCCTTACACCCAGAAATCCTAGTCGGAGGCTGACGCGGCGATGGCAACGCGACCATCTTATATATATATAAATTACGCTATCATCTCTTTTGCTTGTTGTACATTGTAAACACTTGCAAAATAAAGAAATTAATTAAAAAAATATATATATCTAAAATTAGTAAGCTTTTTGCAGATAACGTGCTGATAGTAATAAATATAAAATAAATATAAATTATTATAGAAATATTCCATATTATAATTACTTTCTCTAACATTATAGTACATCTTATATTATAACATTATATTAAAGGTTCTTAGTTACTCCCGTACTGGCTAATGGTGAAACTAAAGCCAAAGGAAAATATATATATTCATGAACGGTATCTCTATCATAAAAATAAATTAGAATTGTTTTTAGAGTGATAAGGGGGCGGGTTGAGTTAACTGGAAAATATAAGAGGTGTCAGTGAAGTTTGTAACAAGAGGAAAAAGGTATCTTATTAAGGAAAGTGTTTTTCACCGGACTAATGTTGTCGTATAATAATTTTTCTAATACTCCTCTGTTTGCTAGATATTATGCTTATTACTTTCAAACCAACTTTTATTTTGTTTTATTTAGACAAGGACATCTCTAACTCAGTTAGTGTCGTTATTATGTTAAAAATGTTGAAGAAAAGTAAAACAATTTTCAAATTATGTTTGGAAATTTGGTTTAAAATTCAGATTAAAAAAATATGAAATAATATTATATATAGGATGTTAAATAAAATAAGATCAGGGCAAAATAACAGCGGACTGCCATTTAAAACAAGCCAATATAATTATTAATAATTGTGAACCCTGATCAGACGGCATATCCCTAATCTAGGCATTGAAGATAAGAAAGTAATATAATCTCGAAAAAACGTGAAAATTCTTGATTCACCCAGATCTGTGTTATGATACACTCTATACAGCAATTATTATTGTAATTCGGGTGCCTAATGGCGCGGGACCTAAGCCTATGTGGCCTTTATCCCCCCGGGACCCCCCATCCCCTTAATGAATCTCCCCCGGTAGCTTACCGGTTAGTCTACAGTATCCCAAGATATCCCGAACCTCCAGCTCGCGCAGACAATCCTGCGAGAGTGATGCCCTCCCAAAAACATGAAACCTAGTTCCAGCGAAACGGGGACACTGACAAAGGTAGTGGTACACCGTTTCCCTGACTCCAATATACAGCAATTAACAATAACACATAATTTTTTTTTAGAGGAAGGTTTTAGCTCACTGGACTCCCATGTGGAGGCCTCGGGTTCGAGTCCAGCATGCTGCCCTTAAGATTTTCTCTTCCTAGGAGCCTCTACAGCTCACTGAGCATGATGGACAATATTGTCTGTAACGACAGAACACTGCCCGGAAGCATGCAATGAGAAGCCTCCGGGTACCAATGACCTGAAATGTACTCCTAGGATGTATTGTAATCGTGGTAAATTTTCGATATCGAGTTTTCACCGGAAATATCCGTTCTGAGGTCACCTGAGCCCAAAAAAATGGTTTTTATTAAATGGTCTGTGTGTGTATGTGAATAGCATAGCTCAAAAACGAAAAATCGTAGAAAGTTCAAACTTGATATTCCGTTTAGGCATCACCATGGGATCTGACAGTACGTTATCTGTCAAGTACCACTTTACTAGTTGTTTTTTTACGATCTTGCGATTTTCTCAAAAATGGCTCCGACTATTTTCTCAAAACATTTAATATCAACTACACATACAATGATCTATAATTTTTATTTGAAACATTTCTCTGAGAAAATTCATTTAAGGGTACTTTTAGGGGAAGGGTGGGGTTATGTTTATCTCTAAACTGCTATCATAGTTGATTAAGTATAATTGGATGATCGATTATATGATTCTATCATGCAAACAAACTTAATTAGATATAAATAGATGGCCAAAATTCCGAGTTTCAAGAAAATTAGTAAACCGGAAGTGCGCTTTTACTGAACAGATTTTTTTTCAGTTTTCGACGAATTTCATTAAATTTGGTATATAAACTATAAAGTTTGTGAATTATAATTTTGAGAACTGGAAGTAAGAGAAAGTTGTGTGTGTGTTTCACACCAGATTTTTTTTTTTTTTAAATGATACATTTACTGAAACTGATATTAGAATTTTATTTCGAAATTACTTATCGCCAGAGATAGGCGATACTTATTCGAACTTATATGGAAAATAAATAACGAAGAAATTTTAATTTGTTATTCGTTGTTCGAACTTCTTCAAATAACGAATACATTTTTTTTTATTGGAAAAAAGGAAATAATTATTTACTAGTTATTTTTTGTGTCATTTCTTTCTTTTTAAAGAAAAATCTTTTCCACAAAAAAATCAATTTTCCCGGGAAAAATGTTTTAAATAAAAGTGATAGGCATTTATGTAAGTAGATAGTGTACAAACTAAAGAAAGTCGTAGGGGACAATTTCGAGAAAATCGGAAAAAAATGGAAAAAACTAGTCGTTAAATTGGCATTCCTGGTTGATGGATATTGACCGAAACCTTTCGACAGATGCTGTGTTAGTACCTTAACGAAATACCAAGTTTTTCGTTTTCGAAATTGGAAGGAGGTGGAGAAAAAAAAATAAAATAAATGATTAAAGAGTAAATAATAACAGCAATAAAAGGAATAAAATTAAAGTAAAGATTGAAGTAACTGGGCTTGTTATTGGATGAAGGGGGACGATGTGATTTGGCAGTAGTATCAAGGAGTGGGCAAGGGAAAAAGGAAACCAGAACCCTTCATTCTATTCCATGGAATTATTGTTGCATCTCCAAAGAAAATAAAAAGGGAATTGTACCCTATACTATAGTAGGAATCCTAACTTATAGTTCTGAAACACGAGCTCAAAAAAATGTTATCGCGAAGTTGAAGGTAGTTTGAGATTGATACATTAAGAAAACAAAGACTGATCAAATAAGAAATGAAGATATACGAAAGATATATGCGTTCTGAAGAGAGAACCAGAGTAATGACGATATGAAATAAGAAATGCGAATATCTGACCAAATAACAGCGAATTACAAGAAGAAAATTGCAATAGTATGGAGATTTTCGCAGAATGCCTGAACAAAAATGGCCTGTGTGAGTCCGAAAAGGATCCCTTCTGGAAGGAGAAGTCGGAGAAGACCAGCACGCAGCTGGGAGAAGGAAATACAGGAAGAAATGGTTGGGAGAGGTGTCTTCGTGATGGGGACTGCAATGGCAGAGAACTATGGAGGGAACCTGACTTGGGATGAACCCGATAAGGGAGATCGCCGAAAAAGTTAGTAAGTTTACTAAAAGAGAGTATAACTTCTTGAATTAAATGTTTAATATTTTTTTAAATCAATATAACAATAAATTTGTTAAACATTAACGCAATGATCTACAACCATACTGATGAATATTAGATAGAAAGCATCCATTGTTAAGCCTTATGTCTTTTGTTACATCTTCTCCATTAGATTTTCCAACTTTTTGTAAAAATAATAATAAATGGCCTTCTGTTAGAATTTATTTACTACTTAAGTGTTCTATAATTCCCTCCGTTCAGTTGTCCCACACGGTTGTGTTCGAATGGTCAATTGAGAATTCAAGTTAATACCTAACAGAATAATTCTTTTTCTCACTAATCAGATTAATACATACTTTAAATTAATAACATACAGTGGCAAATGATTTAAAGATATTAGATTAAAGTTGATTATTACTAAAGACAATCCATTTCCTGCCACCTAATTAAAGACAGGCGATTTATTTCTTAAATCAAATAATGACAATTTCTAAGAAGTAGAAACCCGTGGGAGATTGATGGATAAGATTAGGGGGAATTTTCACTAGTCTATTCCCTGAGTATTAAAGGATAAAACTAATATCTTTCTTGAAAATGATGAACTCTCCTCTTTCTCCTCTCCTACGCAAAAACTTCTGCAAAATTATTTATGATATAATTGAAAATAAATTCAACTTCATATTATTTTTATTTATTCATTTTTGACGCTTAAATAAATTTATTAATTATTGTTTATTTATATTAATAAATATTAGTACTATAAAAAATGAAGTTGTAACAATTAGCGTCAGAATACAGACATTCATTTGTTAAGGCTTGTCAGAGTAATCACCGAGTGATGAAGCATTTTTTCTTTGAATTTATGAGCACTCATTCCTAGAAGATGTCTCGAATATTAGAGGACAATTGTCAGGCACATTAAGACGGAAAACTTGTTGCATTAATAGATGTGGTTAGAAAGCTAATAAGCTCTATAATTTGTGGTAATAGATCGTAAGATCTATGGACAATAAGGAAAATAATTAATGTTCTTTGTGAATCGTAAATATCTGGGAACATGATGGTCAATGATTTGTAGTCAGAATCTTTGGGGCATTGGAAGGAGAAATTAAAGAGACTAGGGTCTAGTTTAACCCGCCCTGATTTAAAGTATGATGATTATATAACGATTTATTTTAAACTTCTATCACTTTTATTTATAACATTTTTCTGATAGAAATTATTTTTGGTAGTTGTGCGTAATCTATGGTGTTAACTTTCAAACGTTATATGGGATTGGTTCAAAGTTATTAGTGCTATGTAGGTTGCTATTCCCCCGCCCCTTATATTTATAATAAAACAATTGAGTACAATTTGAAGTTTAAAATAAATTTATCATTTTATATACAAATGTATTAACAAGGAATTAGAGAAATTCGTCTATGTTTCATACAAGATTTTCTTTAAATTAATTAATTGTAAAACGCAATTAAATAAGTCTACGAGAAACATTTTTTATTTTTTATTTTTTTATTTATTGTAAGATTTTTACACTGCACAGTAGCCATGCAACAAGTAAAAAAGATAAATAATGAAATGAAAGTATGCGCTAGTGCGCACACCCTGGCCTGAAGTTGTGAACGACGGCTATCCAGCGACAGCAGTCGTAATATGCCACTATGGCCTTACTGTGTACGACTGTATCTCAAGATATGTATTTAGATGGTCGCGCGGCCATCGACGTCTTAGTCGTCTTGGCTGGTTTGTGGGGCGAGTGGAAGTACAGAGGGCTTGAATTAGGGGATTGGAATGAGAAGATAATTTTGGAATGGAATTTTAGGTAGCAGGATTTGGCTAAAGTGGTGACGAAGGGAATTTTTAGGTCAGTGTGGATAGTGAGGTTGGAGACGTAGAAAGGAGCACTGACGATGGTGCCTAGGATTTTAGACTGTAGGGATTGAATGCGAGACAAGTTTGTGATTTTTGGCAGCCCCGTATAATTCGAGTCCGTATGTCTTATTTGAGCTAGTAAAGAATTGTACAGTTGTCTTTTGTTGTGGAGTGTAAGTTTTTTGCATTCTGTATCGGTAATTTAGTTCATTTCGTTTGAGTCTAGTGTGAGGGTTCCATGTTAATCGTTTGTCTAGGTGGAGTCCGAGATAGCGGATTTGGTTTACAGTTGGGAGAAAATTATGGTTGAATTGAATGGCGGGTAGGGTTTTTCGGTTTAAGGTGAAGACTATGTGTTTGGATTTGTGTAAATTAACCTTGATTCTCCACTTGCGAAGCCAGGGTTCGAGGACACTGAGGTGGGTTTGAAGATAGCGAGTAGCCATGACGGGATCGCTATTAGAGGAAAGGATAGCCATATCATCAGCGAAAGTGAAAGTGGTAGTGTTAGGATGTAATGGGAGATCAGCCGTGTATACTGTGAATAAAAGAGGAACAAGTATGCAAGTATGCCTGTGGGACGCCAGCGAAGATGGGAAATATCGGAGAAAAGGAAGTGCTTTGGACAACCAGGAAATGGCGATTGGAGAGATATGATTTAAGGATGAGGTAGTAAGAGGAGGGAAATATGCCCTTGAGTTTCCACAATAAACTCGGATACCAAACCCGATCGAATGCCTTAGATATGTCAAGAAAAACTGCCAGGCAGTAATGTTTCCCCTGAAGGGAGGTAGCGATGATGTCTACAGCTGTATGTGCATGATGGATCGTAGAGTGGCAGTTACGGAAGCCAAATTGGTGATTGGGGATGAAGGAAAGGGGATTTATTAAAGTTTGGAGACGGGATAGTAGGAGCTTTTCAAAAATTTTGCCAAGTAACGGAAGTAAGCTGATAGGTCGATTACGAGAAACATAGTTATTAAAAGTTGTTTTTTATTTTTTTACTTTCTTAGTGACGAAGTAAGATAATATTTTAGACATTGAGCAAAAGAAGTAAAATATAAGGGTAATAAAGTGTTATGCTCTATGCTCCATAGGCGGGAATGTAGGTTGAAACTGCCAGTGGTGTAATATATATTTTTTTATCTTTTATATATATATATGAGAGACATGCAATATATATATATATTTATATATTGCAATATATAAATATATATATATCACGTAAGGTACTCGCATTGTTGGTTGATATATTTTCAAATAACTAACAAGTAGATTATGTGCACAAACTTCAGCTGTATACCGCGTTACCAAATTATTTTTCCATCTTATTAAATTTACATTTTTTTTTTTATAAAAGTTATTATTTTAGTAATCTTTTTTAAAGATATAATAATTTATCTTAGTTTATATAAATAATCATTAATTATAATAATCTTTTAACTACGTATCTCACAGCGATATTATATTATTAATAACCCACAATAGATTTACTAGAATAGTAGGTATACAATAAAGTGTTTTGAACAACACTTAATTCTGTTTCCTTTTCGACCAGGAAATTTATTATTTATACGATAAGTAGTAAAACAGAAATGCTGGTTAACATGTTATTATTGTAAGCAACTAAAAACACATCTTTGCTATATACTATTATCTACTTTTTTATATATACTATATAAATTTTTCATTTATTTATTTTATTTGATTATAATGATATTATCAAAAGTTCATAATCAAATAAAAATACTACATATAACTTTGTGTAAGTTTATTTTAGTCTTCTGAAATAATACAGTGTATTGGCTGAAACAAAGAGATTACAAACTTTTATCATACCACCACCTCAGTACAGCGCCACTGACATGCCATACCACCACTAAATCACTATAACACGCCACGGACGCTCTATCATTCTAAGCAAAAAAAAGTTAAAAAAAGTCAATGGGAGGACTTTTTTTTTGTGAATAGGCATAACGCCATAAAGTCAACGCAAAATGTTTTGGAGTTTTGTTGATTTGAAAGTTGTATTAAGTAAAATTAATTTACTACCCGCAAGGGGTATCTGTTGCATGCAGTTACTTGGGGAGTAGTGACCCCACGGGTCCCCACAGCTCAGAACTTACCCATGCACTTCGTCAGAACAGTAGACAATACACTTAAAACTATATACACTCTACACTTTACAGACAAGGACAAACAGAGTATACAAACTAGGGTAATTAGCGTAAGTCAAGGGAGAAAGAAGGGATTAGCTCAGAAGTAGCACGCTGGACTAGCAACGAGGAGGTCCACGGTTCGAATCCAGCATGCTGCCCTTTTGATTTTCTCTTCCTAGGAGCCTCTACACCTCACTGTACGGTGATGAGCAGTGTTGTCTGTAGCTAGAGAACACTTCTTGGAGGCCGGCAGTGCACTGAGAAGGGTACGGATAGGCACAATAGATCTTACAGGTTTACAGTGCGATAACCCCTTACAAGACTAATTCACAAAACTATGTTAACCATGTGAATGTAAATAATTTATAATTCTTAAATTTTACAAAATACCTCATAAGGTAAAAAATCGCAACAGAATGGGCAACATAACTTGCTGGGCAAAAGAAAAGAACTGTATTTTTGGCCTTATGACATATTAGCCATATTTTAAAGAAACTTACTTGTTTCCATCATTTTTTTCGGCCTAATAATTTTAATTATATCTTACGAGTGCTAATCCTACGCGCTTTCATTAGTTTTCCTCTCGTCTTCTGTAATAATCCTTAGACATACAGTGTATCAAACACAACGAACAGTTAACAAATATGTTTAACTCAATAAATGATTTAGCCTTATTTATCACAACTTAAAAACCAACACAATCCATAATATCACTACGGTATTTTCAAAAGGAAAGTTGAGGAAAAATTTGAAAAATAATGGAAAATGTGATTTTTTTGTTTCTTAATAATCTAATATTGTGTTTTTTGTGAAGTTGGATAGAGAACAATGTAAAAGAGCTGGCAGAGTGTTGGTGATGGTGATCTTTTCTTGAAGTCTGTATTCAATATTGAATTATTTATTCAATGTCAGACTGTAGTCTCGATTGCAGATTGAATTGTAGACTGATTGAGTCTATTAGCCCTTATATATGCTTGCAAAAAATTTCCCCTACTTCTCCTTCTAGATCTCTTAGGAGTTGAGGTAGTTAATCTTGATCTCTCTTAGATTGTGACAGATGCGTTACGCTCATGTGACGTGGCTGACGACATAGCAATTGGGCGGATTGTCAATGATTTTTTTAGTTGCAAGTAAGGATATGTAGGCAGCAATCCATTACAGTATGAATAAATATAAAGGCAAATATTGTTTAGAACATCTTCTGCAAATCAATACAGGAAGCCCCTCTTTCTCTCTATTAATCTTGGTATATAACCCAAGTTCTAAGATATTATTTTGAGTATTTTCTGCAATAATGTCAATACAAACAACAGTTTGAAGTCTGTTATGTAGTTTCAACAGGTGTACTCTAAAAAAAAGATCCAAAATCTAAAATAAAACCGTTATGCTTAAAAATTAAAACAATTATTAATCTTTTCAGTTGACATGCTTCAATTCGCACAACTATTACCTTTGTTCATACCTTCAATTGAACAATTGTTGTTTTGTTGTAACAATGGTAATTGCAATCAAAATGAGGCCTACATTTCAAAAATACTTTTTTTTTGGCAGGTTTTGAATCAAAGTGCGACAAGAGTTTGACCACCTCAACACAAACCTAGGTACAAAATTGATGCTATTTTAAACAAACTTTTCATTCGAATGAGGTTTTTCTATAGTTTCTGTCAAAAATAATATCAGTAAAAGATTCCATGAAGATAATTATCTGGAATTAAAAATAATGAAACCTTGAAATTAATCAAATAACCTCCTTGATGCAACCCCGTACATCCTAATTAGTAATGCAAATAATAATTTATAAAAAATAACATGATTTTAATAATAATAATTTATTAATCTTTAAAAAATTTTCCCTGAAGCACTTTAAAAATTGAAAAGGTAGATGCTTGAGATAATTAAAATGTTAAAAGTGGCTCTTTAAAATAGAAAAGGATGGGAATGCTTTAAATTATCTTATTCATTATCAAAATGGCTGAAAGCGTAAATAAAATGTTTCGGTTAGGTAACCTAATTTTTCCTCATTCAATGAGGGCAACTCTTCTAGAAATTTTTATTTTGGAAGTACAGCGTTCAATGATATGATTTCTGAAAATTACTCCCGGTACATAAGCAATACAGAATAACTTGTATAAATCACGGAAAATGTAGGAATAAGTTAATAATTTCAAAAGTGGCAAGGCAAGTTCTCAAAGTTTGATTGGTCACGAGCGAGGCGGCCATTGGAAGATTCAACTCGCATCACTTGAATCACGCATAAAAGCTCGTATTTAAGAAGACAGATAAGTAACGACCAAAAAAAATGATTAAAAAATATAACGTTGGTGCATTTCATTCCATTATTTATAACAGACTGAACTATCCGTAATAAATATGTGAAAACTACTAACGGTCTATCTCAAAGAAAGCAAACTTCCTATTTTCAGACAACGTAATTGAAAAGTAGGAGATGGATTTTTGGAAATAATTGAGATATATAGGACTAAACTTGGATCCACTATTACGGGCCTACATTCAAATAGCAACGCATGGAGTGAAAGCATTGGGTCACCATGAGGAAAAGATTCATCGGCTGGCAAAGTTGTTATGAACGATATTTTAGTTATAAAGGTCCAATTTTTCTTTGTTTTTTTATAAGGACGGCGTACTATCAATATCTAGGCGTACTATCAATATCTAGTATTATTACAGGGTTACTACCAATAGCCAAAACTACAGAGAAATGCTTGACAATAAAATAAAGCCTTAAATCGTGAAAAAGGATTTGCAGAAAATAGGAATATTCTAACTCCAGGACACGTTTGTCCTATGCTTGAAACTACTGAAAAATTAGACCGGAAGTTTTCTACCATGTTCGGTTTTCAGCACGATCTCGCACCCTAAGATTTCTTTTGTCTGGTCTCCTCATGCAGTTTATTTCTTGCTATGAAATTTCGCAGCGATGAAGAAGTGAAAACAAATGTACAAAAAAAACTGAGTCACATTTTAAGACAAAGAATTTACATGCGTATAAATGTAATCAACTGGCGACAAATGAGTAAATTTAATATAACACATTAAAACTATGACCATATGTCTCCATGCTTATTGAATGATCCTAGTAAATTCATTTTGGATGACATATAATAAATATTGATTTTATTTCATATAATATTAGCTACTTCAATATTAGCTAATTCTATTATATAATAATATTGAGGTAGGTATTAAATTTAGACAAATAATTGAAACTGTAAGTCTGAGAGTTGGAGTTTTTGTAAAAATTCTACAACCTGGCTTTATAAAATGAAAATATTTACAAACTGACTGCTAAAAACAAGAAGTTCCTTTTTATTCGATGAATAGCCTACCATTCAATGGTTATATGAAAAGCTGTTCTGTTTTAAAAAGTGATGAAAGCTTTGGTGCTTGCTTTTATTGGTGACGATAAATGGCAAGATCCAAAACTTAATAAATTGAAATTTAGGATATAATTAGCCAATTAGCTGATAGCCTGGGTCAGTAAATATTAATTTAAATTCATGTATCACATTTAATTGTTCTTAATGGGAGCGGGATCTGATTGTCACATATAAGTCATAAGATAGTCGTTCTTCACAGTTTACCGGTCACATGTTCCTGGGAATTACTGTCGACCTTTGCCATTCATAGGCTATTGCACCAAGAGGGGCCTAGATAAGTTTTATCATTTAAGATTCTGACTGTTTTCAGAAAATAGAGTTCCAGTAAACGTGCATGGAGAATTCACTGCGTAGTAGGTATAAATGATCATGTGAAAAACATGTGTTTTAAACGTAAAAATCAACAGTAACCACATTATTTGCTCTATCCTCCATTCATTTATCTGTATTGATCTGGGCGATCGATAGTTGATGATGGACAAATGCTTGAAACCGATGTCGATGATCATAACAAAATGAAGCAGGCTGTTCCTGGGAAAAAAAATCTCTGCCAACTCCTCCCAAAAAATCCATCAAGTATCTTTTACATACCACTTGTCTTCTACCATATTACCCTCAGAGATTTCGTAAGTTACAGGAAGCCACTAATGGTGATTAAAGTTGCTTAGTCAACTATTACTGATTGACTAATAGTGAACATTAGTGGATAACCACCATTCATGTCTAACTGTTCTTGCCAGGCATATTAACTTTTACTTCTGGCTTGTATACTTGTTTACCTGACTGATACAGTTAGTTGTAAATATCTCTTAACAAAATAATTAAGAAAAAGAAATCGATGAATCCGCCCTGACCTTTATAAACCAGAAAATAACTGACATCAAATCCTAGCTACGTAACTTTTACAAACAGAAAAATTCCACATATAACATATCTCTCTGATAAAACAGTTAAATATCGATTTAGTAATGTATTAAACTGTCAGATATATATCTATACCGAGAGAGGGAGAGAGAGGATATACATAAGAAAATGATAATATGAGAAAAGAAGCTTATATAAAGCACTCGATAGAAAGTTCTTATAATACTAAACTAATCGTTCGGTTATGAAAGAAGAGATTTCATTTGACCAGGATTATATATAATGGAATTCGTTGTAGTAAGTATTTATTTATTGATTTTTAAATTTTATCTCTTCAGTTTTATGTTTTAATTGATTTATTTATTTATTTATTGCAATAGCAACATCAGTAAAAAAAACAAAAACAAAATGCAGTAATTGCTAAATACCGTGGATTGTTAATATTAAAACCATGCTTAAACGTACTGTAATGTCACTTAGTAAATCTAGACTGGAATGGCTGTTTTCTTTACAGATCTTCAGATATGGCAGATCCAATACTTACAACCGTATAAACCATATAGGTCTGCCTAATTTAATTTTGGGTTTTTATTTATTTATTCACAATTTACATTTATACCCGAGTTATTGATCTTTTACAATGCAATAATAATTAAAAAAAATCTGGTGTGAAACACTCACACAACTTTCTCTTACTCCTGTTCTCAAAATTATAATTGACAAAAGTTATAGAATGTGTACCAAATATAACGAAATTGTCGAAAACTGAAAAAACTGCTCAGTAAAAGCGCACTTCCGGCTTACAAATTTTCTTAAAACTTGGAATTTAGGCCATCTATTTATTTCTAATTAATTTTGTTTAGATGACAGAATTGTATAATCAACTATGATACCACTTTAGAGGAAGCTGTAACCCCATCCCTCCCCTAAAACTGCCCTTACATGAATTTTTCCAGAGAAATGTCTTGAATAAAAGATGATCTTTGCATTTCTATTTTGTATACGATGTTTCAAGAAAATCGTCGGAGCCATTTTTGAGAAAATCGCGAAAAAATGAAAAAATCAATTAGTAAAGTGTCAAAACAAACGCACTTCCGGTTATCTGATTTTTTCAAACTCGGAATTTCAACAACATATTTAATTCAAATTAACATTATTTAGATGACAGAACTGTCTAATAAACTGAAATAGCAGTTAAGATGAAAACCTAACCCCACCCCTCCCCCATAAGTGTCATTAAATGAATTTTCCTAGAGAAATGTTTCAAATAAAAGTTGTAGCTCTTTGTATGTGTAGTTGATATACCAAGGTTTTTTTTTTTTCAAGAATATCACAAAAAAAATAGAAAAAAAATCAGTAAAGTCCCGCTTCCAGTCAATCAATTTGACCGAAACCTTTGCGTCGGATATCGGTTGTTACTTAAAGGGAATATCTGTAATTTTTTGTTCCCGTACTTTTAGGGGTTACTTATACTTCCCGATGAAAACTTAAGTTGGAAAATCTGTCACGATCACAATGCTTCCTGTAAGATCAGTAACAGATAACTGTAATGACATGGAAAGTCATTGCAATGTCAAAGTGGTTCCAGCCAGCTGCTATGTTCACAAAGGATGGCAGTAATAAAAGAATAATTTATAACCAGCGACCTAGCAGGCCGCCGTCTTCAAGACAATGCCGGCCAAACAAACAACAAAGCCCTTTTCAATACTTTACATCAAAAGCAAGCACCGATAAGGTTGGCCACTGACCTAAATAAGGTCACCAAACTACGAAGGTCGCACAAGGTCGCACACTAGGACAGATGTCTTGGTGTGAGTGTGGCCAACACCAATATATGAACTCTATCATATACAACGAGGGGATCATTATATCATATACGACTATACGAGCACGTCTATATACACGAGCAGCAGTTTACGCGTCTATATACAGTTTTAATTAAACTTATTATCTTTTAGTAGTGCACTTTAGTTCATTTATTTTAATCATTCTAATTTATTAGTTATTTATCTTCTATTTATTACTAAGTATTTTGTTGTTATTAGTTACCATTTCTAACGTTCAAATTATTGTTTAAATACAGTTTATTTTTATAAAATCCGTTTTAATAATTCGAGCACTAACTTCCAAAATCTCTAATTAACTTCCGCCCTCTTCAAGACATCTTCTACATCAGGAATCACATCAAACGATTCCATTACATAACTCTGTTTATCTTATAATTGGCTACATTTCCGCAGATTTGGTAAGTAAATCAAAACCATAAATAAAAACATACTACTTACATTTCAAAAATCTTCATCTTCTACAATATTCAACAAAACTTCTTGATGAAAATATAATTTGTAAAAGAAATAAAAGATCCCGCCAACCCCCATTATTTCATTAACATTTTAATCACATTAATTATTTAAAATAATCAGCAATAATCGAAGCTAATTAATTCAAGATAAATTACAAGCTAAATACTTAAAAAGTTTTGTTGGAAGCTTTCATAATAGACATTATATGTTCTTGAACACGCCCTTCTTTCGATCGTCGCTTTTTTGTTAATGCTAGGAATGGGCAAAAATTATAAAACGAAAATCGGCTTAAAAACGAAATCTGAGAAGGGTTTATTCTATACATTCAGCTTCTATTGGTTGTATTATTAAAAAAAAGAAAAGATTTCACGACTGAATTCTTGTAGTGTTATAATGCAAGTTTGTAGATAATGTTTTAGGTTAATTTGGAGCGAGATGGAATTGGTACAATTTTAAATAGAACTTTGAATTGTAGGTACTAAATTTATTTCAAAATTGAATCGCCCGAGAAGAGTTTTAAAATAAAAAATCAATTTTGGTCCTAAAATTATTTTGGGTACTAATAGTTAGCTGAGAGTTTGTAGATAATGACAACTTTGTACTATTAGTCAAAGATTTGCACATGAGGGTAAGACGGTAATTGGAAATGGAAACGACTTCTACATTCTTAATTTCATCTTATTTAGAGAACATCTTTATATTTGCTGAGTTATCTTCCCTAGAGTTGAGAAATGAATTTTTTTTTTTTCTTAATTTAAGGCGCATCATCATCTGTGATCATTGGTGCCTGGAGTCTTCTCAGTGCACTGTCGGCCTCCGGACAGTGTTCTCTCGTTGCAGACAACACTGTCCATCACCGGACAGTGAGCTGTAGGGGCTCCTAGGAAGAAAAAATCTAAGGGTAGCACAGCTGGACTCGAACCCGGGTCCTCCGCGTGGGAGTACAGTACGCTAACCTTATGTCAACAGAATTAACAATAATAATTATTATAGTAGCATAATATTATACTATTATTATATTAGTTATTAGTATTATTATAGTATTAGTACTATATTATAGTAGTATCATTATTATACTATAATCATTATTACAGACAGCAAGAGATGTTTTCAGAGCCAGATGTTTAATGTACACTGATTTAAGTGAAACCTTATATTAACATAGCTCGAAGTTATTCTCAAGTCTCATAATGCGGGAAAACTGCCCCGTCTTATCTTCAAATTTCTAACATAATGCCGTTGGCATTAGATATTACATGCTTTCTATGTTTTCATATCATTAGTTTTATTAATTCTTCCTTTCCCACTTTTGCATCCATATCACCCAAAACCATCTTCAAATAAAAAAATTAAGGAGTCACATTAAAATATATTTCTAGCGTTCCATTAAAATCATTTCTTTCTTTCTTTTGAGCATCCTCCGTGTATGCATGCAAACGTATAAGTGATACATCAAAAAAATCGACTTTTAAATCATTTATAGTTTCATAGTTTAGCACTGTTTTTGATCATGAAACTAGTGCCTAAGAGTTATTGCTCTTTCCAAAGTGTATAGTGTTGCAAGGTGATTATGTTCACTTTATGCCATCCAAGTTTCTGTAAGACCAGTATGTCCACTCCAAATCACTTACAGAGTTCACTTGTTTATATAAGTAGTTCATATTTTGAAATTAATTTTAAATTTAACAAATATCGCATGCAAAAGAGTACTAAATTATTAATATACGAGTATATAATTAAGCCAAGATAATTATTTAAAATTTCCGAGAATGAAAGCTATATAAAATTTATGGCGAGTGACGAAAATATAGTCACGCCATTAAAAATCAACAAGTTAATCATTTTGCATGACAATTTTAAAGTCTAAACATATATTGCCAGCTCCATTAAATTCATTTACTATATATATTATTAATTAAAATATAGGCGCCTTGGTAATGTGATGGCTTAAGAACTATTTTGCTAACATAAATCACGCTAATGGGTTCGAGTCCCGGTTTTGGATTTATAAGGTGTATTAAAAAGTGTGATTGTTATCCCCTCCGCCCAGGGAAATTGAACTGTTTTGATTCGGAAAAAAATAGGATTACTTTCCTTTTCATACACTTTCTCACAATATATCGTAATCCTGCGTTTTGGGACAATTTCAGAATTTAAGTTTATAGTTTGGAGCATTTAGAAAATGCTTTCCAATGATCTGTATGTTCGTTTTTATTAGGTACAATTTCGGTGTTAGCAAACTTGGTGAATTAGTAAACTAGCCAAATGGAAATGGCTTGGAGACGGACGATGTCTCTCGCGAGATGTCAGTAAAGTGGCTAGTGCCAGACCCACTCTTTCCGGAGATGGAATATTTATATCCGCAATCCAAGACCAAATGATTGTGACAATATCATACCGGAGGCACAAAATCAGGAGGGGAGAAATCTCTGACCAAAGCAGGTTGTGCATCGCAGCATAAGTGTCAATTCCGCACATCATCGCTGGGTGCTCAAATTTAGCAGGCACTGGGTAACTCGCAGAGCATAATAATATAAAGCTGGAGTCAAACTCGGGATTATGCCAGAGGCATCCTCTTCTACAAATATTCCCCCAAGGCCGTTGAGGAAAAGGACGAGGTTAAGGTGTATTGGGATCAGTGCATTAGAACCAATAGGTCGATGCCATGCATAAAAAACCGGACATCCTTATTTTAAATACCCAAAAAGGGTAGCCGAAAAAATAGATGTAGGGATTCCCTTGGACAACAATACCCGCAAAACTTTAGCCGAGAAGAAGCGGAAGTAACAGGGTCTAGCGATTGAAATGAAAGAGTTGTATCAGCTGGACGTAATTAGGGTAATCACGATCTTCATATTGGCTAGTGCCCATCGAGACAGTTAAAAATGTGCATGAGCTCGAGCTGGAACCCTGGTTGTTAGAGAAAACAGAGAAGTCAGTGTTATTGGACACAACGAGGCTGGTGAGGAAGTTCCTCAATTTTTAACGCAATTTAAAATGTCTTCAGTGGGTTGGAATTGTCCTCCGCTGATTCTATTTGCAAAAACGAAAAATAATAATAATGTCTTTGAAAAACATTTGAGTTTCCGTGAAGATACCAAAAACTTAAAAGATAAATAATGTCTTTCAACACGCTTTTACAATATTATAACGATCAATAACATTACTAGCTTAACAGACACCTTCATGGTCGCGATACCGTCTGAAGAGTCGTCGAAGAGAGGATATAAAACTTTTATAACATAACTGACATAAGAATGAGAAACAAAATAAATACTGTACAATAACAAAAAAGAAACACACTTGCAAATTGTTGCTAATAGAGAAAAGAAAGTAAGAATTTAGTCAATCTAATAATATTAATAGAAATAAGGTATAATATTTTCAATTTATAGAAGTAAATATCAGATAGACTAAAAAACTGTACAACTCCAAGTACTAATTAATCAAATAAAGACTAAAAAAAAAAGCTTTACAACTTCAAATATAAATTAATAAAAATATTAAGAAACAAAAATAAAACAGTGTAAAAAATGTAAAAATAAGAAGTTACTTTTGTAATGAATAATTAAAATATTTATATAAACTGATTAATAATTAATCTCGGTTATTAAAGAAAATCTATATTGCCAAGCTTGCTTACAATATTATACGAGGGAAGACCAGTTCTTACCATTTAATAATTCAATAAATTCATCAAAATTCAAAGTACCTTTATTAAAGCATCTTAAAAAGGAATTCCCTTAATATGGGGCAAACTGTTAGAAAGTGATAAAACAGTTTCATTTTCTTTTAAATATAGAAAACAACATTTGATTACTTTATTATTTAAATAGAGAAGTTTAAATATCCAACCGATAGAGTGCACATTCCTATAAATACTTTTATTAAATTTCTTTCCACCCCAGGATAAGGAATCTAATGTAAACTTTCAAACTATATACACGCCTATAAATTACATTCACACATAACCATGTTCACGTTAATAAATACATTCATGCTACGAAGTTAATGATATATCTTTTTCAACAGCAACCCTAACATATTATTGGCTGACAATACAGCAAAGCACTCTTGAAAACATATGTAAACCGTTATAATTGGTGGCATAGTTCGTAAAACAATTCCATAATAATTGACTAACAACACACTAAAATGAAGAGTCTTTATACATAACTTACCTGTATAAACACTTTTATATATTACATAAATTGTGCAAATAATAAATATATAAATCAAAATTCTAAATTTGATTTCACCAAGCCAGGTACTTCCGCTGAAACTGATTTACACAAAACAAATACTATTAATTAAAATAAAATGTGAAAATTGGTAAAAAAAAAAAAAAAATGGGAACATGTCTACATGTTTGTCCGAAAGAAAGATATATAACGTTTAGTATAAATTAGTCCCACAATGTTTTATTACTAGTTGTAAAGTTGTAATCCTATTTGTTGTTGGAGACAGAAGGAAATTGGGAGTAGGAAGCGAGGGGGAGAGAGAGACACTAACCCTATGGTGGAGGCTCTCGAAATGGAAGAATTAGGTAGAAGTGTGTACACGAGAAATCCGTAACCTTACTAATCTCAAGCTTGTAGGAAACGCTACAGCTACTCTACAGCCCTTTCCTTCGTTCTTCTTCTTGCTCTTAGTTTCCACTCTGTGTTAACCTGGCCAAGAGTTACATCACCACTTCCACAAAAGACAGATATCTCCTCTCTTTCTCGATTACTTTTTCTACTTTGGAGACAACTTGGCGCCACCACAACTTGGCCTACCATATTTATCGCCCTTTTACATAGATTATACTCTTGTAAGCACAACTTCTTTCTACTTATTGTGTTTGCGTGTGTGCCAAGTTTTCATTTTAATCATAGATCTATCTAATTGGGATAAAATCTTGCCCATCGTACAATAACTTTCAAGAAGAAGAAACGTGTTTACCATTGCCTAATAACGTTTCAAAATCAATTTTTAAGAATTTCATTTTGATTTAACTATTAATCAAACAAATTTATTATTTCATATTTTTTTATGTAAGAACGCTTCTATGTTTTAATTAATAGATTTTTCAATATTTTTCAATACTTTATATCTTCTGAATTGCTAAATATCTAAATCAAAATCTATTTAATTTCTATGCTATGAAACTTTAATTTGCGGTTTATAATGGCAGTAAAGTTTTAAGACCTGACCAGTACCTTAAAATGGCTATTCAGACAAATATTTAAAAGCTGCACAGGTCATCTATTTAAAATGTATAATGGATGTGTTGGTGGAGAGAATTTAGGTCTGGTTGATGATATAAGAAGAAGACTGGTTAACACTAGTTAACTAATATATTAATTAAGAGACACAGACTACCTGGACTTTTACAGTAGAGAAATGTTTGAGGTTGAGTGGTATGAAAAGGACACGTAGCGATTGAATTCAACTGTGTTTTTATGGACTGTCCGTCGCTATATTTATACAGTTTCTCCCACTCCAGTCCGAGAGAGTGGTTGAGCTTCTCTTTGCTCTCTTTGGTTGCTGTTACATCATCATTTCTCTATGTAAAGCCTGGCAGTCTGTGTCTCTTAATTAATAGATTAGTTAACCAGTATTAACCTAAATTCTCTCCACCTAACACATCATTATAGATGCATATCATTGATAATGCCTGTTAAATAAAGATAGTATGATAGCAAGTTGCTGTTTATCGTGGCAATACCTGACCTTCCCAATATAGTCTGCTAAAAATGCTGGTTTTAACACTTTTGAAGCAACCCTTTCGGACATTTCACCAGATTGTTTGTTGCCCTTCGTGTAGGCGAGAATCCTGAAGTGAAGAAGGCATTTAATTGGTTGATTCGTGCTTTTAATTTTCTCATTAGAATATAATCTCCTTATGATTTGTTATAGTCAGATTTTCTTTTATGCTCAAATATGAGAAAATTAATGGAATGAAAAAATACATTGGTGTAAAATTAATTCAATATTAAACTTTTTCGCTTGATAATAATGAAACATGTTTTGCCTAATTAACATACAAGAAAAGAAAGAAAAAAAGAAAGGTTTGGGGGATGAAGGGTGTGTAGAAGGGCGGAGACTATCTCATTACATCATCATCAAAGCACACGCAAGCATTAGAACCAATAGGTCGATGTCATGCATAAAAAACCGGACATCCCTATTTTAAATACCCAAAAAAGGATAGCCGAAAAAATAGATGTAGGGATTCCCTTGGACGACAATACCCGCAAAACTTTAGCCAGGGTCTAGCGATTGAAATGAAAGAGTTGTATCAGCTGGACGTAATTAGGGTAATCACGATCTTCATATTGGCTAGTGCCCATCGAGACATTAAAAATGTGCATGAGTTCGAGCTGGAACTCTGGTTATTACAGAAAACAGAGAAGTGTTATTGGACACAACGAGGCTGATGAGGAAGTTCCTCAATTTGTAACGCAATTTAAAATGTCTTCAGTGGGTTGGAATTGTCCTCCGCTGATTTATTTACAAAAACGAAAAATAATAATAAGCAATTGAAGTCAATAAGTAGTGATTGAATTCAACTGTGTTTTTATGGACTGTCCGTCGCTATATTTATACAGTTTCTCCCACTCCAGTCCGAGAGAGTGGTTGAGCTTCTCTTTGCTCTCTTTGGTTGCTGTTACATCATCATTTCTCTATGTAAAGCCTGGCAGTCTGTGTCTCTTAATTAATAGATTAGTTAACCAGTATTAACCTAAATTCTCTCCACCTAACACATCATTATAGATGCATATCATTGATAATGCCTGTTAAATAAAGATCGTATGACAGCAAGTTGCTGTTTATCGTGGCAATACCTGACCTTCCCAATACAGTCTGCTAAAAATGCTGGTTCTAACACTTTTGAAGCAACCCTTTGGGACATTTCACCAGATTGTTGGTTGCCCTTTGTGTAGGCGAGAATCCTGAAGTGAAGAAAGCATTTAATTGGTTGATTCGTGCTTTTAATTTTCTCATTAGAATATAATCTCCTTATGATTTGTTATAGTCAGATTTTCTTTTATGCTCGAATATGAGGAAATTAATGGAATGAAAAAATACATTGGTGTAAAATTAATTCAATATTAAACTTTTTCGCTTGATAATAATGAAACATGTTTTGCCTAATTAACATACAAGAAAATAAAGAAAAAAAGAAAGGTTTGGGGGATGAAGGGTGAGTAGAAGGGCGGAGACTATCTCATTACATCATCATCAAAGCACTCGCAAGCAAAGTTAGAAGGATGGATAATGGCAACTTAAGGCATGTAGGGAGGTGTCTCACTACCGTTCTCATACAAGGGAAGCAACTTTGAAGGTAGAAAAGGAAATGTGTTAGAACAAAGTAACCTTCTGCAACATAATTAAATAAACAGATGGCTCGGTAGTCGTCGTTTGTTATCACCTTCTCCTGCTCTATCTTCTTGCTAATCCAGTTTGTAATCTCCTTAATGTTCCAATTTGTCTTCAGTAAATCAGTGGCTAATCATATTTTCGCATCAAAACTCAAGGTCAAATTAATCTTTTCCTCATGTCTTCCTTCTACTACATACTCTCCCTGACAAATTTAACGCAATACCTGGGTATAAACATTAATAATTGTAAATATGTATTAACTCTTTTTTTTTAATTATTTATTATGTCTCAATAATACAAAATAAATGATAATCCATTTTAAAATGGAACCTCTTTTTTGAAAAAAACAAAATCCAAAAGAAAATAAAAAAATTAATATAAAAATTTTCTTTACGTTTTAAAAGCAATGGTTCTCTCTCTAATAAGGGCTATTTCCCACTCGAGCCTTAAGCGCCGCTCTAATGCTCTTTATGACGGTCTGAATTTTGTCTTGCGGAAGGTCTGTCCACCATTCTAAAACAGCTGACTGACACTTGCAAGTTGATAGTTTGCTTCCTAACTCCTACCTTATCCTTCTTTTTATTATGTCCCAGTAGTGTTCGATGACGTTTAGGTCCGGACTTTTTGCTGGCCAGTTCAGATAACGAATACCCGTAGCATTTAAATACTCAGATGATACACACCGAGCAGAGTGAGGAATCGCATTATCATGGAGTAGAATAAAATTGGGGTCAACAAATAGAGCGTAGGGTATTTACATGTTCTTCTAAGATGTCTTTGACGTAACGATGACTCGTCAGAACACCTTTCCTGATTACAACTAATTCAATATAATAATAATAATAATATTTTGGAAAATATTCATTCAAAATGATCTGAAATATAACATTAAGCGTATTTAAAATTATTCCACATCAGTGAGGAGCCACTAAACTCTGGATAGCCAAAGGTACTTTAGGCTCATACCCGAACCAACTGGACATTGACATTCAGGGAGAACTGCCTTGCTTTTTATCGGTCATCGTTCCAATCAAAGGTCTGGAATCTGAATCCTTAACCTCCAATATCCTATATCGGATTCAGTCAAGTCCCTGGAAGAAGCAGCTGAAGTAAAAGAAGATAACAGCTGCTCCTCCTATTTGGACACTAATCAATATTTTTAAAGGCTTTAAGAATGTATACTTATAGACCATATCTCTAAGCTATAATATGTACAGACATGTGTCTATAATACGTAATAACAATTTTTAAGAACAATGAAGGGGAAAGGCACGCCTAAATTGCCAATTTATTTACTTTTTTTATAACCACGATTCCCATGTTATCTGGTATCCAGACAAGATAGATTTACTTAGAAAAAGAAGGTTAACTTCTCCACAGTTCGAGAAAATTCATCTACTATTTGGAAGTGGCTATATGAATCGATTGTCTATATGATCTTCAGTGTATTCGATTATCGAAGCAGAAATAAATATCTTTAAAACTTTAGATGCAAACCGATTCATCAAAAATCATTGTCATATCCTAGAAAAAAATAGTCTATTCACAAAACATTCTCCTGTTTCAAAATAGTACGCAGTTCCAGATCAGTCTTTCTCCTAATATCCACGGTATAATGCCTGAGTCAATCCATATTCCGGATGACCAGTCCTCACAAAAGAATCTAAGAATAATTAAATGAGTGTTAACAGTCTTTCAGAAGAAAAAGCTTTAATAGGATCCTATTCAGAAAAGAAAAAAGCGATAAATGTAAGGATTACAGTTTTCCTAGCAAAAATTCTGCTTGTTTTATTCTATAATAAGCTTTCTTGCACATCTCTTCAAAAAGCGTAGGAATCCCAAGTAGGTCTTCATTCTATTGCATATACATTCTCAAACAACAAATTTTGTTTATAATCTGACTTTTTGCAATAGTTTTAAATATCCAAGAATTATATTAATGATGAACACATACTTAAATCATTAAATTAACCAAATAGAAACAAAATCGATAGAGCAGTTTTTCAGAAAATCATGGAAAATTGAAAAAAATTCCGTCATTCAATTTAACATTTCCGGCCGACTGGCTTTAAACCAAATTTTCTTGTCAAGTCTCCTTGCAATTTACAAACGTATATAGAATGTTTAAAAACATTTCGGATGTAGGAAACTTCCGCTATATTTTTGGTAAAAGCACAGACACATAAATCTAACAGATTGTAATCTGAGGACCAATATGAGATATGGAAAAACAAGTTGAATAAATAGAATTCTGTTCTATTTATTTTTTTTATAGATCTCTCATCTAGTATCTGTTTTACATCAGTCGTTTTTATTTTATCACTTGACGTGATATTGAAATAATTGTTTAATTCAGAAAAACTGCAATTAAATAAAGAGCTACAATCACTGAATCTTCCTTTGTAATTTCAGATTCAGTGATTGTAACCCTTGATAAGAACACGTGAAGTGTTGAAACGTTGGGTTTTAAAAAAATAATAATGTAAAATTATAAATTAAAAATATAAATTCATCTGGCTGTTAATAAGATTCATAATTTATACACTCTAATCAATTGATAAGCAGCCAATAAAATCTGTGTGAAACTAATAAAGAGCATTTTAAACCTACGATGTTCTATGATTTTTATAAAGTAGTATTGAATTAGATTCAATGCATCCAGCGCTTGCAACGATTCTGGTGATCAGCCCCATCCCGCGCAACCGGGTTTTGATGGTTTGTTGAATTTGAAAAAGGTCTCGGTTCCCAATGTCGAGAATTACTGCTGTTTCGAAAAAATAATAGAGGCTGATTCAGGTAGGAGATAATAGAGGAATCTTTATCTCTGAGTCGGCACTATCCACACAATTCTGTACCAACATTTTACAATGAAGAAAATCATTGGATTCCGCATTTGCTAACGATATTTATCCAAAAGAATATGGATTAGCAAAGAAACCATCAAATTTTTGGAAGATGGCGCAAAAAACAGCGTGCATTGAAAAAAAGAAGTAATGTTTGCACAATTGTCTTCAGTTAACACATTGGATTCCCACGCGGAGGTCCCGCATTCGAATCCAGCTGTGCTGCCCTTAGATTTTCTCTTTCTTGGAGCCTCTACAGCTTTCTGTCCGGTGGTGGACAGTGTTGTCTGTAACCGAGAGAACCCTGTCTAGAGGCCGGCAGTGCACTGAAAAGGCCCCGGGCGATCAATGACCTTAGATCGACGGATGTTGACGAACCTTAAATAAAAAAAAAAAAGTACTAGACTGGTGAAGGCGATTAATTTGGAAGGGCATAAGACTGTTACAGTTCCTTATTAAAAGTCACAGCGTTCAGGAAGTCAAAGACTTGATTTAACACAATCTCAGGCAAATTGTCGATGTTTTGGCTGCCAATGGATTCAAAATATTGGACATCCATCTTAACCATCCGATTTGGCCATGTTTGACTTCTGGATCTTCTTCAAACGTAAAAAGGTTTTACTTAGTTGTCAATTTCATTTGGAAGATAATTATGCGGTTTTTGAAGGCTTATTTTTTGATGAATGCTTTCAAATTATAGAAAATGAAAGTAACGTATGCATTAAAGCGGAAGAGAAATACTTTGAGTACCTGTGATAAAATATCCCGAAAATTATGATCTAAGTAGAAGGAGGAAACAAGAATCAACAAGTTATTACAGGAGGGGTAGGGGTAGCATTAGAAGACCCTCTTCAAACTTCTATGTCAAATAACTAACTCAAGATAAAGTTCAGGAATTATTGTGGATAGGACGCCTATCCAGCCAGCATTGATTGAGACAATTGTTACTCAGTTTGAGTGATGACAGTTTGTCCACATTGACACAATAGCTGTTAAGATGTCAATCGTTTGACGTTCATCAAAGCACAACAAAATCCAGCAAATTAAAAAGTTTAGCAAGTATCGGTATAAATCTAAAGTTTACATGGATTCGGAGCTTGCAGATAATTTAACAAAAAAAAAAAATGTTACGCAGTAATTCTACCATATCGTAAACAATGATTTCTGACGAACTTTCAATCACAGAGAAAACGGGAATGTTTTCAGAGATTTTGATAAACCTCTTAATTGAGCAGTCCATGCCTCAAACTATCTAACAATGGCGAATTATTACTTCATGGTTTCTACATTGTTCTAAAAGTACCGGGCAAATTGAAATAAATGATTACATTAAATCAATGTGTCTATTCATTATATCCATCTCTACAAAAACAGTTGCATAACTGAAGTTTCATTATTTTATTATTAATAAAAGAGAGCCAACAAACAGTGACCACGAAAAATTGAAAAAGTGAAAAACATTTGCTTCCTTCCAATACAACATTAATAAAAACATAAAAATAAAAATAAAAACAAAATAATAGGTAATAAATGGTTTAAAAAACACTTATGAACATAAATATGTGTAAATAATTAAGACGTAATGAGCAATTATTAAATAGAAAAGAGAGCACAACTTCTCTAATTCCGCGTTCCATTCTGTTTCCCCAATAATTCAGAAGTAGAAGTAAGAAAGTTTATTACCAACACTATGAAATTAACTGGCTCAGCCTAGCTGATTAATTAGGTGGAACGTTTTAATTAGAAGATATTAGGAAAAATAAGTTTTGTTCAAAACTCAAAAGTTTTAACGAGGTTCAAACTACTGTTTTATTCATTTGAAATGGATGTTTATAATTTTGTAGTTACTACTGTAATGGATTGTTTATAGATCGCGAGAAGCTGACTTACCAATAGAAGAAAGTGGCTGGCCCGCTTGAAACAATGACCAGTAGCTGTACTCGGTTCGACTGTTTACACTAAGTAGCTGCCAGTTGTATGCGAGGCATTTTGCGAAATGATTAATTTATTGCGTATATTGTTGTGTAGAAAAATATCGAGCCAACGAGATATCATAAAACGAACAGCAATACGACGATCTTCTACTGTAGTACGAGTTTGCAGCTGACCTTGTAATGTGGTGAGGGGAAGGCGAGTGGCCAGTAAAAACAAAAATTGTTGAAGTAACTGGCATGCCAGTTGCTGACCGACTCGGTTATAACAGCAACTTACCTGATATATTCACACGATGATAATAGCTGTACAACAGTAACTGACCACTCGAACGCGCCTGCTAGCTAGCACTGTGTAAACAAGGCTCAAGTATGGGCAGGCTAGAAGGAGATCAGGTATATAAAACTGTAATCTCTATTGTTTCATAGAGCCGCCTCTTAAATTCTACTGGCTACGTAATACTACCTTTATGTAAACAAAGTTACAGACCCAAATATTTGCTACTTCGATTGTTATTCTGCCTACAATAGTAAATATACCCAAAAAGTAAAGAGGAAGTAGGAGACAATGGTTAGTATTTCCAAGAAGAAAGATTGTAAATTGTGAGTATGGGTGAATGCAATCTTGGAATTGGGATTACATTCAGGGAGATCTGTAGAAGGAATATATCTTCTCAATCATGGTTTTTCCTAACTTATAGGTAGAGTTTCCAACTTACTATTGGCAAGCATGCATTCAGGACCGGCTACGCGAAAGACGCAAGGCATAGGGCTCCGCACCCCGGACTAATATACAAGAAAAATAGAAAAGAAACGGTAAAAAAAATATATAATAATTATTTTTGTGTACTGGACTCCCACGCGAAGGTCCAGGGTTCAAGTCCAGCTGTGCTACCCTTAGATGTTTTCTTCCTAGGAGCCACTACAGCTCACTGTTCGGAGAATAGACAGTGTTGTCTGTAGCGAGAGAACACTGTCCAGAGGCCGGCAGTGCACTAAGTAGGCCCCGGGCGCTAATGACCATACATGTTAAAGCGCCTTAAATTAAAAAAAAAATAAAAAAAAATTTCTTCATAATTTCAAAAAACTGAAAAACTCTTCAGTAAAGTCGCACTTCCGGTCATCCGATTTTCTCCAAACTGGGAATTTTGGCAACTTATATAATTCTAATTAATATTATTTAGTTGGTAGAATTGTCTAGGACATTGTTGAATTGAAATAGCAATTTAGAGGAAAACATAATCCCACACCTCCCCAAAAGTGTTCTTAAATGAATTTTCCCGGAGAAATATCTCAAATAAAAATTATAGCTCTTTGTATGTCAAGTTGATATCAAGTTTGAAGAAAATTGTTGGAGCCATTTTTGTGACAATCACAAAAAAACGGAAAAATCATTCAGTTTCCAGCATTTCCAGGTAACAGTCGGCATTTCCGCGGTTGATGGATTTTGCTTGAAATCTTCTTGTCTGATGCGGCGGTAATACCTAAATGGAATACCAAGTTTGAGCTTCCTACAACTAGTCGTTTTTGAGACATTCTTTTCAAACACACACACACACAAACCATTTTCTAAATACCACTTTTTGGACTTCAAAACGTGTATTTCCGGTGAAAACTCAATTTCGAAAATCTGGCACGATCGCAGTACTTCCTCTTACTATTATTAATAAGAAAAAGTAAAAATGCTTGGCAACAGTAAATATAATGATTGGGAAAGTCAAGGGCAATATTATGGATTACGGTGCCTCCTGATAATGAAGCATTGTGGCCGAGATCTTGATAGAGAGATGATGTGGGCTCTCGTTCGAGATTTGATACCCTTTAGCAAAAGGGGCTCATTTTACTCCTTGTTATTTTCTGTTCCTTCATCCAGTTTCATTAATGAATACGACGGTATGCTTAGAAGAAATTCCATGCAAGTTTCGAAAAATGGTTTGCAACATTTCTGAACACTGGAGGCAGTGCTCAAGGAAGCAGGGCAGTTATCCTCCGAGTTCATTCCTTCCTTTTTCACTTTCTCTGCCAAGTAGTTGATAACTAGCCCTTAAGGATAACTTGGAGTGTTTCTTTTCCACAATATCATCTCAATAGAAGATACGACAGACGTTAAACTACTTTCTAATGGCTTTGCGAGAATTCAGCAAAGGCCCTTAGATGAAATAACTTGAGAGTATGAAAAACATCAAAGGTAAAGAATTATGTGTAACCAAACGGTCAACGATCAATAGATAAAATATATTCACGGAAGGATGACGGTAGGATTTTGAAGTAGAAGTTACGGTGCCCCTTGGTGTAGATGGCGTTCCCCCCAAAAAAGGATTAAAAAATTCCCAATTCCAATTGAAAGTCCAAGGACAGAGAAGCGGAGTAGAAATGAAATAGGCGAGATGGCTGAACCACACCTTCGTTACTTAGGACTGTCTTGAGTGTTCATAGGATTACAATCAGCAAGAGGATCAAGGTCGGCTGCACACTTAGTGTTTTGCTAGATAAACTGCCGTAGCGAACACAGCCATCAAGAACAGAGGCCAAATAAACTAAAAATATTAAAAATAAAAGCGAAATAAAACGTAACCCCGCATCTAAGACTCCGCACCCTACGATATTCCAAGGTACCTTTAGATCCAGAACCGATGGAGGAGATTCCGAATATAACTGGATGGTTTTATTAAATTTAATTGACATCTCGTATTACAAAATTTCCAAGCTATCAATGGTAGCCTTGAGGCCAGCCGAAAAAAGAAATAATTTTTGTCATCTTCTAAAAAACTTAAATTTATAATGCTCATCAGAATGTATATATTGTACAAGATATATCATATCGTAAACCCTCCTGATTTTCACTTAATAGTTTATTTAGCCTTGACAAAAATGCTCTAAACCGTTGAAGACGAATGCTAGTGAATATTTTTGTCACAACATTCTAGGCTGGCCGTACATCTACACTACTGAAGAAAGATAAAATAATAAAACTAATGGAGACTGATAAAAGGAGGTAGTGTACTTTTAAGTGTTTCACTTGTGATGAAGAACTAAGTAGCTAAGTACTAAATAAAAGAAGAACTAAATAAAAAAGTTTCTCCCGTAGAATATCAGATGCATATTTAAAGAACTCGTTTTGGTGGTGCTTTATTATTTTATAAGTTCTTAATTACAAATAACGGTTCATCCAAAGAAAGAGATAACTAATGGGGAGAGGTATTATATAAGGCTTGCTTAAAGTACTATAGAGGAACTTAAGTATGGATTAAGCAACTTTTCAAAGTAGTGAACCCAAAAATTTTATAGTCATATTTTTCCTACAAATAAAAATTTTCATTCAAAATTATTTATTAGTTGCAAGAGAACTTTAGAATTTTTAACTTGTTTGAATTCGGAGAACCAAGAAATCTTTTTAATAATATCCAAAATAAATAAAAAAAATGATCATTTTTATTCGATTGTTCATAATTAGTATTTCCAAAGTGTGTATGACCTGAATCTCGGTAAATGATCATAAATATGCTGTTTTTTAAAATTGTCTTAACCACACGATGGTTTAGCTAAAGAAAGAATGTAAGAAGATTTAATTGCGGTCACTATTTATAGACTGCGGTTGTAAAAAAAAAAAGAAAAGAAAAAATACTATTGATTTAGATTCCAAATTAGTGCTATCTAAATGTATTATCTAGGGGGGATTTTGGAAGAAGAAAGTATTCAAATAGCAGATTATGATTATCACCAAGTTCCAAACAGGGTTTCTCCATTCATCAAAATCTCATCTCTGCAGTGACTCTTCTAGTTAAATCTATGATTATCCAATTTAAAAACAACAATTAAAAACCCATAATGAACCAATTTTCACATTATAATCTCCTTTAAGAATGAAAAATTTAAACAAGAACAATCATTTAAAAATTAAGATAAATTTGAATAGTGGTCATCCCAACCAAATCGAATTTAAATAAATTAAAAATTTGTAAAAATTCATTCGACATATATTAAAATTTTGACCACCATTACTTAGTAAAATGGATAAAGAGTTTGGGACAGAGTTGAGAAAACATGTCTTTATGCCACCATATAAAGCCTTTAAACTTTTCTTCTATAGCTTTTGGAAGATTTATTCTCCAAAAACCAACCAAGTTTTTATTCAACAAGATACATTCTTTATTCATATTAGTGGAGCTGAGACAAATTCTACTAAGCTTCGGGGTTGCGGGGGAACTTGATGAATGGTAAAATTTATGTGGGCCGCATCACATGTCCAAATGTTTCTAAATATCTTAAATATTTTGATATAAATATATTTTAAGGATTTAAGAATATAGGATAATTAAAAATTTTATGCAACTAATATATATTTCAATGTTATGAACAAATTTGGTGAGGATCGCTCAACAAAAAACATTCAATTTTGCCAACGTTCTCCACATCTTCACGACTTTCTATGTGTAAGTTTAATATTATTATTTTAAAAATTTTTGTTTTTTTTGTTTGTTTTTGTTTGTACTTGTTTTAGTATTGTAATCGTGCCAAATTTTCGATTTCGAGTTTTCACCGGAAATATCCGTTTTGATGTCCCTTAATCCAAAAAAGTGGTTTTTAGCAAATGGTCAGTGTGCGTGTGTGTGTGTGTCTCTCTCTCTCTCTCTCTCTCTGTGTGTGAATATATGTGAACAGCATAGCTCAAAAATGAAAAACCGTAGAAAGTTGAAACTTGATATTCCGGTTAGGTATCATCATGGCATCTGACGGTGGCTCATCTGTCAAAATTCCTCAACCGGAAGTACCACTTTACTAGTTGGTGTTTTTGGTGTTTTTGCTTTTTTGCATTTTTCTCAAAAATGGCTCCGACGATTTTCTTCAAACTTGGTATATCAACTACACATACAAAGGGCTACAACGTTTATTTGAAACATTTCTCTGGGAAAATTCATTTAAAGGCACTTCTGGGGGAGAGATGGGGTTAGGTTTTCATCTTAACTGCTATTTCAGTTTATTAAACAATTCTATCATCTAAATAATGTTAATTAGAATTGAATATGTTGTTGAAATTCCGAGTTTGAAAAAAATCGGATAACCGGAAGTGCGTTTGCTTTAATACTTTACTAAATGATTTTTTCACTTTTTCGCGATTTCCTTAAAAATGGCTTAGACGATTTTCTTGAAACTTCTTATATAAACTACACACACAAAGAGCAACAACTTTTATTTAAAACATTTCTCTGGGAAAATTCATTGTGCACTTTTTGAGGAGGGTTGGGGTTACAGCTTCTTCTAAAGTGGTATCATCGTTGCTTATACAATTCAATCATCCAAACAAAATTAATTAGAAATAAATAGATGGCTAATATTCCGAGTTTCAGGAAAATTAGTAAACCAGAAGTGCGCTTATACTGGACAGTTTTTTCAGTTTTTGATGCATTTCATTAAATTTGGTACACAACTATAAAAATTTGTCAATTATAATTTTGAGAAATGGAGTAAGAAAAAGTTGTGTGAGTGTTTCACACCAGATTTTTTTTTTAGTATTATTCTGCATTTTACAGTATTATTAATGCATTGTGGTTCCTCATTGTATTGTTTTTTAGATTAAAGCCTTGATAAAGACAGGAAACTCTGCCGAAACGTCGGTTTTCATTCTTAAAGGAGATTATAATATGAAAATTAGTTCATTACGGGATTTTAATTGTTGTTTTTATATTGGATAATCATAGATTTAACTAGAAGCGTCACTGCAGAGATGAGATTTTGATGAATGGAGAAGCACTAAGTGCTTGGAACTTTGTGATAATCATAATCTGATTATTATCAATGGCCGGTTTTTTGTGGCTTAGTGAGTGAGAACATTTTATTAGAAAATGGGTTCCTCTCATCACCAGCCGATAAATTTGAATACTTTCTTCCAAAATCCACTAGATAATACATTTAGATAGCACTAATTTGAAATTTAAATCAATAGTATTTTTTTATGGTCTATAAATAGTGTCTGCTATTAAATCTTCTTGCCATCTTTCTTTAGCTAAACCATCTTGTAATAGACGCCGGACACGTGCCAACGTTTGCTACCTACAAATTTTCAAATATTCTTGGATTCAATGACAATTTTCATGACGGCAGAAATATGTTTTTCAGTTAATGAAATCTAAAAACATGATCCTTTCAATTTTATCTCTCAGACTCATAAATAACACAAGAACTTAATATTCCTAATTTGTATAGAGATCGAAATCCAAATTTCACATTTTCGAATGATAGTGTCTTCTAAGGATTGATACAGCTTCGGAGGTTGTTTGGGTTAAATATAGAGGGGCTTCAGGTTTCATTTTATTGGACAATGGTCTTAGACAGATTCTTAGAATGACTGGAACTAATGAAATCAGAAAAATCAACACCAAGCATTTAATTGAAATTTCCCAGTTTTTCTTTATTAAAAATAACAAACCAAGTAAATGGCCAATCAAATTTATAATTGTGGACAAATGACGGTCACCATTCAGAGAATATCTATTTCTAGATACAATTGTTTTTTATCTAATCAATAGAAACTTAGCCCTTAGTCTTCTAATATTTTCCAGGTAATCATGACCACTTTGAAACTCATTAAATATTGATTTCATCTTGAGAATGTAAATGTTATGAATGACTTTACACTTTTATACTATATGCTTATCTTTACTTAAATAGTAATTCTAAGAATAAATAATAAGGTCATGTTTTGACTTGCTTAAAACAAGCTTTTATATACGTAAAATTGGAAACTTCTTGAAAAGCTGTTCCTTGCTCATTGCTATACAATTAATACATGCCTGTATTGTAGTAGAAATTGTTATATAAATTGCTTCATTTCTGGTTTTAACATGTTTCTAAAGCTTAAAACCATTCCATACAACTTTGTATAAGCATCTAACTGACATATGTCTATTTGTTTCTACATTAAAATACTCTAATATTAAACATGATAACATTCTAAACTTTCTCGCCATCTTTAACAAGAATTTCACATACGCATGCACAAAAACACACACAACAATATCTGTTGTTACTTCTTTCATTTCAAAGTTAGTAGTAGGTGATTGCCTTCTTATTATGGACCTAGAGGTTGATGATCTTGCCCTTTGAGGGCAGACAGGGTACAATCCCCTCTTGCGCTCCAACAATGTTGCATTTAGCGTTATGAGTAAAACTGATAAACTATTTTTAGTAGCAGACCCTGGTTGCTAAGGTCAGGACTAAAGGCTATAATACCAGACAGCGCTTCCTCGGCTGTTGCACCAGTGGTTGCTTTAGTAATAGATTTCTTTAAATTAATTAACCATAAGTAACTAAGTAAAGTTAATGGTACTTATGTGTTTATCTTAGCCTTACTATATCGATAAGTTGTATAATATTATTATACAAATACAGTGAAAAACGTTTAACACGAAAACGCTTAACATGAAAGTCAGTTAACACGGCGGACCCGACAAAAATCTACGTAATTTCATACATTTTTTCTTTCAACACAAAACCAATATCGCTTAACACGAAAAGATTTCATTTCTCGGACGAACAAAATATACGTGTTTTCTGCAGTCATATCGTCACGCAGTTAAAGTAGACACATGTCTTTGAGTAAGTAAAGACACCGCCATTGTCAAAAATTTCAGTTAGTTTTCGAATTCGGTAATTTTGTGTTAAAATCAGCGAATTTTGTGTTTTTTGTAATTTTAATACATAAACTTATTTTTTTACGTGTACAATGGCCGAGAAATTGGGAAGCAAACAAACCGCTATTTTATCGTTTAACACAAAAAAATATTTCGGTCCCCTCAGTTTCGTGTTAAACGTGTTTCACTGTAATTTGAATATGTGGATGGATCCGCAATGCTGGATATTATCTGGTGAAATGAACTTAATAAATTTACTCTGACGATGGATGAAAATCCGAAACAAGTCAGAAATGAAAGAAACATATATGCTATATGGAATAAAATACCAGATGTCAACCAGGATTGCGGACCCATCCATATATTCAACATATAATATTCCATAATAAACAACATCCATTTCCTTGACCAAAAAATAGGTAAAAGCAGATTGTTCTCTTATCTGCTATATTCTGTTTACGAAATAAGCTTCTTAGAAATTCAATAAATTACTAACATTATTTGATCATCAATTTTATGTAAATACATAAAAGGAAAATCGAATTTTTTTTTTTGTATAGTGGAAAATGGTGAAATATTAGGCTAATTATAGGAAAAACTATTTTAAGTCCTCAATAAAATAAAAGTAGGAGCAACATTATATTGAATTGAAAGGAAACCACCAGGGCAGTTTTATTATCTCCTTTGTAGTTGTCGGCTATTGGCACTGTGAACGCTAATCAGCACCAATTGCCCGTCATCATTCCGCATTTTGTATTTTCTTTCCAACCACTTATATTATTTTTACTTTCTACTTGAATGTTATGTAAACTATAACAACGATAGATAAAAATATTTTTAATTCTCTCATATTGAGATTTTTGTGAAATAACAATATGCTTTATACGAAACAATTACTTTCATACCGATTTGATAAAATCTACCATTCTAGATCAAAATATGCTTTGATTGGATTGAAATAGTATGAATATTGTAAAATTTTATAGCATTTGGGAAGTATATCGCTAGTTTTGCAATCTGAAATATTGTGTTCATGTTTTTGAAGGATTACAATGATTTGGATGCTGCACAATTTAATATCAGATTTGAAAAGCTCAGTTTGGGGAAACATGTCTCTGCATAATCCAGATTTGTTATACTAGATTTGGGAAATTCTCTGTGGGTTTTCTTTCAATTTGAAACATTTTCTAGGCGAGCTTCACGTCCGAATATCAGTCAGGGCTTTATAAATAAGCACTTATAAACTTCTTCTCCCATTCACTCTAAATTTCCTGTCCCTAAGGGGGTTATCTCTGAATAGTTTCAGTGGATTGCTAATTTTGGATTAGTAAGCGTAACCCATTGTTCTGAAATTATCTAAGTCTGCAAAATTTTAACTAGATTTGGCAAGTATAACAGTTCGAATAGTCGCAAAATTTTGAACTTAATATTCCATTTCTAAATTTTCAGGAGATGGAAAACGAAGAATTTGATAAACAAATGAGGCAATAATTTCGATTAAAATAAATTTCTTGATTTTGTATTGTTTTGTTTAGTTAACTATTTATGGTTAAAAACACTGCTGTTCTTATTGGTAAACATTACAAAAGTTGTAATACAATACAAGCCGGTAGTATCCATTAAGAGTAAAACAACCTTCTCACTCACAATATAGTTGGCCATTGTATAGAATTTATTATCACAGTTCGATTGTATGGGGTATGTTAGGCTGTAAATAGGTTCTTGTTAGTTTCATGGAAACTGGATAAAATTGGTTATCTTCACTCTTTAGTGGCCGATAAAGTTACGGTATCGATCAAAACTCATTTATAAACTGCACTTATGGGCAAATTTTCGGAAGTAATTTTGCTCGAAAGCAAAAGTCTTAATTATCTAGTATTCTGTATCTTATCAAAACAATCATTTCAAGATTTTTGCAGCTGAAGAGCAAATGTTTTTCTGGAAAATAGTCTTTAGACGTGTGGGGGGTGGGGGGTGGGAGAGAACAGAGGACGACAAATCGCAGTAAATCCGAACAATATTCTTAGCCCTATGTAAATTTTGAACCACAACAAGTACCACTGTCAACAATAAGTACCACTTTAAAGAGTGTTTTTAAATTGAGCCTTCAAGCGCACGTCAAACTAGAAATAATCTCCTCTGTCACACGCCCACTACAATGTGTTGGTATTATACAATTTTGACAGTGAAATTCTTACCTAGAAACTGTAGGAGAAAGTGAATAAAAGTGGTTCATCTGAGGGCTTAACATGGAGCCAGTTGCCCATATTAAACTCTGACGAGTAAACGTCAGTCGTCAGATTAACTTTTACCAAGTTAACAAGTCTCAACCTTGAAAGGTTTACCAAGCTAGCCATAGTAGTTAATCTCCGTTTACCGAACAAATGGTAGTTTTAATTAGCCAAAAATACTCTTCAAGCGAGTCACTGCAGCCAACGCTATACCATTCTACATTCATCACGCTGCCAACAATTATCACTAAATAGATGATAAAATACATTAACTGTTAATGAGATAGTCAGTTTGTGTCTTCGTCCACCATTCAACATCATAGGCGTTACAATGGCGCTACCATTACAATATACGAGGTGTGTAAATTAAGTATGAGACTGATTTTTTATCTTTTTTTTATTCAAATAAAATTACAATTCAACATTGTCCCCTTCAAAGTAACTACCTTGGGAAGCCACACAACGCTGAAGACGATTCTTCCATTCGTCACCGCTGGAACTCGGATACTGGAATAGACTTCAGTTGGTCGGTTACGGCTGTTTGAATATTCTCCAATGTTCCAAAATGACGTCCCTTGAGGTGATTTTTCAATTTGGGGAACAAAAAAAGTCACATGGACTCAAGTCGGGTGAATAAGGAGGCTGAGGAGCCACAGGAATGTTATTACTGGCCATTTTGTTATTACTGAATGTTATTTTTCGGAACCATTTTTGCACAAATTTTTCTCATCCCCAATTCATTAGTCAAAATTTGATGAACGGTTGGGTGAGTCAAATTCAACTCTTCGCCGATCATTCGGACTGTCAAACGACGATCTGAACGCACGAGATCGCGGATTCTGCCAACATTTTCGTCGGTTCTTTGAAGATGAAGGCCTTTCGCTGCGAGGCTCGTCTTCAATTGATTCCCTTCCTTCTGCAAACGACTTAAACCACCTAAAAACCTGTGCTCTCTACAAAACATTGTCTCCATAGGCCTGGCACAGTTTTTCAAACGTTTCAAACAGGCAGATGATAATAATGATTCTCGCCCGTTATATTATAACTGCAAGAAATCACGAGGAGCGGTCAATAAAAATACACTTGTTTAAAATTATCCGACGTTTCGACAAATTTATTGTCTTCTTGCACTGTGCCCAAGTCTGAAGCAAAACCTGATAGCACAACGTTGCTCCTAATTGATGTCACTCATTTTTAAAACGCACTGAAAAAACCTTGCTCACAAAAAAAGTCACTACGGACAGTGCAACAACTCTAGCATTTTCAAATTTGCACTGGACGTGTATCAGATGTTTACTTGCCCTACCACGCATGCGCCGCGTCTCCAGTGTTGCCAGATCAAACACTAGAAAATCAGTCTCATTACCTAATTTACACACCTCTTATATTGTAATTTTTATTTTTAATATTTTGCGAAATACTCGACGTTCTGCAGTAACTTTAGCGGTAACTTTCCTCATTATAGAATAATGTTTTGCTCCTCCGTCTATATAACATTAATGACAGTTAAATATTGTAAAAATATGAAATTTCAATAAGATTTGTTTTATACTTAGAAAATTAGGAATAATTAAAACCAAATCGTACAGAAGGATCACACCAGATTTTTTGTTTATTGCAAAAAATTTATCAAAACTTTCGTTAAATATCTCAAATTCAGGATACGATTTCTTTATTCATTTCTTTGTATACATAAGTAATATACTATTAATGCATATTTTTTAATGGGGTGACTCCAATTAGTCATCAAGTTATAATCATCCAGATAGCATTAGAATTTTTCAATATCATTGGGCAGCAATTCAATGAAAAGATCCTTTTTCCCTTCTGCTTGTTCAACTTTAATAAAAAAAATTTAATTGTACATAGAGGTGGAATGCAAGACCATTGTAAGTCCGCCATTTTGTAATTGGTCATTTATACTAGCGGGACAAAATGGAATTCATGTTAAACACAAATTTTTTCATAATTTTCTGCTAAAAAACTTCTCTTAGATCAGGAATTTGTAGCTATTCAATATATCCATTGTCCTTAAATGTTGTAGATGGCGCAGTCCACAAAGTATTGTAAGAGTACCTGCGAAATGGCAAACTTTCTTCATACTTACAATTCTTATTAGTATTTAAAACTGTCGGCATTTTTGTGGAGAAAATCACAAAAAATGAAAAACTTATTCTGTAAATGCGCACTTTCGGTCTACCGATTTTTTTTTTTTCAAACTGGGACTTATAATTCTAATTAATATTATTTATTTGGCAGATGATAATAATGATTCTCGCCCGTTATATTATAACTGCAAGAAATCACGAGGAGCGGTCAATAAAAATACACTTGTTTAAAATTATCCGACGTTTCGACAAATTTATTGTCTTCTTCAGGGATAAAAATAAAAAATGGTTAAAAGGTGCTACACATAATTTTCATTCAACACACCAAACAAAAAAAAAAAACTAAACAAAACTTGACAGAAAGAGTTGCTTATTTACTGAACTTAGGAGATCATCCCAAAGGGATTCAAGTTCTACCAAACTAGCCCCACTTTTGCTAATTCTATCTTTAAAAGAAATAGTTTAGAATCAGCCTCAATCATAAGAGTCTCCAACTTATATGGCCATTCAAATTAATAATCAACATTTATTCCAAAAGTGCTTTTCTTAATTAATTCAAGTTGTTATCTTCTCAATTTATTTCAAAAAAGATTTTAAATAAACATCAAGCACTCAGCATTTAAATGTAATAAAAAAAAAAAAAAATCTACCTTGTTAATAAATAACTGTATAACTGTAATTAAAATTAATAAAAGAAAATAGAATATGAATGGAAGAGAAATTTCTTTCTATAAACAAAGTATTTACAAGGTTTGTAAATGGCAGGCCGCACGCAAAGAGTACTATTAAGTGCTCCACAGCTGTACTTTACTAGAATTATTCATCAAGTAGAAAGATAATTGTGTAAGAGCAATATTACACCTGCCTAGATATAATTCACTGTATTTTTAAATAAAAATTATTTTTATTTTAAAAATAGTAGAAAATTGAAAAATATTTTTCAGTAAAAACTCACTTCCGGTAATCCGATTTTCTTTAAAATCGGAATTTCGACAACATTTAGATGATAGAAATGTATAATAAACTGAAATACCACTTTAGAAGAAAACCTTACTCCCCTCCCCCCCAAAAGTCTTTCCCGGAGAAATGTTTCAAATAAAAGTTAGATAGATAGATAGATTCTAACGGGGCAATTGGCTCTTCAAGCCTACGCCACCGCGACACCCCAAGGATCTATTGTGGCACCCCCCGAGATTGGAGACCCTCCCCCTATCCTGTCCTTAACCGGACTGTGGAATTGGGGGGGGGGCTCCCAGGTGGTCAGTCAGAGCACCTGCCATCAGAGCACCCTCTCGAGTCCTGCTTGCCTTAAAAGACTTAATAGGTCCGAGAGAGGGCCCCGGCTGAGGCTTGTTGGCACCAGCTTCTCTTTACCAAAATTAGCCATACCAGCCCCTTACCTTAGCCAAACCAGCCCCTCGCACTGATATACCACATGCAGTGCCGTCTCCTCTTCTTCCTGACAAAACCTACACAAGTTATCCGTTGCCAGGCCCATGCGATGCATGTGCTTATTTAATCTACAATGGCCAGTGAGAACGCCAACTGCTATACTTATAGCCTCCCGGCCTAATTGGAGTAGTTCCGCAGTTAGCTTGGGCGAGTGGCTATGAATAAACGTTTTCGCCTGCCTCTGCCTGGAGTTTTGACCCACCATTCCCTTGATCGGTCCTGCATCCATAACTTAATGGATGCACTCCTGAGGCATCTTGAGACACCACAGAACGGCTCCGGCCCGATAAGTGCTCTCATTGAACCCTCCCGGGCCAGGCGGTCCGCCGCCTCATTGCCTCTGTAACCCGAGTGCCCAGGTACCCAAACCAGGAAGACCTTATTGTGGCTACTAATTTCCCTGAGTGCACCTAGGCAGTCCCACACCAGCCTTGAGCTGATCTCCCACGAGTCAATTGCCCGCAGAGCAGCCTGGCTATCCGAATAAATGACGACTCTGGAGTTATACACTCCCCGTCTTCTTATTTCGGCGGCGCAGATAATAATCGCGACTAGCTCCGCCTGAAAGACCGTAGCTAGCCTTCCCAGGCTCACCGAGATATTACATCTCGGATGAGCCCCGTACACGCCGGCTCCCACTCCATCTTCCATCTTGGACCCGTCCGTGTACCACATAGATTCGCCTGTAATTGGCGGCCCATTCTTCCATGCCCCTCTGTCTAATATCAAGACTTTGAAGGGTTTTTGGAAGTCATACCTAGGAGTCATTATGTCCGTAGGCAGGCCCAAGATCGGGTCCGCCTCCAGCTCCTCCCATAGGTCTTGGTACCTCCCAGTATGCCTGGGATAGATGGGCGCTTGTCCCTGTTGTAGTCGTGCCACAACTGCTCTTGCAACGCCTTGGACGTAAATGTGGAGTGGTGGAAGGTTTAGCAGGACCTCCAAGGCCGCAGTGGGGGTAGTCATCATAGCACCCGTCGTACTCAGGCAAGCAAATAAAAGTTATAGCTCAAATTATAATATGTGTTACGTGTTTCTGGGGTTTTAAGATATATTGTTGTGCAGACGAAATCCATAACCTTGTTAGTTTGACCGCCTACTCCTACGTCCTGCCACATCCCAGGCAGAGGATACTTTCTGTTTCTGAGGATATTCTGCAGAGAGTACTTTCTTGTTCTCCCCGCGTGGAGAGCTAAAAGATACACACTTCCGAAAGACACCGAGACCGACGATATAGAGAGAGACGCCATTACTCTATTATTACTTATCTTGAAAATTAATTTTTGCTGTCTGGTTTAATTATGAAATTGTTTAATGGAGTTTTATTTAGATGCTTTTGATTCTTCAAGGTTTAAGTGTTATATTTACTAAAAGAAGTGTTGCATTTTACTTCCTGAGTTATATCATCAGTTATAGCCTCATTTCGTGATTCAATTAATCATATAATTTATTCTTTAGTACCTATTGCGGGTCTTTACAGCCGTGGTGACAATTAATTCAACCAACCTCAGGCAGCGTCAAACCTGGCAGGTGCACATTGCTTATTATTAATTTCTTTCAATCATTTCAAGTAAAGATAATTTTCCTATCTTTCCCATCCTTTATATCTTATCTGTAACTTATTTAATTTTAGTTAGCTGGCATACGCCGCTTGTGCGATACATGAAATCGCCCACAAAGGTAATCTACCGTTTTTCTATTAGCGCCTTCACCATCAGTTTAATACTCATATGTAATATTAAATTTTTACCTATACTTCAACAAGATAGGTGTCTCTTGCCTGCCTACTTAAATTATGTGTTCCGGTCGGACGTAATCTATACACCACAGAGAACGATTTCCTGTTTACTGAAATGTGAGAGGCTGTAACATTCCTAGGCAAGTATAGAAACTTCAACATTTTTTATTGTGCCTCAGTGCCTAATACTACAAGTAGTACCTTTGTACCTTATTTGGTTTCATATCGTCTCAAGTTCAAACTGAGCGTTCATCAGTTCCTCCTCTATCGCTATTATAATATCCATTCATTCATTTGCCAACAGAATCTCAGGTTCTACAATCTGCCCAATTGCCTGAAATCTTCGCGTCTGAAATGCGATGGTAGTAGCTAAACGGAATACCAAGTTTGAGCTTCCTGCAACTTTTTTTTTTATGAGATATTCTGTTAATACATACACAGACACACAAACACATTCAATTTTCTAAAAAAAAACATTTTTTCGGACCCAGGGGACCTCAAAACATGTATTTCCGGAGAAAACTCAATTTTGAAAATCCGGCACGATTGCAATACTTCCTCTTACCAGCAGTAAAAGAAAGTAAAAATCTGCATTTACCAAATCACGCACTTCCAAGATTAGATTAAAATAGAGATTAAATAAATAATTATAATATTATTATTTTAAAAATTTTTGCGAAAGCAGATTGTTAGAGATTTATGTGGGAATAACTGCTAGCTGTAATATTATAAATATTAATTATAATGTGTTAATTATAATATATTAAAATTCATTTAATTAATTAATTTAAATTTAATGTAATTAAATTCATTATAAAAATGAATTAGTACCAATACAAACGAATGTAATGAGTAATAATAACAAGTTGAAGTGAATTATTGCTGGCAATAAATTCACCTAAATCAGTGAGGACCCAATATATAAAACAGCTCAATAAACAAGTGGATTATTTTTTACCAATATTATGGGCTTTTCTATTCTACCATATTAATTTATTATGTCTATATAAATATATTTATTACTACGGTGCTTGTTAATTTTTTACTTTTATTGGTGGAAATAAAAAAAAACATGGACAATATTAATGTCCCACGATATAATGTGGAAATATAATTCTGAAATTGTTTATAACTACGTGCTGGCATTTATTCCATCCTCTTTCCCGTAAACTGTATTTTCCATCTTTTCAAATTCTCTGTTGCAATTTTATAATTAATAAATCAATCATAAAATAAAACTGTATGGAATATATGAATTAAATATTAGAACTAAAGATATCATCGAATTAGTTTTAACACTCTTGTGTCTGAGTGATTGTCAACTCTTCCCACTCTGTCGATTGGTTTCGATGGTTAAAATGGGGAAGAGGGGCAGTCAAACCATAATACCGCCCGGCTCCATGCTACTTCCACGGGAAGTTACAATAAAAGTCGTGCAAACAGAAAGCACCCTCCTAGCTCGAGTGGCCTTTAATCTCGCAAAGCGCTAATAATCCAAGCTGTCGATGTGCAGGAAGGAAAAAACCATTCATCGTTGGTTCTTTTTCTCGGAAGGCTTAGGTGTCTTTCTCAATATGAAGCAGCCTTCAATCGACAGGGGGCACTCTGAGTTATTTTTTGTCAAGAGCAAAAGCGCCGTCCCATTTCAACAATTCTAGTTCTTACGTTCTAGCCGTAGAATATATTATATATTCTGTAATGTTTTTCCCTCTAAACTAGCTACTACAACTAGTTTTAAGTGGGTTCGTATAGATAAAATACACTACACTTCAATAAAGAAAACACCAATTTATTGTTATACACAATAAATTACAAAATACAACACTTAATAATAATTACTTCACAGTTTAAACCACAAAAGTTTACTTTCACAAAAGTTTCACTTTTTATACACTTCGTTTGTAACTGGAAAACTCTGTCAACTCTCTACGGTCCTACTATTTATACCGGTGGAGAATCTTCTAGAATCTTCTCAATACTTTCAGAAATAACTAGAGCGCGTCGTCAGCGCTTCCTAGCGGCTACTAAGAGAACTTGAGGTTCCTACTTCCTCTCCTAGATGGCACCACTGGCTGCGTTGCAATACATAGTTGTTATCCCAAATGATCTAACATCTAACTTTGCCATCAGATGACACCATTTTATCTAAATTAGTCACAATCAGGTGATATTTATTTTAAAATAAAAACAATCACAACAGCTTTTGTGATGGCAGATGTGAAAACGTCACAAACGTTACAATCAGCAGAAATAATACGTATAAACCAAACACAAATTATCTGATGATTAAGTCTTTAAAAATGAATATTTTAATAGAATCAAATTCCCATCAATTGGGAACGTTAGCGATTCCACAATCTGCAAAAATACGACCCAATTTTTCTAAAGAAGTAAAGAAGACCTTCCATAAATTTCCCCTTAGTTCTTCAATATCCATAAAAGCACCTTTACTATTTCATGGAAATATGCAATATCTTTTCATTATTTAGAGAGAATGTTCAAAAAAATAAAAGGAAAATTAAATTACCAGGAAGCAGAAATTATCATGAAACCTCAAACCTATAAAGAATTTCTTAAAATTCCTCACTGTAGTGGAAGAAGCAAATGGAAAAATAGAAATAATTTTGAAATATATTTATATTTTAAATAATCAGTTTTAAAATACGTTGGTCAAAACGCAGGTACAAGACACCGTTACAAGAGAGGTCGGAGAACTCGGCCATTCATTGTCTTTAAACACTTTTAGAAATCATATAAAAAAGGCAGGTTTTTTAACTACCAAGAGGAGCATTATTTCAAGAGTCGTCTTACAGAATTCTATCAGTATTCATTCGAGACAGAACATCAGTGCTAAACATTTGAGTTTGAATCAATCTAGCTAAATATTTGACTGCAAGAATTTCTGTGTATTTATAAGCTTATTATTGTGAAGTATTTAAATTCATATTTATTTTAAAACAGTGCTTAATACTTCTCTTCTCTAAAACATACACACACACATAAGCCCTTTCAATACCGCTCGTGCTACAAAACTGTACACACATACAACACATCAACCAAATAACATTACATCATCCAATGTCAGAAGTTGTCCGCTATTTTTGAACGTTTCACTAAAAGGATCCCATAATAGTACTTGTGATGGATGCCAGAAATATATTTTCAAATATATTTTATTCAAGAAAAATCTAACATTCGCTGGCAAAAAGGGTACACACAGGAAGAAGACTACAGTTACAGAAAGAGTTCAAAGGACCTGGTTGGCTTTGTCTTTTAGAGTTCATGAACCTTGTTAGCATTGTCTACCCCTTCTTCTCACGGGGAAAGATTTGATCGAACAATTAGAAGGCACTCTTTCAGGACAGTCTGTTTAGACATTCAAGCAGAACACTTGTTTTTCGCTCTCTTAGCATCAGTGCCAGTTTCACAATATATTAATAACTTCATATTTTCTTTGCAAATAACTTGTAGTTATTATTTTAATAGAATATATTTATTGTTAGCAGCGGTGACTAGTTTCTTATTTCTGATACTTCTCTCTCTTAAAACTTACATACACACAAGCCCTTTACAAAACCGCTCACTACAAACTACATCACATCACACCAATAACATTTCATACTACTACTATACCCCCAGATAATAAGAGTTTTGGGTCCAAAGATCAAAACAATTACAAAATAAAATTTAATAAATATTTCAGTCATCAAAACGCCTTGGAAATATGATCAATCGATCTTCAAAGTTCAACCGAGCATCCAAACCTTACAATCTAAAAGTCCCTTTCAAACAATGTAACAAAAGTTAATTCTCCCAATTATGAATCAAAAAAACAAACCATTCACAATAATTTGAAAACTAATTTCTGCCGTTCTTTATCCGAAATTCGATTTAAAAAAAAAATATAGAGAACCCTTATCCTCTTATCTCAAACAAATAATCCTTCGCTTTTCATCCCCTCTCCTTTCTGACAACAACCCTTCTGGAGGGTTTGAAACCAAAGTTCTCATGTGTTATCCTCTCTAGTGATAATGAGTGACAATTAAAGCATAAGAACTGGTGGATTGTATCTCATTTAGATTCTTTTCATTTTTCTTGTTAATAATAATATTAACACTTGAATAAATATCAAAATAAAATAATTAGATAAATAATACACAATAAAATAAATTACAATACTTCCTCTTACTAGGAGTAAGAGAAAGTAAAAATAAATGGATCAATAAAATAAATAAAGGAAGCCCTCAATTGAGAATTACCAACACTTAATCCCTTTGTTATGTTTACTTAAATATTATATATAAACAATAAGGCAACCATAGATAGGGATCACTGGACATAAATTTCTTACCAAACTGAATAGAATCATAAATCTTATATTTTCTTTTCAACTTATCATTTTCTCGAAATATTCCCCTTTCAAGGATTTTTATTATCAAATAAACTTACATGTTTTTTTTTTCTTTGGAAGAGAAAACATAAAAAGTACATAAATCAATAACTGCTTAAAAAAAAAAAGTGCATAGGAAATGATTATAAAGTCAAATCCACTCCGACCATAAGGTCGTTATGGCTTTCTTGCTTGTCCATAGAATTCAATTGCATGAGTAGAATCTTTAAAGAGCGATGAATTAGAACGTGGATTATGAATACTCTGAAAAAAGTAGTTCACAGATCAGCTAGCTTTTAGTTGATGCAACACATACTGCCACTACTTGTGGTCCGTGTTGCATGCGGAAAGCCGGGAAAAAACTAAAGAAATGGCACTTTCTCCTAACGAAAAAGTAACATTCAGGTAGTTAAGAACATGAAGTCATGGAAAAATGTTAATATAAATGTAAAAATTTGAAGTGGGGATAAAATTGGATTATTTAAAATTGAAAAAACAAAACAAGCGCGACGAAAGGCAGTTGGCTAGTCATCCTACGCTACATTCTGCGACCTGCAAAGGTCTTATAAGGCTCTAGCAGAAATTGTAACAGGACTTTGTAAAACGCTTAAGCCTAGGTAGAAACTGCCTCAGTGATTATTACAAATCAACATTTGCCCTTATTTCTCTGCTTCTTCAGGGTAGTGTTGACTTGATTTTTAATAAACCAACAATTCCGGCAATAAACGGTTGCGTAATCATAGAAAAGTAAAAGAGAGGCTGTAGGTAACGAGGTGGGGCTTAATTTACATGCAGGATTGAAGGATTTATTAGGCCCCGTCCATCACCAACTTGTTCTACAATTACCCATTGTGTTTCTAGCCAATGTTGTCTTGTAATTAGGTCAACATAACCTGAAGGAACCTATCGCACAATATGAAAGAAACTTCGATTTATATAAACCGCTGACGTGGACTTAATCTGAATACTTAAGTGTTTTGAATGAAAATGGTCAAGGAAACCTGAAAGATCGTATGATTCTGCTATTTTCAACTATCATGTGTGGTTGAAAAAAAAAATGCTGCAATCTTGTCAGGCTTTGGAAATTGAGTTTTCACTGGATATACAGGTTTTGAGATCTTTCAGTATGTACAAATCTATATATATAAAAATTCAGCATCCATATGTTTGTGGCCGCAAAATTCGAAAAGTAGTCGATGGATTGATTTGAAATTTTTACACAACGTTGCATTTCTATATAAGCTTTCTTATAATAGTGTTTATATATACTTTTTACGCCGAAGTTCCCATGGAAACAGGAAATTCCGAGCTAAAAACTGTTCAAACGGCCATATTGCGTTAGCACTTGCTTCTTCAGGTATTGCTGCTAAGTTGACGGAAGGAGGTAGAACAGCGCATTCAGCTCTTAAACTCTCACTAAACAGTCACTTCACAGAAAACCCAACATGTAACTTTTCTAAAACATCAGGAATGGGAAAGGTTCTTCGGGCGTGCAAAATCATTGTATGGAATGAGTGACTCATAAGAATTCATTGGAAGCATTAGATCATACATTAAAAAAACTTTCGAAATAATTAGGTTCCATTGGTGGAGCGTTGGTGTTTTTATTCGGTGACTTCAGGCAAACGCTTCTAGTGATACCTTGCTCAACAACAGCTGATGAATTGCATGCCTGCTTGAAATATTCAACTCTTTGGAGCACAGTAAAAAAAATTCATTTAACAACGAATATGAGAGTTCAACTTCAAAACGATCCAACAGCTGCCATATTTTCAAAACAATTACTCGAACTCGGTAACGGCACTGCTCCTACAAATCCAGAAACGGGAAAAATCACTTTCCCATCTAATTTCTGCAACATTGTAGATTAAAAAAAATAATTAGTAGACAAGGTATTCCAAAGCATCGAAACAAATTATCAAAATCACGCGTGGTTAAGCGAAAGAGCCATTCCAGCGGCTAAAAATGTCGATGTACTCGATATGAACATCATTCTAAACAGAATCGTAGTTAAACAGTGACATACAAATCCATTGATTCCATGAGGGACCAAAGTAAAGTAGTGAATTTTCCAATGGAATTTCTTATTTCACACGATAAAGAGTACCGCCTCACATTCTAAATTTGAAAATTGGAGTGCCAATTATATTACTCCGATACATCAATCAGCCAAAGTTATGCAATGGTACACGATTAGTAGTTAAAAAATTGATAAATAATCTAATTGAAGCAACAATTCTCATTGGACATCATAAAGGTGAAGGACGAACTACTTCCACGAATACCACTCATTCCATCAGATTTGCCGTTCGAGTTTCAAATGACTTCAATTTCCCATACGCCTTGCGTTCGCTATGACTATCAACAAAGCGCAAGGACAAACTTTGCAAGTATGCGGTTTGAATTTAGAAAACGAATGCTTCACTAATGGGCAATTATATGTAGCATGCTCCAGAATCGGTAAACCATCTGATCTTTATGTTTATGCAGAAAACGGACCAACAAAAAATGTAGTCCATTCACTAGCTTTACAATAAAAAAAGACTTTGAGTTAAGAGTATTGTTTCTTTCTTTCCTTTCAGCGCACAGCAACGCAAAGTAGGGGATTAAATTGAATGATGTGTTTTCTTGCTGAATCTATGTTAACTATAATACTTCTGTTTACTTTCCTAAAAATCAGACAGCCACAGCAAAGCGTGGCCGGGTTAACTAGTAACATATATATAAATATATATATATATATATATGAAAGCCCCCTCCACAAAAAAAGGAACTTCAAACTGATATTCCGCTCAAGTATATAACAGGGAATCTAAAGAAAATTATCGCTCAATATTTGTCATTCATAATCTCCTGAATTTTTTATTGAAGTTTATCATTTTTTGAGATTTTCTCAGAAAAGGCTGGAGCGTTTTTTTTTAATTTGAGCACAGAAATTATAAGGTGAAAGTGTACTGTTAATTGCAGCCACTACCTACCATATTTTACAGTCTTCAAACGTAAGTTCTTCTGTCTCTCTCTCTCAGCTGTACATTGGAAAGAGTATGTTTTTTCTTTACAAATTTTTGCACATATATTAATTAAAAAGTGCTCTTTTTAGAGGTGCAAATTTTGTTCTCCTTTCTCGACAGTGTTCTAAAGAAATTAAGGTTTAATTAATTAAATGCTAATAGAACTGGTTTATTTAGAAGAGGACTCTGATATGCAAGTAACTCTTCACACTTGTTATTTATACAGATTGTTAGTACCAGCGTATACGTATAATACGATATATTTCATTATCTTTTTTTTTTTAACAAATTTGAATGCCAATTTTTTAAAAATCAAATAATTTCACCATTTATTTAATAATAAATTAATTTTTAATAATCAAATAATTACAAAATTTATTTGATTATCGTAGTGGAAATTTTAAATTAGTTAAGTGTGGTAAATGCGACTGGGCTATTTCTCGAAGCGCTAGAAAAGCTGACTCTCAGTGCGCTCAGAGCCGAAAAATTTATAATCTCTCTTGTACTTCTCTCAAAGAGAAGGACTGGAATAATTTTCTGGAGCTTAACAAGTCATGGAGTTTTATTTTTGGAGCTAGATTGACTCGTTCGGATGCTACGCCTGTTAATCCACTAATTGGTAAACATTCGAAAGTTACGATGAGTTCGTCAGAAACAATTTTAGACGATTTTGCTAAAATATTAACAGCGAATACGAGCGTTCTCAGTAACTTTATTGAATCACAGAAGGTTGTGATTACTGGAGCTATTGAGTGTTGTCAGAGATCTGTAGAGGATAGTGTGGACACAATGAACGCACTGCAGGTAAAACTAGATGGTTTGGTGGGGCAGGTCAAGACGCTAACTTTGTCCAATAATGAGCTTTAAGTTAAAATAACAGACCTGGAGATGATTGTTCAACTGCTCAGGCAGAATGAAAGGAGGAAGGATCTGGAAATATATAGCGTACCAGTTAAAACGGCAGCGAGTCGAAATCTGCCGAGATTTCTAAGAATCGAGAATGTGATACTCGCATCAGGGGTTTTCTTGGCCGATCTGATATTGAGACTTCGCGCGATCTGTACCATCCTTTACTTTGTTCCTCGTGCTCCTCCAGGCGTAGTTAAGTTTTTGAGGAAGGATTTAAGAAACCAAGTTATTGAGAAGAGGAAGGTAAAACGAGATTTAAACACTAGGGATATAGATCGGCCAGATGAAGAACGCTATCCAGTGTATATAAACGAGTAACTCACTCCTTATATTAAGAAAATATACGGCGCTGCTCGGCTGGCGAAGAAAATTAGTGTTATAAAGTACGTGTGGGTGAATAATGGCAAGGTGCTACTAAGAAGACAAGATGGTGCGCCGGTGTTAGTAGCGATGAAGTTAAGTGATGTTCCCTCCCAATGGGGGGTCATGTTGTGTTCACTTTTTTCATTTTATTTTAATTTCTGATCAATCTTATACTCTTAAATTTCTTCAAGTTAATTTCTAAAATCCCTATGACTTGTAGAATCGCTCATTTAAATAATATTGTTTAAGTTTCTGTCAGTCAAAAAGAAGTTGAAAAATAATATTTACTTTTCAAGGGGAAACATTTTTGTAATTGAGATTGTTTTTGGAAATGTTATAAATAGTTACTATAAATTTTCAGGTAAGTTTGAATTTTGTGCGTCTTATTGTAATGATTAATTCTTTAAAAATTTGCCATGTAAACTGTCAGTCTTTGTTGTGGCATATCGATGAATTCAGGCATTCTTTACTCACAATTGTTACTGTTTTCGAACAAAGGTATCGTTTCAATCAGTTTACGCTACTGCTGGAAGTATTTTAGGACAAACGAAGTAATAGAAAACAACATGCCCTGTCTTTCACAATAAACTTAGATTGGGGAGGGCGAGCCTCATTCCACTGCGACCTACGATAAGAGGTGGAATTGTGGATCCATAGCATATCCCTCAGTTTCGCCCTCTTAATTAGGCCTAGCAAAGCTGAGAGCGGCTCCGTCATGAAGCTCATGGCTTCGGGATTGCTTGTCCCTAGTTGAAGAAACCTTGGCCTCGCCAGGCCGGCACACTCACAAAGGATGAGTGCCGAGGTTTCCTCCTCAGTCCAAAACGCGTTATCCGCAAGTAACAAGTGGTGGATGTGCCTAGTCAGCCTACAATGCCCTGTTATTAGACCCACTATTAGCCTTATATCCCTTCGGCTATGACTCAGTAGATCCCTGGTAAATTTAGGCAATAAGAGTTAATAAAGACTTTTGCCTGCCTCTGTCTTGGTGTACTCTCCCGCCAATGCAGACGTTGTACTTCTATCTAACCCTTAATAGAAGTTTGAATTAGACTCCTGGACGAGCCGCAGAAGGGTTCGGGGCCTATAAAGGTATCGTTCGCCAGGGTATCCGCCCTCTCACTGCACAGGAACCCCGCATGTCCAGCACCCAGGCGAGTGTCAGCTTGTTCCGAGCACCCCCTTCGGTTAAGGGCAGTTAGGCTATCCCACACCAGTATCACAACAAACTTCTGAGGCTCATTATTGAAAATTAGTACGTATTTTACTTTAATATAAAAAACGAATTTCTTAATTTACTAATACTTTAATTCCAAGCAATTTCAAACTTTGGAATGTAAATGTTTAGGATTGTGGCTATTTCTCACTAACATCTAAGTAATTTACTATGAGACAGCAATAGACCAATGCCAATTTAATTTTCTCCGTTAAAGGAGCAATTAATATTGAGGAAGCTATGTAATTGTAAACTTGGTCAGAGGTGGCGAAACCGGAAGGTCCAGACTCTATTTCTGCGGTGAGAGGCAGAGAGAGAGAGAGAGTGAGTGAGAACTTGTTTGCACAATGTAAAGTATGGTAGAGTGGTTACAATTAACGGTACACTTTCATCTTAATGTGTAGAAGTACAATAGGCCTCAACCTCATTCATTAACATTCTAACAATTAATTAAATAAAAACAAACCTATTTCAAGTAATTGGTTCTTGGTTTTGTTTTTAATTCAATCTTCTAGGATAAAACAAATTGGAGAATAAAAAAAAGGAAAATAACTTTTCAATTTATCGTATTGGTTTTAATCAGAATCTGGTTTCTTTAAATTATAACTAAAGTAAACTTATCACAAGGTGACGTGTAAAGATCTGATGTCAACTTTACCAAAACCTGAATATTCTTAAAAGTGTTCATTTTATAACTATATAAACAGCAAGGCAACCTTGTCAAGATTAAATTTCTTTCAATCAAATATTATAATATTGGTTGCTTTTAAGGATTACATATACGCCTAGGAAGGAGTAGAACAGAATAATCTACTGACTCTAGTTACACAAAGAAGAATTAACTATAACAAAGAAGAGTAACGCAAAATATAGTTGGGGGGGGGGAATACCACTGGTTGCTAGGACTTAATAACAGCTAAGTACCTGAATGTGACTAAATGTAGACCACAGTCGCCAGCAACTCTTATACTAGCAGTTTAAAGTTGAAGCTAAGGTCCGTCTACAATTCCCCGTAAAATCAATTTATTTGAAAACTGTATCCAATAAAAGTGATAGTTAAAAATAAATAAATAAAGATAGAAACAAAATATAGTTTAATGAGTTTTAAACAAAATTTACTAAAAGTACAAAGTACACAACATTTCTTTCGCCCAAATAACGTCTCCCAAATTAATCGTGGCCTATTGGGTGACCTCCCAGGTAAGCGTCGCTCAATTGTCCCCTACCAGAGAACATGCTATAAGGGCGATCAAAATAATTCCGTAAACTACTTGATTTTGAGTTCAGGCAAGACTGTGTTATGTCTAGCTTAAGGTTGATAATAAAATTACGAGATGATATCATCTGAATTGCATTAAGAACACTGAAAACATTTTTGATATTCATTATATCAGAAGAAATAGATTGTTATATAGAGGGTTTTATCAAGAAATAAGATATGTTGTAATAAAAATGAAATATAAAAATAAATTGATTTATACTTTTCTTAAATAAAGTTGATAGAAAGAAAGATAAATATTATTGATAGGCTTTTAAAGTAACTTAATACTTTTTTTATTATTATACCATGGAAGCTGAAATATTAAATACGAATGGATTGTGTTTCTCACTGCCTCTTAAACGCAATACTATTCTTCCTTCACGTGGGTTTATTAAATGGAATGAATTTTTTGAAATACATCTAGAGAAGAAGTTTGTTGTAGTACGTAGTATGTTAAATAAACAAAGTCTCTTCAATTATTTGAATTCTTTAAATTCTATTATAAGTGGTAGAGAACTCTGTTCTATCTCTATTATTATTTGGGGGGGGGGCATAGGCAAATGAACCGTTGTTCGTTAATAGAGGACAGAGTGCCAGTTGACTATTTATTTTGCGAAACAAGTATTAGTGACACTTGCAAAGAAAACACAACTCTCTGGTTACCACATTATTTTTGCTTTTGTGTTTTTAAGGCGCTTCAACATCTATGGTCATTAGCGCCCGGAGCCTTCTCTGAGCACTGCTGGCCTCCGGACAGTGTTCTCTCATTACAGACAAAACTGTCCATCAGTGAGCTACAGGACAGTGAGCTATAGGGGCTCCTAGGAAGAAAAAATCTAAGGGCAGCACAGCTGGACTCGAAGCCAGGTCCTCCGCGTGGGAGTCCAGTGCGCTAACTCTACGGGGAGGGACCAAACCCTACACTAACCAAAGCCCCACTGGGCCCAAGAAAAACAACAATAAACCGGGTCTAGAACAAATATCCAGATCCGGGTCTTATCCATCTAAGATTCACCGTAGTCCGAACAAATCAGACAATAACCTTAATGGGAAATAGCCTAAGCTCTTCCACAGACATCCTATTCCGACCAAAGGTCCTGAACCTAATTTCCTCACAACCCAAGCAATCAGTCATAAGATGGATGGGTGTTTCCTCCTCTGTCTCACAGACTCTACAAAAGGGATCCGGCATGAGCCCCATTACGCAGAGGTGTCTCCTTAAACCACAATGTTCAGTAAGGGATCCAACCAGATGCCTGAGAGTGTCCGGACCCCCAAAGAGCTTCTTAGACTGCCGACAAACAACTGTGCTCATCCATATGGATGAATGCTGTGAAACTATCCATGACTTGAAGCATGACTATGCCTGAAACACACCAACAGGCCAATGAAAGAGAGAGAGGCCTGATTTGCCCCACCTATCCACTTTCTGATTCCCAAAAATTCCCACATGACTTGGTCACATACTTCGAAGAAGAAAGCTCTTACACTCTTTTAGAACATTTCAATCTGGAAGTGAAGACACATGAACTCAGCACCTTCTACGCAGCTTGACTGTCCGAACAGATCACTTTTTAAGCTAATATTACATACTCACTCATCCAAAATACAACAAAGAATACCATAAACTTCAGTCTGGAAAACAGTGGTCCATTCAAAAGAGATACTGCCAAATGATCTCCGGTCTCAAAATAGACCGCAGCTTCAGACCTAGCATCCATTCTGGAACCAACCGTGTAACATCGGAGGTAATTATCAGGTATCACAAGACGAATCCAAACTTAAGATAAGCTGATTACTATATACTATGGGTTTAGTCTTCCAGAACCTCCTCGAAACTTTGGAATTTGAAAAATAGTAAACGCTTTCTCATCGTCTCGGTTCATAAACCTTTCTTCTCCTAATATACATTCCCTATGTTTCTCATGGGAATTACTGCAGTCTTAAATTTTAACTAATTTGGATGCGGTGGTTAAATATAGAGGTGGTGAGAGGCAATTACCAACACACCAACCCACCAGTTTTCTTCAAACTCGGAATTTTGTCAATTCATTTTTATATCTAATTAAAACTGTTTAGATGATAGAATAATAGCCAAGTCACCTAAGATAGAACTTTAGAAGAAAACATAACCCCATCCATCCACTTAAAGCTCCCAGAAATGACATTTTCTCGAAGAAACGTTCCTGAAGAAATAGAAGTTTGCAACTCTTTGTGTGTGTAGTTCACATACATAGTTTAAAGAAAATCTTTTAGAACCGTTTTCAAGAAAATTGCAAAAAACGGAAAAATTATTTCAGTAATGTGGTACTTCCGGATTGATTTTGTTCAGAATCTTATTGTCTGATCCCCTGTCAGCACTTAAAATAAATGTCAAGTTAGAACTTTCTGCAATTTTTCCATTTAGCTAACCACACACACTCACAGGCCAATTTAAAAAAAAAAACATTTTTTTTCTCTTTACAGTAGTAAGAGAAAGTAAAAATGTTTTCTCCGAATGGTCTGTGTGATGTGTGTGTGAACATGATATCTAAAAAAAAACGAAAAATTGCATGAAGCTGAAACTTAATTTTCTGTTTAGGTATCTCCACCAAATCTTTTTTCCAGAGGATTCCCCCATCCCAAAATTCAACTTTACTGGATAAAATTTTTCAGTTCTCGAAAAGGATTACAAACAATTTTCTTTAAACTTTGAATGCTAATTGCACATTTTTACATAAACCTATCACATTTATTAGAAATATTTTTCCGGAAACATTGTTTTAGAAGTTTCTGAAGAATCCGAAACGTTAGAGTGCAAATATTATTGGAATTTGATGTAGGCAACAATCTATTGGGGTTGAATTCTAAGGCAAATCCGGTATCGATTTGCCCAGTTACACACATACACTTCAGTTTGCCGGTTCACGCCTCTCAGCTAATGTGGCGCATCCTAGCATATAGTTTCACCATTTTATTTATACGACGGATGTGTTAGGTGGAGAGAATTTGGGTCTGGTTGATGAAATAATAAGACAGAGTTTAACACTGGTTAACTATGTATAATAATAAAGAGACACAGTCTGCCTTGACTTTACAGTAGAGAATGGTTAAGATAGAGTGGTATGAGAATGACACGAAGTGGCTGGCGAGGTGACGAACTATAGTGGACTATGTCTTGAACTGTATCGAACTGTATTTGACTGCATTGAACTGTCCTAACTGTATTGAACTGTCCTCCCATAGACTGTCCGTCGCTGTATTTATACAGTTTCTCCCACTCAAATCCGAGAGAGTGCTTGGGTTTGTTTCTCTTCTCTTTACTCTCTTTGGTTGCTGTTACATTTATAATAATAAATGGTAAACAGTTGGTAAAAATTCCTACTTCTAAGAAAATTTTAAAGAAAATCATTGAAGCCGTTTTTGAAAAAATCATAAAAAAAAGTGAAAAAAAACATTTAGTAAAGTGGCACTTCTGGTTGATGGATTTTGCCTGAAATCTTCATTGATAATGCGGTGGTTATATCTAAACGGAATACCAAGTTTGAGCTTCCAGCAACTTTTCATTTTTGAGATATTTATGTCACACACACGTACCACTTTTTTGGCTCAGGAGACCACAAAACGTTTATTTCCGGTGTAAACGTTTACAAATCACATTATTTGTAAAGTTTTTGATATGGGTGATAAACTCTTCTTATTTTGTTTTTTCTAATTTAAGGCGCTTCAACATCTATGGTCATTAGCGCCCGGAGCCTTCTCAGTGTACTGTCGGCCTCCGGACAGTGTTCTCTCGCTACAGACAACACTGTCCATCGCCGAACAGTGAGCTGTAGAGGCTCCTAGGAAGAAAAAAATCTAAGGGTAGCACTGGACTCGAACCCGGGACCTCCGCGTGGGAGTCCAACGCGCTAACCGCTTAGCTAATCCCTCCCCTAAACTCTTCTTATAATTCTTATTACTATAGATTGTTATGTTCATATCGAAAGAATAACAGTTACTTATACGTAGATTGTAACATTGAATGAAATAAGAGTATTATCACAACTGAGGAAGATTTCTAAGACATTTTTCCCAGAATTTTATTTTGTGGAGATAGATTTTTATTCTCACCAGAAAAATTGTTGTAATTTTTATTTATTGAGTGAAAAATATGGTATCGTTCACTTAATATTTTATTTCTTATTTTAAAAAGATATTAGAAATAAATTTTTAGTCAACCATATTAAACATGATAAAGAAACCGTTTCTAATGTTGAACTTATAGAGCATTTATTCAATAACATTAGTATAGATAAAATGATTGACATAATTTTTGTTAATACGATACAAGATATTTCTTATTTTTTTTTTAAAGTGTGCACTTGATTTAATTGTATTAAATATTTGTGAACTAGAACTAACTCCTTTGTCATAAAATTGTATTCTTTTGAGCTAATAAATATTATTACTAATACAATTATATTTTGTAAGCGATTTTATTTAAGCTCTGTGCGCCGCTGATATCGAAATATAATTTGTTTAACAGCATTATTTACAGATTCAATCAATATTGGATTTCAATCCCCCATTTAGAGGGGATATTTCATTGTGAAGACAGTAAGTGAAATATATAGTAGGTAACTCTTATTAAGTATTTTGTCTAAAATATATGTATACCTAAAAATTATAAAGCATTTTTATTAAATAAAGTTCCGGTAACATAATCGGCGCAAGGAATCAGTGACTGTTTTCTGGCCACTAAAGAATTCCGCCCATAAGTGTTGTGGGACTTCACAAGTGCGCACGTCCTGCTTTAGGCAGTTTTGCTTTTAGCATGCATTTTCTTTTAACGTTCAAGAGTAGCATTCCAAAAACTCTTGAAACACGCAAGCAAACAGAAAAATTACGACTACTCAACCTGCGTTTTGGGAATGTTTAAAGGTCAGCACGTGTAAGCTATCTGCTTAGTGTTTTGACAGTTTTATTGTAACGTTGAAAGTAACATTGTAAAAAAACTCTAGGTGGCTGAGAACATCACACATGGAAGTCAGCAAATGTTCATTAAGCTGCAAATAGAGAGAGTATACATACATAGAGTGAGTTTCTGAAGAATGGAAGCGCACTTTTTTCTAAGTTTGATATGTTTACATTATCTAAAGGAGAAATAGTTTAAAATAAACCAGTATTAGTTTATTGTATTAAACTAGAAAAACTAAACTTAATCGTATCCATTCTTCATTCATATGGGAATCTTTGGGAATGAAGAATGAATGGATGGTGGATAGGTTTGCCAAATTAGGTGCCTCTCTCCCTTTCGTTGGTCCAGAGCCTGCTGATGGTGTGTCTTCTGGCACATGTTTGTCGGGCTTTCAGACGTGGATGACCTCACAGCACTCATCCTCATGGATGAGTGCAGTGGGTTGTCGGCAGTCTAAAATGCTCATATTGGGGGCCCGGACGGAGCTTTGAGTAGCGGGGTCCGATGTCTTTCACGGACCTCCCTCAGGCATCTGGTTGGATTCCTCACTGGGCATTGTGGTTTAAGGAGACATCTCTATATAATGGGACTCGTGCCTGACCCCTTTTGTAGAGTTTGTGAGACTGAGGAGGAAACACCCATGCATCTGATGACGAATTGTTTGGGTTGTGAGGAGATTAGGTTTAGGACCTTCGGCCGGAATAGGATATCGGTAGAGGATTTAAGCTGTGTCCTTTTAAGGTTTTGGTCCGATTTGTTCGGTCTGTGGTGAAACTTAGATGGTTAAAACCTGGGCCTGGATTTTCATTCTAGTCCCAGTGGTTGTTATTCTTTAGGGGTAGCTATATGGGCCCTGGGCTTGGGTAGCGTAGGGTTTATGCGCCATGGATAGCGTAGGGTTTGCCCTCCCCTTCTGCGAATAATAATAATAATAATAATCCATTCTTCATATTAAGCACATTAAGGTTTGAAAAGAAGTTATTTTCATTTGAAATAACATAGTGTAGTGGGAAGAGTCACCTAAATATGCTAATTAGTTGACAGTTATGTTGATAGTGTATCGATCATCAAATGACTAAATATAGAGTGAGAGTAAAGAGGCTTATTGCAAGGTGGGCTATTAATGAATTGACATGGTACGTTTGACAGTTTAGGAAGTGTTGAATGGGCATTGATCAACATCTGAAGACACACCCATCAGTTATCTACTGATTTTGATCAAAATTGTAAGCGTGAGAAATAATTTTAATATTAACCCTTTACACTCGCAGTTTTTATAAATTATATTATCAACAGCTCGTGCAATTTCCAAAAAAGAAATGCGTGTAAAAAGAAAGATCACCGTTTAATTTTATTGTTTTCTTTAATGTTATAATATATTTAATTACATAACTTTACAGCTTGTAATACTTCAAGTTAGAATAGCCCTCTATGTAATCACATGATTGGTAAGTGAATTTTTTATAATTGACAATAATACGTTCTTGAGTGACCACTGTAATCTATGTATGCCTTAGAGAAGTACGAGCTCCCTTAAAAAAAATAAATCACGTTGAATGCAGAGATTTTTAGCAACTTACACTTGTATCCGTGTTGTTGCTCATGAAATTTGGAATTGTAGTATTATAATCATACCTACAGAATATTGCACACTTCTTCCTTTACAATTACAGTTTTCCAAGTAAAAATTGCGTTTTTCATTAATTTCCCGCTGGTAACTTGAACGTAGTGAGGATGAATGGAAATTTGAAGTTTATAATGAACTTAATAATATCAATTTCGATGTTTATAGACGTGATACCGGAGATAATATTGAAGTAAACCATGAAAGTGATACTAGTGATAATGACCGCTCTTGTTGGACGACGAAACAAGTGAGGGAAGTGAAAGTGGCGGGATAGTAAATGGATAAGAAATAGCAAATTCAAACAAAAAAATCTGGTGTGAAACACTCACACAACTTTCTCTTACTCCAGTTTTCAAAATTGTAATTGACAAATTTTATAGATATGTTCGTCGAAAACTGAAAAACTGTTCGGTAAAAACGCACCTCCGTTTACTAATTGTCTTGAAACTCGGAATTTTGGCCATCTATTTATTTCTAAATAATTTTGTTTTAATTGTAGAATTGTATAATCAAATTTAGAGAAAAACATAACCCCACCCCTCACCCCAAAAGCCCCCTTAAATGACTCTAGGACCAGGAAAAATGTTTCAAATAAAAGTTGTAGCTCCTTATATGTGTAGTTTCTTGATTAAAGAAAATCGTTGGAGCCGTTTTCGATTAAATACCAGAAAAGTGCAAATAAGAAAACTGAATGAAATATATTTCATTAAAAACGCACTTCCGGTCATTCGATTTTTTCAAACTCGGAATTTCAACACACATTTAATTCTATTAATAATAACTTTAATTCTAATTTAGATGACAGAATTGTAGAGTAAACTGAAATAGCACTTTAGAGGAGAACCTAAACTCACTCCTCCCCCAAAAGTGCCCTTAAATGAATTTTCCTAGGGAAATGATTTAAATAGAAGTTGCAGATTTCTGTATGTATAGTTGATATACCAAGTTTGAAAAAAATCGTAAACACCATTTTTGAGAAAATCACAAAAACGTGAAAAATCTATTCTGTAAAGTGGTACTTCCGGTTGAAGAATTTTGACAGATGACCTACTGTCAGATCCCACGGTGATACTTAAACGGAATATTAAGTTTGAAATTTGAACGAATTTTCGTTTTCGAGCTATGCTATTCACATACACACACTCACACCTACCATTTTCTAAAATCCACTTTTTTGGGCTCAGGAGACATCAAAACGGATATTTCCGGTGAAAACTCGATAACGAAAATTTGACACGATTACAATACTTCCTCTTACTAGGAATAAGAGAAAGTAAAAAGGAGAAAGAAAAATAGAGGTTACAGAAGTGGATGATATTCCATTCACCAGCAATTTCAATACCGAATTGCAGGACTATTGTAAATTTTCTAGAATAGGAACTATTAGGTTTTTCGATTATACATTACGATTGATTCTGTATAATATCAGAGAGAATGATTACGCTAATTCAAGAATGTGTTTGTAAAAGTGGTCAATGTAAGCAGTAACATAACTTTCTGGCCTTCATTGAAATGATCCTCGCATGAATCGCTGCGTTAGGTGTAGCTTTTTTGGTTATAACATATTAATATACAATACTTTCTCTTGCTAGGGATTAAGAGAAAATAAAAAAAGGAAACTCGCGGGGCGCTCAAACATATTGTAACGTTTTTCCTTCTAAACTAGCTACTGCAACTAGTTTTAAGTGGATTCGTATAGATAAAATACTCTAAACTTCAATAATGAAAACACCAGTTTATTGCTATACACAATAAATTACAAAATACAACACTTACTAATAATTACTTCACAGTTTAAACCACAAAAGTTCACTTTGTTCACTTTTTATACACTTTCCACAAACGTACACTTCGTTTGTAACTGGGAAAACTTTTTCAACTCTCTGTGGTCCCACTAATTAGATCGGTGGAGAATGGTCTGGAACTTCCTCGATTCTTCTACAAAGAGCTAGAGTGCGCCGCCAGCGCATCCTAACGGCCACTAGGAGAAATTGAGGTTCCTACTTCCTCTCCTAGATGGCAACACTGGCTGCGTTACAATATTATTCCGTTTACGTATCAGTACCACTATTTCATATGTCCGAAGATTTCAACCACGAGTGTGACTTTAACTAACTGGGACTTTTGATAGGGCCGGAAAAGAAAAAATTATAAACTAATAAACTAACTTGTAAAAACATTAAAATTAAATAAAAACTTAAAAGTTTACCACTAAAGATTTAATAATTGTAGGTAGAGTCAATGAGAAGTGAGAAATAAGGAATTTAGAGAGATAGATAGTTGGATAAGATATAGATAGAATTATATAGATATAGATGATAGATGGACAGATTCATAGAGAGAGAGAGAGAGAGAGAAAGAGAACGTGGCTGGTGGCGAGAAGGTGGTTGACTGGTGATGTTGACGTCCTAATAGATTCGTGATAGAATGATGTTGAACTGGTAGATTGCTAATAGAAAACTGTTTTTTTAAGAGCGTCAAGGAAATCCTGAAGTTGGAGTTTTGTAATTTAGCCAATCATTGTAATTGCTTGCTACCATTAACACTGGGTGTTTGTGTATGAATAAGGTGTGATGTAATTTAAAAAACGAAAAGGATTATGGAAAATATCTCAGGAGATTCAATTTCTGATAGCCTCTTTTCCTAAACACCTATGTCATACGGGATATATTTTACTGAATGACTTCTTTATGTTATCTCATGATTTGCTCAAAACATAACTTCTACTAGGTTCTTTAAACTTAGAATGTTTTCATAACCAAACGAATTTTCTAATTTTTTTTTATTTTTTTCCTTAATAAACTGTAATTAAATAAATTCCTAGAAAACTGCCCATTTATCTTAAAAAATACTTCCGTCAAAATCAGGACTATGTATATAAGTTTTAAAAACCTTGAAGTTTGAATAAGATTTCCAATTGGAATTAACAAGAGAATCGCATTAAAGGAAGTGTTATTGACATTTTTTTTTTTTCAGGTTTTTACTTATCTAGATGATTAATGTGTAAAAATACACATTACCTCTTTATCCTCGTAAAATAAAGAGGAAAACTTAGAAGTTAGAAGAATACGTGAAATAGGGGAGTTTATATGGCGGTGTGTGTGTGTGTGTGTGTGTGCTTAATAAGGGTGCGTGTATATGGCACCTAAATAGAAAGAGAAGTTCTAATTTGTGTGCACACACCTCTAAATACTATGTAGCACAACAAAAGGGGAGTAAGATTTACTACAACATAAATTCGAGCAACTTACTAATTATGTTTCACCTGTATTTTGTACAAAAGCACTCTGTAACTAAACTATTTAAAGGAACAGCTTGGTATGAACTAATATAAAATCTAAACTAAAAAGATAAACATCATATTATTTGTAAAATTTATAATTAAACCACAAAATTTTTGCAGAAACTGTAATGAGAGTAATAAAAAGTGGATAATGAGATTTTATACAATGTATATAAAAATGTACAATGAAAATATTATGTCGTTCAAATTACACATACTCTGTAAGACTTATTAATTTTAATCATTATAAATATAGTAGAGTCATTTAATAAATAAATAGACAAAGAATTGAAATCGAAGAATAACCTTATATAATTAGGTATTTTAATAATCATCCGTTTGAAACAGCTGTTTGACCATTGCTTCAGTATACATAATCTCTACTTCTCTTTCAACGACGGCAAGTCCTCTAGCAAACTGCATGATAGAAGAATAGCGATTAGCGATAAATTTATTGATTTCTGATGGAAATGAATCCATTTGAATTTAATTCTTTAATGTTTTTGGTGTTTGTTACGACCGCTGTATTCAATGTTGTAAATTGGATTTTGAGGTTCGTTCATATAAAAGAACTCTTTTTAAATTTCTACCGACGTTTCGGCAAATTTATTGCCTTCTTCAGGGTCAGTACATAGTTTTTAATACAGATCAATAAAAAATAGAAACAACATAAAATATGAACTTAAAATAAACTATATAAATAAACTAAATAAAAAGTTTGATATATATAGCACATTTAAATTTATTTCAAACAATTATTGTAGAACAGATCAATATTAAACTAAATTACAACTATTAAAACTTTGACAATATGTGGCATATATAAGAGTAAAGAATGGAAATAACTAAGGAAATGTACTTACAAAAATTTTCAGTTAGAATTCCAGTAGTAATTACTCTAGTTTAACCTGTGACATACCATCACCAAGTGTTACGGATATTGGATGGGTCAAAGTTTATAAAGGGCCAGGAGAGCGGATGGGAAAACACTGTCTTAGTCTGTATGTTGTTTTGGGAATTCCAGGAGAGTGTTATAACTGAGAGACAGGTTTTTGGTGTCTGTTCTAAAACTGATAGATAATTTATCTTTTTTAATATGAATCATTTCCAATATATTTCTTTTTTTATTATTATTGTTGATGGAGAGAATTTTAGTGTTTTCTATGACAAATTCATGTTTGTATTGTATGCAATGTTTCGTTAGTGCTGTAGTCATGTCAGTCGGTTTTTTAATTTTACAGTCGTATTTATGTTGGTACATATTTATATGTTTTATATGGCTAAGACACGGTTTTCCCATCCGCTCTCCTAGCCCTTTATAAACCTTGATCCATCCAATGTCCATAACACTTGGTGATGGTATGTCACAGGTTAAATTAGATTAATTACTACTGGAATTCTAACTGAAAATTTTTTGTAAGTACATTTCCTAAGTTATTTCCATACTTTACTCAGTATATATGCCACATATTGTCAAAGTTTTAATAGTTGTGATTTAGTTTAATATTGATCTGTTCTACAACAATTGTTTGAAATAAATTTAAATGTGCTATATATATCATACTTTTTATTTAGTTGATTTATACAGTTTATTTTAAAAACTTTTTATTTTGAAAATATTTATTTTAAGTTCATATTTTATGTTGATCTGTTTGTATGTTATTTTTTATTGATCTGTATTAAAACCTTTGTACAGACCCTGAAGAAGGCAATAAATTTGCCGAAACGTCGGTAGAAATGTAAAAAGAGTTCTTTTGTATGACCGAACCTCAACATCCATTTACAACATTAATTCTCTTTAATGTTGTAAATTGGATGAGAATCGGTCAAGAAAAAAACATGCAATTATGCCAACGTTTCGACAGGGGTTCCTCCTGTCTTTATCAAGGCTTTAATATATAGAAAGTCGTGAAGATGTGGAGAAAGAATTTTTAAACATACATATTTTTAATTTTCCTTTTTATGTTTCTGCTATTGTAACAAAAATGTGTACGTTTAAAAATTCTTTCCCCACAACTTCATGACTTTCTATATATTAAAGCCTTGATAAAGACAGGAAACTCTGTCGAAACGTTGGCATAATTGAATGTTTTTTCTTGACCGATCGTCACCAAATTTCTTCATAACTTAATTCATCAATGTTCAACAAATTCTTTTATATTAATTCTTTAATGCTTATACAAGTTGTATGAATCATGTGAATTTCTGGAAGTGCGTCTCCAGCAAGAAAAAATTACAAGAGTAAACCATCTGCCGGCAAAGAAGGTATTTTATAGCTGTATACTATGAAAGCTGCTTTTCATTTTATAATTCTTTTCCTTAAAGCAAGGGTTGTGCTGGGCTCAGATTGAGACCGACTAAACACAAGTCAGGCGGGCATCGCAATTATGGATGTATTCAGCCGTCTTTATATCAAAAATATTGTGCGTTATGATCCAGTAACACAGTCTTACTCAGCGTGTGGCCAGCCAGATATAGCAGTTTTATCTCACTTCTCGTACCTTGGGAATCTTCACATCCAGGTATTTCTTTTTGTTAACTAAACTCTTTTTGCATGTGCTACATTAACTTCTGCCAGCACCTATTTCAAGGGTGTATAACTTTATCATATGATCCTTAATTGGAGTTGTTAACTTATTGGCAGTTTACACATTATATTTTTTTTGTAGTGATTCAAAAAGGTGTATTTTCTTTTATTAACATTCTTCTATTCTTTGTTTAGAGCTGGTCCTCCATTGATTAGAAGCTGGATCGTGGTGCTTGTTCTCGCATCCATAGCTTCAGACACCAGTACCTAGGATTTGCATGTGATCTACATCATTATCCAGGCCATTACCAGTGCGTTGAACAACAACGTTGCCCGCTGGAGATCAGGAGTCGGGTTCTCACTGTGATTTACGGGTAGTGACGGAAATAAATGTACAGTTCAAAAGAACTTATTCTTATTACCCCGTCCACCTGAATCCCAATCTTTAGCAAGTGGAATAATTCCCAGTAAATATTCCACAGTAAATGTAGCTAAACTTAAGAATCACGTTGATAAGTAAATTAAAAGTCGATTCTTCTGTGAGGACAGCAATAATTGTCGTGATAAGAACATATTTTGTTGTTAATTATGACACTTTTGCCGCACAATTTTATCCCCCCCCCAAACCTCATTCGGTGCAACCGTTCATAGGTTATGCCTAAAAGCTATATCAGCCTCCTTTGGTCAAACATCATGGAATATGCAGCGATTGTTCGTTTTTGAGTTATCTGTTCAAATAGACATCATATACTTCATACAAGAGAAAGAAACAGAGAGAGATCGAATCCTAAAATATGCTTTTCAGAGTAGTAAAATATGTATTTCCCTTTTTTCCGATCACAATATTTTCTTTTATAACAGCAAGATAAAGAATAATTTTCCAATTATTTAGAAAATGAATATTCCTAGCTTTATGTCGAGCACTAATTATCGATCTATTAAATTTCAAAAATCTAATGATTAATGAAAGCAAAGAGGATTTATATATTCAATTAGTCTGGCTCATCATGTAATGGTGTACACAATTTCAATGTTGCTCGTACAATAAATAGCCCATGTTGTTAATCAGGCATAAAAAGATCCCACTTATTTAAGTAGTAAATTGTATTGTAAATGTGAAATGCACTTAGAGGAGGGAAGGTAGAGGAGGCTCAGCTGGTTTAACCAGAAAAACTGATAATAAAACGGTAAATGGTATATATATTTCGTTCTATCCTATGGGGACGACGATGATATTGCCAGTTTTGGGGGTCGCTATATGGGGGGTCTCTTGTTAGATGTGTATAGCTGCGGTTTCCTACTAACCAACAAAACAATACAATATACAAAAAAATCCCTAGTGTTTGCCCTAAAAAGCAGCTGGATGGGTAGTTTGTCTAGCAAGAGAGAGAGAGAGAGGGCGAGAGAGGGACCAGAAAGCTGCAGGCACTATCAAATCTCCCAACCCGATACACTAGGTTCTTTATGCGGTTTCTATGGAAACAACTCTAATCCAAGTATATCGGCATCATTTTTTAAAATGATTCAGGACTATAGATTGTATTTTATTTCCAAAGAAATTACTCCAAATTATTATTATTATTATTATTATGACAAATTTATGTAAATTAAGAAAAATACTCCGGGTGTACACTTACACGACTTACTCGTACTTAGTTTACAATATTTTGATTTATATTATTATTATCTAATTAACAAAGTTCACACATAAATGAAAATGTTTTGGTGTTTGTTGCGACCGCTGTATTCAATGTTGTAAATTGAATGTTGAGGTTCGGTCATACAGAAGAACTCTTTTTAAATTTCTACCGACGTTTCGGCAAATTTATTGCCTTATTCAGGGTCTATACAAAGGTTTTAATACAAATCAGAAAAAATAGAAACACCATAAAATATGAACTTAAAATAAATATTTTCAAAATATTTTTTTTTTTTAATAAACTATATAAATAACTATATAAATAACTAAATCAAAAGTATGATATATATAGCATATTTAAATTTATTTTAAACTATTGTTGTAGAAGAGATCAATATTAAACTAAATCACAACCATTAAAACTTTGACAGTATGTGGCATATATAAGAGTAAAGTATGGAAATAACTTAGGAAATGTACTTACAAAAATTTTCAGTTAGAATTACTTACAATCTCTAGATTAACCTGTGACATACCATCACCAAGTTAGATGGGTCAAAGTTTATAAAGGGCTAGGAGAGCGGATGGGAAAACCGTGTCTTAGTCTGTATGTTGTTTTGGAAATTCCAGGAGATTGTTATAAGTAAGGGATAGGTTTTTAGTCTCTGTCCTAAAATTGATAGATAATTTATCTTTTTTAATATGAATCATTTCCAATATATTTCTTTTTTTATTATTACTGTTGATGGAATTAATTTTAGTGTTTTCTATGTCAAATTCATGTTTATATTGTATGCAGAGTTTCGTTAGTGCTATAGTCATGTGAGTCGGTTTTTTAGTTTCACAGTCGTATTTGTGTTGGTACAGTCTATTTTTTAAATATTGAGATGTTTGTCCTATGTATGTAGCTGGGCATTGTAAACAATTTATTTTATAAATTATATCTGATAATAAAGTTGTGGGTGTGGGGTCTTTTAGTTTAGAAAAGAGTTTTTTTTAGAGGATTGGAGTTTTTGTGAGCAATGGAAAGGTTATATTTCTTGAGGAATTTTGCTATTTTTTCTGATACACCTTCTATGTATGGGATAGAGATATAGGATATTGGAAGTTGCTGTGATGGCGTAGAGGGAGCCTGGTTGTCATATTATCTGTGGATCATTGATCTAATATTTTTTGTACTATATGGAGAGGAAAGCCATTATTTTTAAATATCTTAGATAATTTTAAGTTGTTCTCATCATGGAAACGGGGATGGCTAAGATGAAGTACACGTTTGGTAAAGGATTTAACAAAGTTGATTTTCTGATTATATGGATGATTGGAAAGAAAATGGAGGAATCTGTCAGAACGTATGGATTTCATTAACCAATTGGTAATAAGAGAACCATTTTCTTCACGGATAATCGTCAACCTAAAAAATTAATTTTATTATCTATTTCTACTTCGTGTGTAAATTGTAAACGGGGATGGTATGTACTAAAGGTATTCAGGATGATATGGATATGTTCTTTAGGGACAGCGGTTAAACAGTCATCAACATATTTGAAGAAAAAAGGAATTGTAAAGGTTAGTTTTTTAATAGAATTTTGAATTAATTCAGACATGATGATATCCGCAAGAATAGGTCCTATGCTATTTCCCATGGCTGTACCAAAGATTTGTTGGTAAAAGTGTTCATTGTATTGAAAATATCCTGATTTACAGCAATGGGATAACAGAGATATGAATTTTTGAAGAGGGATATCAGTTTTTCTCTAAAAGATGAAAATTTCTTGTTATAATTTCTATCGTTTCTTCAATGGGAACATTTGTAAACAGGGAAGCAACATCTAATGAAATAAGGATTTAGTTGGTGGGAATTTTTATGTTATCTACTTCTTCTTTTAACATAAAGGAATCTTTAATATTATAACTGTTATCAGAAATGTGTTTCAATATGTCGGTTAGGAATTTTGAAAGGTTGTATGTAGGTGCATTGATATGTTTCAAATAAAAGCTGCAGCTCTATTTATGATTAGTCGATATATTAAATTTAAAGAGAATCGTTGGAGAAAATCGCAAAAAACTATTCAATAGAGTGGTACTTTTGGTACAAACAGATTTTGACCAAAACCTTACTATCAAATCGTCTAAACAACTGAACATAATATTATCAAGTTTTTAGATTCCTACGATTTCACGTTTTTGAGTTATCCTCCCCCCCCACCCACCGAAACAAACAAATTTTCTAAAAAACCACTTTTTCGGAATAAGAGAAACTCAAAACAAGTATTTCCGGTGAAAATCACATTCAAAAATTTAACATGATCCTACATTAAATTCATTCATTTAATTCACATTTAATAGATAAATATTCATTTTCAGCACATAGCAACTTTGAGCATAGGATGCTTCTAGACTTTGCCACTACGCTCTGCTCGCGACCCTACAATTTTCCACAGATGTGATCTGTTAGAAACAGAAAACCATGAGTGCAGAATATTAGCTACACAGAACTAAGAAAACAAAAATCCTTGACTCACTATAAAAAAGCCGAAGTCGCTAATGAAATATTTTTATTGACAAGCGGTACCCATGACCGTACTTCTGACATTTTGTAACCACGATCCACACTTTTTGGTCATGATGCATGGATCTCCATATTGAGCATCTTCTCTAAAGGAATATAGTTCATTGACTGCAATGAAGCAGCAAGCGTTGGCCATTCGACAAAAAAAAAATAAGACTTTGGAATTCTATGAATCAATATTTTGTCCATAAAAAAATAATATCGTAGGAATCCTGAAAAATTCTCTACAAGTAATGATTCTAAAAAAAGATGCAAGCTCTTGATGCAAGTACTTGAAATAGCTCTTTGATACTGATTTATACGTTGATAAAAAAGGCACAGTGTAGTCTTTAAAGAAAACTTTCCAATATTCATCTTCAAATAGTCAGCAAAGCTCTCGACGTGCTGCAATAGGAAACTAGGAATAAGCGATTTGATAAATCCAATTTCCAAAGCTTCAATATGTTCTAGTTTATCAACTGATAAAAAAGTCTGACAAATATTTATGTTAGAGACAAAAAATAAATAAATAAATAAATAAACTACAGAATCAATTATTTCTGGTTGAATAAATATATAAATTAAACTGAATATATTATAAATCTAGAATTGAATATATTGATTACAATTTCCTCGAAAATTCTACAATAATCATTTTCTAAATTTATAACCAAACGAGTAGGTAAACAGATTGTCTCTGTAGGTAGCTACCTCAATTTTCCAAAGAGATTTCACTGCTAATTTTAGAAAATTAGTTTTCACTTTTGCAAATCGAATTACGGGGGAAAAGGAAAAGGGTTGAACTGAAAATTTTATCTTACTAGTAGGAGGTAGTAGGAGTGAGGTAGACAGTTGGATCTGTTTGGCAAGAGGGCTGTTTATTAGATTTGGTGCTTCGTTGGAACATTTCAGTTGGTTGTGCCCAGGCTTGTAGAGAAATGATGACGAAATGAAGAGAGGGCGATTTTTACATTGAAACCAATGTGAAATTGGAAAATAACTTATGTTCAAAAGTAGGATAAAAGAAGAAGAAAAATTTGTTAACATACGATGAAATTGTGAACTGTCCTAGGAATTAATATAATTTCTCTTCATGGCCAACATTTCAGTAAATAGTAAAATCAATATTACTCTTGCGCACTTGTAATATTAAAATAAAACTCTCTTTATATCAATTTAATCAATTCAACCCTTAAATAAATAACTTTTCTTTTTTTTTAACTTCATTGCACATTTATAAGTGACACAAAAAGAAAAATATTAACAATAAATGTCGTAAGAAGCTTGAATTGTGTCATTCAATGACGATCACCATTAGTCAGCCAGCTGTCCCTGGGATAAGGGCGTATCAGACATCTTCGTGATTTGGACGGAAGTGTGAGAGAGAACACCTAAAGGATCAAGAGTAAAGACATTTTTTGGTGGAATTCATTGTAGTGGGATTTTCGAAAGTTCAAATATAAGTGGAATCATGAGATCTTAGTGAATAATTAAGTTACTGACATAAAAGGAAGAGTTTTCATTGCGGTAGATGATTTTTGATATTGGACTTTGACTTATTTTGAATCGTAGCTGTTCCATGGAGTGCGAGTCTTTCTTGTTAAGTTCAGAACGTTGGACTTAAGATTTTGTGGAATTCCAGGCAAGTTTCCTATTTAGATATAGTTCAAGTTTTTGCATAGATCAGCTGGTGTGATAAGAATACTGAACAAGAAGATGCGAGCCAGATATATCGTTTAAGGTTAAAGATAATGTTTTTTGTTTTTTTAGATTTTTACAACTGCACAGTAACCATGCAACGACTAAAAAAGATAAGCAATGAAAATGAAAGTAGGCGAGTTGGTTGGCGCGCACACCCTGGCTTGAAGTTGCGAACGACAGCTATCCAGCGATAGCAGACGTAATACGCCATTATGACCTTAGTGTGTACGACTGCATCTTAAGTCAGCCGTCGTTATGTATTTAGATGTCGTGCGGCTATCGATGCCTTAGTCGTCTTGGCGGGTTTGTGGGAAAATCGAAGTACAGAGGGCTTGGATTAGGGGATTTGAATGAGAAGATAATTTGGAATGGAATTTTAGGGGTTAATTTTTATTCCCCATGTTTTAAACAAGGTTCTAGTGAGAGAAGGTGAGATTGAAGTGAGCAGACAGTGAGTAGTGTAGGGTTAGTATTCTAGAGAGATTGGCAGTGTCGTCAGCGAAAGTGTAGGTAGATGTACATATTTGTGTAGAGAAGGGGAGCTAAGATACTTCCTTGTAGTACTCCCAGTCTGGGAAGTGCCTTAAATGTATCTACAAAATTATTAATTAAAGAACTGCCTTTTAATTAAGGAATGGCCTGCTAACGTTGGTGTGTTTTACGATAAAACCGTCTTTTATGCTCATCATTTATTAGCGTCAGTCCTTTTGCAAATATGTCAATGGCTGTTAAAATCAGAAAAAAACTTTTAGATTTTAAGAAGATATTTTCAAAATAAAATCTATTCTGTTACAAATAAAATCTGCACCTGGCACTGCTTTAAAGTTGGTCATTCAGCCGAGTCTAGGCGCATACTTGATCAAACAAATTTCGCAACAGGAGCTGTTGCGCAAACATTTGCTAAGTATGGCAGTGTTTGATGCGTTGCGCAATTGTTTGATACATTTCAAACTTCTTTGAAACATGCAACGTGAACGCGTTGTGCAGTGTATGTACGAGTTTTGTTACAATGCGCAGTAGTTTTCAGTTGGTCAGTGTCCGTGTAGAGATGATAATAAGTGTATGTGCCATGATGACCGTTCAAAACAGAGAATTTTGGAAAGAATTTATTTAATTATACAGGGGGTTTCCAGAAGTCTGGAAAATTAAAGCCGAGGTATATAAAAACAGAGTTGAAAGCTGCTGCGTACGAGATGTTAGCAGAGAAATTAATAAGATTAATTCTAAAAAAAAAAAAATTAATTCTAATAAGATTATCATCGCTATCATCTAGAGTACACGCAATCATTATCGCTGCAATTGCACTTGAAGACATGTTTATCATACAACTCGCACTTAAAGTTTGAACAACATTCAAGTGTAAGAATTACGTCGTTGCACAACCCTATGTTGCGCAATTTGTTTAATAATGTATGGGCCACAGTGGGGGTCCCTTCACTTTTTTTGAATGAACTGTAATTCCAAATTATTTAAACTGCTTCAATGGAATGTTAATTTTATATATGCCAAAACAAAAGGAACTCATACCTTGCTCAATATAAATATTGACGTGTTCGCCTTAGACGAAATTAAACTTGTACCAACTTGTCAACCAACTTCTTCCCCAACTAACGCGATAAGCAACCCAACTCAACATTCCTTAGTCATCCTCCTTTGGAACGCTAACGGTCTGAGTCCTCACAGAAATGAGTTGGACCAACTGCTACATGATCAGCGTATAGATATTGCTTTGATTACAGAGACCCACTTTACGGACCGTTCACACTTTCAAATTATAGATTACCGAACTTATAGGACAGATCACCCCGACAAAACCACCCACGGTGGAAGAGCAATCCTTATTTGTAATTCTTAGCTCACCAAGTCATCCCATCATCTCCAACAGATTCTCTCATGTCAACCTCCGTTCTATTAAATTCCTCTCCTTTCAATTTTACGCTGGCTTCTGATACTGTCCTCCCAACAAAAAAATTACCCAACAAGACCTTTCCTCATTCTTTCGATCACTTGGCCCCGTATTCCTGGCAGGTAGCGCCTACAATGCGAAGCATCAGCAGTGGGGTTGTCGTGCATCAAATACTCGAGGAAATATCCTCTTCAAACAAAATAATTATTTCCCCAACTTCTCCTACTTATTGGCCTACTGCACAATCCAAACTTCCTGATATATTGGACATATTTGTTACCACACCCAGAATTTCCTTTCTTTCTATTGACATCCAGACCTTAAATGACCTATCCTCTGATCATAGCCCGGTTCTTTTAACTCTTGACACTCAACCGATACCCAAATGCAAACCTTTAAGTTTAATAATTGGCACTATAGACTGGGACTTATTTTGATAACAATTAGGCGACAAGATACAATACATACTCCACTAAAAACGCGAGTGAAATCGATAATGCTGTTGAAAGATTTACAACCATTATATAAGAGGCAATACTGACATCATCACTACCAACTAAAAACCTCAAACAACCAAACAAATGATACCATTTGTCATAAGGCAACTAATAGCGGAAAAACGACGAGCCCGCGCCAGGTAGCAACGTTCAAGACTACCATCAGACAGACGTAACTTCAACAAACTCAATACACAACTTAAAGAATTAAGAGAGCTACAGTTCGAACAATACACCACTAGACTGACTAACAAGGAAACTCTCTCTGGAACGCCACCGTAAAATACTTTCTTATAAAATTATATCCAGTCTCCTTCGAAAAGACGATGGGACCTGGACAGTGTCTGACTCTGACAGAGCACAAGTATTTGCAACTTACTTACAAACGGTATTTTCACCTAACCCTGACTTACACGACACAGATCACGATATACAGGTAAACGACTCTCTAGACTCCTCTTTTGCTCCCACCTAAAGCCTTCACTCCTTCCGAAGTTTCTAAAGCTATAAAACAACTCCCTCTCAAAAAGTCTCCGGGTTATGATCTTATCCATCCTGTAATCCTATTAAATCTTCCTAAAAAAGCACAAATATTCCTTACTTATCTCTATAACTCTATACTCCGCACTACCTATTTCCCATTTCTGTGAAAATTTTCTATAATAATCATGATTCCGAAACCAATGAAACCTCAACTCGCACCTTCCCTCCTATAGGCCGATAAGTCTTCTTCCATTTCTCTCCAAAATAATCGAACGACTTTTCCTCAAACGCCTTCTCCCTTTAATCGAACCACACCTACCCAATCATCAGTTCGGTTTTAGAAATCACCACAGTACCATTCAGTAGGTTCATCGCATTGTAGATACCATATCCTGCAGCCTTGAGCGGGAGGAGTACTGCTCGGCCGTCTTTCTCGATGTGTCCCAGGCATTCGATCGGGTTTGGCACCCGGTTTGCTCTTCAAGCGCAAGGAAATCCTTTCCTATACTATTACTTGTTCCTAAAATCTTATCTCACTGAACGATACTCCGAGTCAGACATGGCTGTAAGATCTCCTCCAGTTTCCTCGCGAAGGCCGGAGTACCGCAGGAAATATTCTAGGCTATGTACTTTAAACCCTCTACACATCCGATATTCCACAATCCTCACACACAATCACCGCCTCATTTGCAGATGACACAGCTTTCTTTCTTCCGATCCAAATCCACAATCCGTCACTCACAACATCCAAAATCACTTAAAGAAAGTAGAACTATGGTGCAAACAATGGAAAATTAAAATTAATGAGAGTAAAAGCACCAATGTTACGTTTACACTTCGCCGAGGAACATGTCCTTCACTATATTATAATAACACTCCCATCTCTAGGTATGGGATGGGAAATACCTAGGTATGTACTTGGGCAAAAGACTCACGTGGAACCCACATACTAGACTTAAACGACAAGAGCTAAACCCTCGATACAGACTTCTCCATAGACTACTAGACAAACGTTCCAAACTCTCATTAGACAACAAAGTACTTATATACAAAACAATTTTACGACCAATTTGGACTTACGGGGTTGAAGTTTGGGGCTCAACCAAGCGAACCAATTCAAAAAGAATCCAGTCCTTCCAATCCAAAATCCTCCGCAAAATTACCCAAGCCCCCCATATTACGTATCCAACCTGACCTTACACAACGACCTAAAAATCCCTTTCATCACAGAAATGATATCTTCCTGTTACAAAAAAATTCCATGAATATCTCTGCTCCTTCATCCTAACCCTCTCGTCCTACAATTGACCTCTGCCCACATTCCAGGTAGTCCTCCCCGCCGTCTGAGACGCCTATGGCCGCGAGACTTACTTTTCCATCATCAAACACTTTTGCTTATTGTATTATACATACAGTTGTAAATATCAATAAAAAAAAAAAAACTTTTTAGAGGCCTTAATATCTGTATTTCCGGACAGAAAAATCAATTTCAAAAATTTGATACGATCGTTATATTTATAGCAAAAGAGAAAAAAAATAAATAAATAAAAAATACATTTATTATTACTAGGAATGGATTAGATAACATTTTCTTCCTATAACAAGTTTACATACTCGTAAGTTAAAATATATATGATAATAAAAACGGAAGTTAAATATTTTAGCAGATATTTGCGATCCCTATTTGGCTGAGGTGAAGAAGAAAGGCGAATGAAATCATTGTGCCCATGTGATTGATGCTGTTGATGACAGCAACGACATTTCACTTCTCATCCGCCACACCAATATTCGATCGAACCTTCTCTCACTCTGTCTTTTCCCCATAAATTATCTGAATATTTTTCAATAAAAGGTGACTATATTTTCAATTTAAAAACTTGTTTTCTTTCAAGAATAATATTTTTTTTTGTTTTTATAAAAATATAATATGAATGAAATCAGAAAGATAGTAAAATATTTTACAAATACTTTCAAATTATATTCCATTTGTTTACGTTAAATTTCTCAAATTGAATAATATTCAGTTTTGTCTAAGACACCTTTTAGAATTGTCTCATAATTACTAGAAAGCTAGATGCAACAAAATTAAGAACAACTCATTGATATCTAAGATGCTAATTCTGTTTCGTTTTTGTCATTATGATAGAATTCAAAGAAACTTACCATCACTTAGTAGTTACTTTTTCTTTTTCCCTCCCTCTCTGTCTGTTTGTCTCGCTCGCTCTCATTTATTTTATTTACAACTGAACATAACTAAAAGTAATGTAGAGAATTGGCTTAGAATACAAACACTATAGTCAAGAATACTCGAACAAATTGAATACTCCCTCTATATTTCAACAAAGTCTTCTATAAAAGACGTTAAAACTCCGTTCAAGTATAAATTAGTCAAAGTTACATAAAACACACATACACACACACAAACACACAGAATCTTATTAACACACTTTATCTCTTATTTCAATCGCCCCTTTCATCCCAAACTTCTTAGCCAATTCACTTTGACAGATCAAGTGGCATTGCGCCTTTCTGTGCCGATTTGAGTCTTTACTTTTTTTGTAGCATAGGCGACGAATGTTCCATATTAAGATGATTCAGTGGAATAGATGGTTAATGACCATGTATTGGTCTCTGCACAGCCTTGAAGTGGTGAAAAAATTTTAAGAGTTTGTGACGCCTAAGGTCACTGAAGAAGTGGCTAATACAATATGGTTATTAACTTACTTAGGGTTTTTCTAACGAGATTAGTGACCGATTAATACATCGAATTTTGTGATTAAAAAAATAGTCTATACACAGCGTATAATAGTCCTGTAATATTCTAGTACACAGCGTAGTAGTAATGAAATTAACTGACAATATTTGATTATGATCGATCTATAATCGGAAGATTTTTTGTTTTTGTTTTATGTATTTCCTAATATCTTAGTAAGCCAATTTGTCACCCTGGCAATTCTTAATTTAATTACATTCAAAGCAAAGAAGTAAAGCAATTTCCTTCGATACAATTGGTCAGGACTGAGTATCACCAAAGCGATATTCTTGGCATCTTTCAACTTTATTTATATATGTCACGAGTCACTACGCTCAAAAATGACAGTGTACTATGTAATTAATAAGATTAATAATGTGTTTATTGACAAACATACAAAGGATACATAAAATGATTATATATATGAAATATCACTTTTTATGACAGTAGACGTTATAGTCCGTCTGCCTAGTTGGTCTTATCCTTCAGCTGTATATCATTTTCCGATCAAATTAAAGCTTTTTTCCAACCAATGTATTTCCTATTTCTGAACAATTTTTAAACACTTTTTTCCGCATTAACCCTTGTTTGAACAAAATTATAGCTTATTCTGAATAATTTGAACACTTTCCCTTACCAAAATCAACTTTATTTGATCCAAATATTTCCCAATTTTGAACACTTTGAATCACAATAAATCCAATTTATTACCTTTTTCACTTCATTTTGAACATTTTTAAACCATATTATGATCAAATTAATTCTTTTCTGATCCTATCTGTAACCTCATTTGTACATTTTGAACGACGATTCAATCCAATTTATTACGTTTTTTACTTCATTTAGAACCACTTTATAGTCAAATTTATCTTTTTTGAACCAATTTATACCTCATCTTGAACATTTTGAACCACAATGAAGTCCTATTTATTTTATTTTTGAACAGATATTACCTTATTTTAAACAACATTTCAACCAATTTTCAATCAAATTTATCCTTTTCTGAACCAATTTTTACTTTAAGCTGAACATTTTGAACTACACTGAAGTCCTATTGATAGTTTTTGAGCCGATTTATTATCTTTTATTCATCAATTTGAACATTGGTAACACATTTCAGACAAACTTATCCTTATCTGAACCAATTTATTACTTCACTTTGAACATTTTGAACCGCATAGAAGGTCCTATTGATGTTAGAAAACCGAATCGCAAACCATCATCTATATTGGCTTTATAAATTCGTCTCATTAGCTGAGTATCTCTTGTATTGGTAAATAAAATTAATAACTACCCCTGCTTTAGAGTATAGAATATGGAGAATCAATCAAACATCACTGGGAGATAATTATACCTAGTAGTAGTGGATGAATACGTAGTTTGAACCCAATATGACACATATGTTGTGCAACAGAAGGTCCTGAGGGGACAGTCGACCAGTCAATTTGTATAATTATTCAAGAGGTGTCGGTTAACCGTTACAAATCGTCTCAATTCAATTTGGATAACCACCTGGCCAACTACAAATTGGCAACAACTAGATAAATTGGCACAAGTGAGTTAGTTGTGTTATCATCATTAATAGTAATAATATTATTACTAATCTAACTTTAAATTACCTTGCTAATTTATAATATAATCCATTAAATATGGTATATATGCTATATGTTACACATTTTCAAAAAACTTTTATTGGCATTTTTTAAAAAGCATTTTAAGCATTTCGATGATAATAAAGGTCAGACGATCAGTCGACAGTATTTCGTCTGTTAGTAAGACTGCTTGAAATGAAATCACTAAAAGAGAATATCACACAATTTGGTACAGCGGGAGGTGAATTGTTCACGTACAAGATTATTCCTACGTGTTCGCTGGATATCCAACTAAATAAACGAACAACATCAGTTGCTGGCACAGCCTTTTTACTGGTTAAAAAAACAACACAATATTTAATACAACATACTTTGGTAAATAGTAAGTATTACGTAGTAACATGCAAATGGGTGGTTGCATGTTTTATTTCAATATTAATAATGCTTCCACAATAATATTAACTTTCATGGAAAACGATGGAATTTGGAATTCAGCAATACTTCTAATGTATATAAATATATTTAATAGGTGACAGAACCAGGTATTGTACTGATGTAATACGTACTTTAGGGGAAAGCCTAACGCTATTATTTCCGAGAATCCCCAAAAAAACACTTTTCCCCAGAAAATGTTTCAGATAAAAGTGATAGTTACTTGTGTATGTAAATATCATAAGATGTTTAAAAAATAGAATAGATATAATTTTATTTACCAAAGATTAATTCTTGTACAAATGTTTTGCTACAATTACAGAAAAATTCCCTGGGATTCTAGTATTCTCCTTTGCAAAATATTACAAGCAAATACTTAATATCTACATCGTTAATATGCAAATAAATTGACAAGTAAATAATTAGCAAATAAAGCCAATTAATTCACAAGATGGTTATTATTATTTGTTATGATCAGTTCACTAATTCTGTAACAATTTTTTCTAAATAAACGAAATAAAAGAATATTTGGTTAACTTTATCGATATTATCACTAATCAAAATATTTTCAATATTTATTTGTGGATTAGAATTTTGTATATATGGTTGCAAGAATGTCTGCCTGGGGGCCAAGATCTGCTTGGGAAATTATAACCGACGGAGATTGGAGGCCTGCATTGGATTGAGCAAGAACAAGCTCCGCGTACTTACGGGTTTCCTCACGGGGCATTGCCAACTTAGAGGACAGCTGATGAAGCTGGGTGTGGAAAGTGACAGCTCATGCAGATTCTGTGGGGGGCTGGAGGAAACTCCATTACATCTCCTAACAGACTGCGAGGCTGCCACTCAGAGAAGATTCAAAAACCTGGGTAGCTACCAGGTGGAGGACAGAGCCTGTCAGGGTACTGAAATACCTCAGGGATCTCAACCTGATGGAGGTTTTGTAGAACGGATGTTCAGCTGGGGCATCTGCTCGGGTACTGTGGGCAAGCCTGCGGCACCCAGGGGGCATAGCACAATAGACAATAGGAAAAGGTCGCAGTGCATGGCCCCCCTTCAAAAAAAAAAAAGAAAAAAAAAGTCTACCTGGGACCGTTGAGTTTTGGGCACTTCAGAAATAGATGTTGAGTCTGTTGGTTATGAATTCAATGCAGACAGGGCATATTTTATTTTCTTGAAGGTCATATGCTGCAGTGTTAAAGTACAAATTGATTGATGTTGGGTTGGATACTCTGAAACGGCTCACAGTCCTTAGTTTTTTTTAGCTGGATCCTGGATCTCTTGTATTTCAAATAGTTTACTGGTTCATTGATATTGAAGATACTGATTATCCTATAAGCTAGGGTTGCTGGTTGAGTTTAGGACTCTATTGATGTCTATGGAGAGAGATTATTTGTCATTTTATCGAGGATATCTTCTTTTCGTCCGACGAGACCATTGAAAAATAAGCGTGAAAAGTCTTCCTCACTTCCCCAAGACTTGCTGCCACTGATCTCACTTGTGTTATCCAGTTGAAGTTTAAGTCTGGCTTTTCTGAGGTAGAATCAATTTGCCTAAGCCTATCAAAGCATTGTCTTGGAATCCTGTTGGTGGGTAGCAGGGTGAGCTTACGATATTTAAAGAAAGTCGCGAAAAATTATAAAGTCGCTCTTCCAGTCAATGGATTTTACGCGAAACCTTAGTATCAGATGCAGTGGTAGCAGTAAAATAGAATAAGTTTGATTTCAAGCGTTTTTTCATTCCTCTCTCTCTCTCACACACACCGTATACATATCTAACATATTTTCGCACTCAGAGGACCTCAAAATATTTATTTCCGGGACAAACTCAATTTTGAAGAAAAAAGAAAGTAAAAATTGCCTTGAGCTCCAACTTGAATTCCGATTAGAAATAACTGATTCCAAAGGTATAGGCCAAAATCCTTAAATCTGAAGGCCCAATTTTGGTGTTTTACTTTATCAATTTTCTCCAAAATGAATTTAAGAATTTTTATTTCAAGAATTCAATTTTGCATATTTCGATTTGATTTATTTACAAAAAAACAAGATTTTAGTTTGATTGAAAGTATTTAATACGATCATTTTTTTTTTCCTTGTAAAGTCCATTTTCAATATCTGTTTATTTGCTGACATAATTTCCTGTAATTTTATTATATAAATATGTCAGAATATGAAAGTATTATTTCTTAATTTTTTTTCAGGTCACAAGAATAATTAATCTTGCATTTTTACATTCTCTTACTCCTAGTCTGAGGAAGTATTGTAATCGTGACAAATTTTCGATATCGAGTTTTCACCGGAAATATCCGTTTTGAGATCCCCTGAGTCCAAAAAAGTGATTTTTAGCCAATGGTCTGTATGTGTGTGAACAGCATAGCTCAAAAACGAAAAAACCGTAGAAAGTTGAAAACTTGATATTCCGTTCAGGTATCACAATGGGATCTGACAGTACGTTATCTGTCAAAATTCCTCAACCGGAAGTACCACTTTACTAGTTAGATTTTTTACTTTTTTGCGATTTTCTCAAAAATGGCTCCGACGATTTTCTTTAAACTTGGCGTATCAAACACATATACAAACAGCTACAACTTTTATTTGAAACATTTTTCAAGGGCACTTTGGGGGAGGGGTGGAATTAGGTTTCATCTAAAGTGCTATTTCAGTTTATTAGACAATTCTGCCTTCTTAATAATATTAATTAGAATTAAATATGTTGTTGAAATTCCGAGTTTGAAAAAAAAAATCGGATAACCGGAAGTGCGTTTATTTTAACACTTTACTAAAAGTGATTTCTTCACTTTTTCATGATTTTCTCAAAAATGGCTCCGACGATTTTCTTTGAAACTAAACATGCAAAGATCTACATCTTTTATTTAAAACATTTCTCTGGGAAAATTCATTTAAGGGCACTTTTAGGGAAGTGGTGGAGTTACAGCTTCCTCTAAATTGCTATCAGAGTTGATTATAGAATTCTATCATTTAAACAAACTTAATTAGAAATAAATGGATGGCCAAAATTCCGAGTTTCAAGAAAATTAGTAAACCGGAAGTGTACTTTTACTGAAGTTTTTTCAATTTTCGACGAATTTCGTTAAATTTGGCACTCAAACTATAATTTGTCAATTATAATTTTGATAACAGGAGTAAGAGAAAGTTGTGTGTGTGTTTCACACCAAATTTTTTTTATGTAAATTTGTTAATGCATAACAGGGTTTTCTTTCATTTCATCCAAGAGTATTATGTATTATTTATTCCCTATTTATCCCATGCAAAGTTTTAGAAAATTTCTTTTTATTTTTTGTTTTACTACTTTACAATACTTGTTTTATTATGTGTACATTATCACTTATTATTTATTATTAAGGTTATATTATCTGTGCAATTGTAAGAACAATAAATTGTTATGCTCATAGTTTTATTTTATTAATTTTAATTTATTTTTTAAGATAAATGGTATAATGTAACCAAAAGAACAGAACCCGCTGTAATATGTAATTTTACATAAAGTAGTAATTTATCTATCTATAATTTCCTGTAGATATTTGCTATTAAAATTAATGGCAATCAAATATTATGTAACAATTCCACGTTTGAAGATAATTTGTCTATTAATTTTATTTTTTTTGAAAAGATTTATAAGAAATGATGGAACAAAGCAAATATCCTCATCAGTTTTTATGCTGGTGGAATAGTGTCAATACAGTTGATTCTATATATTAAGTTGGAAATTTTTTTGTATTCTCTCACAGATTGGTTATTTAATAAAAATCACTTTCATCGACACTATCTCCATTCTGACTGTTTTGATTTGATTTTTTTTTTTTTTTAAACCCTCCAGCAAACGCGGCCCCCCATTGTTTCAATATATTTTGTTGAAGATTAATTTTTTTTTTTCATGAATTTTTAAGGCTTGAAATCCGTTCAGGAAGTATAAGAAATAGCAATATCCTTCTAATTTCTTTTCATTATTAAAAAAAATATGAGCAACACTTGAATTATGGATAAACTGAAGAAGCAATAAAGACAAAAAAAAAAAAACTAACTTTATTTCCTTGAAAATATCAACAAACTTAATATCGCAACTACCGTACCAAATTTCCCAAAGGAACAATTCTTTTCTTAACTTCAATTGAAAGTATGAGTGGTAGTAGTGGTGGTAGCACGTTTCAAACAATATTTGAATGGATATAATTTTATTTTTACCCTAGTAACAACAAAAAAGCCATATTGATTGTGAGAGCTATTTCTTGTTCATTCGACAACGATGGCTTTTATTAAAATGCATATGTTATATTTATATAAAAACAATCCCACTACTCAATTGATTGGAGGATTTAGTAGATCAACCATTTTATCCCGCTCTGTAACCTACTATCACTTGCATAATCCTCGATATAGATAGATAGATAAATAACTTCTATTTTAAACAAATATATACATAAATGCATCATACAAAAAAACAAACAAAAGTTACGTTTGACATGGCCGTCTGTCAAAGTACTGGAAAATTCCTAAGCATAATTTTGTATTTAACTGGTAAAAAGGAAAATAAATTAAATAATTAGCTTTCTAAGGCAATAAAGATATAAATAAAAGCATAAAGACATAAGTAAAAAGGTAAACAACCTCTTAATGGTTATTGAATATGTGTGGATGGATCCGCAGTGCTAGATAACTGATATTTTATCCGTCATAGCATGCATATTCCTTTTGTTCCTGACCGGTTTTGGACTTTCATCCATCGTCAGAGCGAATTCACCAAGTTTGTGTAGAGAATTTGTCTTCAACGCTACACTCACAATTGTTGGTTTGTTGGTTCTACATACGTGCGTGGGAGGTTATAAAGTTATGTTACTATATGTGTATATATGTTTAATGCAAAATGGAATTATTATAAATTATGATTATACATTAGAAAATAGTGTATAATAAATAGTATGTTTTGAAAAATACTTTATAACTAAATTCTAACAGTGTTGTTAAGTATGCTCAGTGTTTTATCAAATCATTTTTATTAGGGGGGGGAGCATAAGATATTTCAGGAGTATACTGTACTAACAAGGAAAGGTAAAGTATTAAGGAAGGCAATGTAAAGTTTATGGACAGTCAAGAAAATATGTAGGTAAATTGATATGTAAGAAGGTTGGCAGCAAACGGCAAATTGGGATGACTTAAATAAATAAAAAAGGAAATCAAATATATTCGTTTTTATTTGATATTAATTTTTGATTTTTTTTTTATGAAATTTTTTTTGTTATTTGAACTTTGTTGATTTTTGATTTTTTGATTTTTAAATGATATTAATTTATGTTTAAATTAAATTAAGAATATGTTGAGCGTTTATCGCGGTGGCATTTGTTATGGTATTTTTTAAAGGGGCGCGATAGGTAATTTCAAAAGTATATCAAGCAAACAATATGTATTTTTGCACAGGCTAGAATTTAATAAGAATGATCATGCATTTTTTTATTTTTTCTTTTTTTGGTGTGTGTGGGAACGAATAATTTATCTGTGTAAGTGTATATATAAGTTAGGAGTGAGGAATGACCTTGAAGGGTGTGTCTGAGTTATAGTTTATTTCGTCATTGATTATGTTTTTGTGGATTGTCTTGTGTTTGTATATTTCTATTCATTCTAGAATGTCCATTCGTCTTCCTTTTTTGCCTTGGAGTAATAGGACCATTGTTTTTCTATACATTAAGGTTCGTGGTTGTTCTTTATAAGATGGTTAGCATAAGTAGAGTCGGTTTTGTTGTATTTGTGTGAGCGTAGGTGTTCCTTAAACCTGTCTGTAAGGCATCTTCCGGTCTGGCCTACACACGTGCAGTTGCATTCGGGGCAAGAGAGTTTGTAAATACCACTTTTGCATACAGGGGGTTTCTTTCTGTTTACAAGTAATATTTTGTTTACAAGTTTATTGTTTGTTCTGAATGCTGTTCTCAAGCATAGTTTTTTGGAAAAGTTTATGATTTTGTAAGCCTCGTTCCCTATTTATGTGAAAGTGCCGAATAGTTTGGTGTTGTGGTACAGTAATAATAACAGTAATAAAGAACAAGATCATGCTTACTGAGATATCGGTCTTTAACTTTTTATCAATTTCATTTTATACTTTGCTTACTTTGCTTTGCGCTATTGGGTATTGTTTTTTAAAAAAAAGGGTTGGGGGCCGACTAGTTCTAAACTGTACTCAAAATTTTTGTTAATTTTGCGGGTACGTCATTCTTTATTATTGTATGGCTTCGTAAAGTTGATTTAAGTTCTTGCAGCTGTCTGAATGTCAGGTTAGTATGATTTTCTCCTAAAGAATGTAAAATTTCAATTATTATGCGCCATAGTTTTCATCGTGCTTCATCAAAGCTTTGGGACATGGAAGTAAATTCGATTCCGATATCAATTAAACATTTTATTATTAATATAGAAATTTTATGTTCTACAGTCGGACAAATTATAGTATCATCTTTTTGCACAAATTTATTACTATCTCCATCTTCATCTAATAATATCTCTACCCAATCACTAAATAATAATCTCAAAGAATAATCTTCTGGCGGTCCTTCTTCCTTTGATCTATTGTTGTGGACGCAGTATTTTTTAGAGACACAGTTTCTTTCAAATCGTTATTTCTTAAATCCTTGTTACTCTTTATTTTTGCCATTTCCCGCTTCTCATGTCTCTTGTAAATACTGTAATTTTTTCTATCTTTGCGTGCCCAAAATTTATTTTATCAATTCTTACATTTTGGTTGTTGTTTTCCAAGATAAAATTTGCTTTGTTTAACGTAGTTATTTTTTTTGTCTCTCTGCTTCGTTATAACCCCTGTGTCTGTTTTATCTTTCCTGACAGTTTTTGGCCGTATTTGCGCCGTGCTGCCAGTTTCTTGAACAATCTACTCGGTCTAGCCTATGGCATCTGTCGTTTAGTTTTTGTAGGTAAGTCCACTGTTATCGGTTTGTGTTCTGAAATTAGGGAAGTTTTCAGCGCTAACAGCAACTGTTATAAGTTAGTAGGCTCATAAATCGTGGTTACTTCATGGAACAGTGTTCCAAAATATCGAAAAAAAATTTTTGTATTGAAATAGTGTCCTGAATGACTGTTAATCTTACAATTGTTATATACTTGAACAATGTATTCAAGACTCGGTCCAAATAACCTCGTACATTATATTCTCCAAAATGTAATGTATTTTTGTTTAACATTGGTGCTCCAAAGATCCAAAATAAATTGAAGAATTCAACTTTGAACTCCTCGTGTGTCTCTGTTTCGTATTTAGTTCCTACCAACCATTCCGCTGTCTGTCATACTATATGCCTGTCTAAGAGTCTGATTACCATCTCCATATTAATTATTCGTCCTTGCCGTTAGCAATAATATTCATCATTGCTGTTTCTGAATAAAATTTTGTGGGTTCTGTTTCTTCATTTTCAAATTGGAACTGTGGTTTGTAATCATTGTCCGGTTCCGTTACACCTCTTATTATCTGAGAATCAGTTAGTAATCTAATCTAGAAACTCGGGGCTTCCAAAAGGAGGTTCAGCACTTAGACCTCAGCTGGGCCCATTGTGTACCCCGTAAAGACGGCTCCTCACATCAGCCCTGTATCATTAAAGAACGCCAGAGCTGAGGCGAGTAAAATTTGTGATACCGCCTTCGGCTCCAAAGTAAGAGCGCCAAATTTCAGATGGTCTGTGTGATAATGCACGCACTCTCCAAGAAGGTGAAACTGTGTCTCATCCTTTTGTCCGCATTTCCAGCAAAGTGGGTCTGCAGGGAGGCACATATTATGCAGATGTTTCCTTAAAAGACAATGCCCAGTAACTAGGGCATTAATTCTTCTTAGCTCCACTTCCGTTTTGCCTAGGATATAGTTTGTGCGAGTCTTTGAGGGGCCTTCAGCTAGTAGGTTTTTTAAACTCATTTTAAAAGGTTCGGATGCTCTGTTTAATTTATCTAGTTCATTCCTCACATTGTGTAAGTTACATAGACCGTCAGCATATTCTTATCTAAGTTGACTCCAGTTGGTAAACAACGACCCACGCATTCTTCAAATTACTATATATATATGTACTTATAATAAGAGACATTCTCACACACTTGTCATTTATGATTGTGCTACTGTAGTCTGTATTGCTAAATAAACTTGTTTTTTTAAAAAGAGTTTTCCCCTATTAGAAAACATAACTGGCGCAGTCGGTAGGACCACCTCAAGTAGATTTTTTTCGGAAATTTTACAGCGACAATTTGGCTGAAAATTTAATCCGTTTTAGAAAAAATTTATTTCAGTATTTCTATACTTAAGAGGTATCCAGAACAAAGAAAACTCAAGAATTCCTGGTGTCGGAGCTACAACCTGCAGCTAATCCGTCTATACAGCAGAGGTTCACAAAAGGCAAGCAGCATACAGACTTTGGCTCCAGTAGAAGAGAATCAACCACCATCAGAAGCCAACCCCGCAAATGAACATTGCAACAACAGTACTCAGCGTGCTAGTATTGTAAGTCATTACAATTTAATTTTTTTAAAGAAAAAAAAAAAATAAATTGAACTTTAAAATTTTTCAAATAAATAGAAATTTTTAAAATTTTTATAAATTAAAAATAAAATCAAATCTTTTTAAATAAAAGAAAAGAAAAATAAAATTGAGAAACTAACAATTTATTATTTAAGTAGTGCATGTAAAAGTATTGCAACTAAAACATATATATATTGCTTGTAAAGATATTTTATTTGTTGTATATTGAAATTTTTATTTAAACTATTCACCATGGCAAACAGCATGGAGATTAAAATGATACTAGAGACAGTCCCAACATATGACGGGAATCCAAAAACACTAACTCAATTTATACTAAATATAGATGAGCTTAACGCTACACTAAACACACTCCACCCACCACCTACCGTTTTACAAAAACGAATAATATTCTAACAATAAAAAATAAAATAATTGGAAAAGCGAACGAAGACTTAAGGAATCTTCAATTCCACACATGGGAAGAGTTAAAAGTACATTTAATAAACAGCTTCGCGGATCGGCAAGAACCCGCTAGCATCGTGTTAGACATATTACGTAGTACCCCTAGCAAAAACGTATTCAATAGCTTAAGAGAATTAAACAAAAAATTTAACCTATTCAGAGCTAAGGTAAATCTTGTGCCCGGAACAGCAGAAAGTAAAGAATTTTTAGTAAAATTTCAAGAAGAACTTATAACACACCACTTTATCACGTCACTAAAGGACCCACTGCGAAACAATTTAGCAACCCGTGGGCCAAAATCATTATTACAATTAGAACGATTAATAATAAACGATTTTCAATATTTAAATAACATAACGGAAACACCCGTTCCAAAACAAAATTTACACGAACTCCATTCCCAAGTAAACCAATTACTATACAAAGAAGAAATTCACAAACGTACGCACCGCGTCAACAAATTCAAAAAAATTATCAAACACAACCAACACCAATGTCGGTTCAGACCAGCACAAAATTGTGGAAACCAACCACAAACAGATACACAAATAGGTACACACAACCAAATAATTATTTTACACAACAGAACGCGAGATATCCCAACCAAAACCCAAATTTCATAACGGAAGAACTATTTAACCATGATAATAACTTAGAAGAAGAGAATCAAAATCCTTTAGAAAATAACGTGGAACAAATAGAAAACTACAATTCTTTTTTAGAAGAACCTCCTGTAAATATAGAGGAGAAATCCTGAACATACAATGTAATTCCAAACTCCCATTTATAAAATTGAAAGACTACTATACCTTACTAGACACAGGGTCATCAATAAACTTAATAAGTAAAACTTACGTATATAAAAATAAAATAAAATTTAAAATCTATAAAGAAAATTTTGTATTCACAACGGCGACAGGCAAACAAACAGGGAACGAATTTGTAAAAATTAATATTGAAGGAAAAGAAATAAAATTTTATTTACATGACATCCATTTACAATTTAATTTACTACTGGGTATCCCAGCAATTACAGAGCTAAAGATTATATTAAATTTCCAAAATAATACAGTAAAAATTTTAAACAAAACTCTAAAATTTAAATACTTCCAAAATACGGAAAAAGAAAAAACACACAAAATAACAAAAAGAAACATAGTAGAAAACAAAAGAAGTTTGAATCAAATCACATAGAAACAGAAATAATTAACTTACGAACTGACCACCTAAATAAAGAAGAACAGACAGAATTATTTAAAGTGATTAACGAATTGAAAGAAATAATACCCAGAGAAAACCAACCACTTTCTCATACACACTCAATAAAACATGAGATAAAAACTACTGATGAAACACCAGTATACACGAAATCTTACAGACCCCACAAATATATAAACAAGAAATAAAGGAACAAGTGACAAAACTTTTAAAGGATGACATAATCCAAGAATCGAAATCCCCATGGGCTTCACCCACTTTAATAGTTCCCAAAAAGATGGACGCATCAGGGAAAAGAAAATTCAGAATGGTAATAGATTACCGAAAACTAAACGCCAAGACAGTAGACGATAAATTTCCAATTCCCAACATAACAGAAGTACTTGACCAATTAGGAAGAAACATGTACTACACAACAATTGACCTCACCAGCGGTTACCACCAAATAAAAATGCACGAAAATTCAATTGAAAAGACGGCATTCAACACGGACTTAGGTCATTACGAATTCAAACGTTTACCCTTCGGTTTGAAGAATTCTTCAGCCACATTTCAAAGACTAATGAACTCCATATTAAAAGACTATATAAACAAAATTTGCTTAGTATATTTGGACGACATAATAATACTAGGAACTTCACTTCAAGAACACATACAGAACATAAGAAAAGTATTTTCAAAATTGAAAGAATTTAATCTCAAAATTCAATTGGACAAATCGGAATTTTTAAAAAAAGAAGTAGCATATAACACAAAATGGAATAAAACCTTATCCAGATAAAATTAAGGCAGTTAAGGAATTCCCAATTCCAAAAACACCCAAAGAAATAAAAGCATATTTAGGACTATTAGGATATTATAGAAAATTCATCCCCAACTTTGCAAAATTAACAAAGCCAATGACGAAATGCCTAAAGAAAGGTAATAAGATAGACATAACAAACACAGATTACAGAAACTCATTTGAAACAAGTTAAACCTTATTAATAAATGCCCCAATTTTACAATATCCCGATTTTAATAAACCTTTCATTCTAACGACAGACGCGAGCAATTACGCAATAGGAGCAGTTTTAAGTCAAAATACAGACGGCAAAGATCTAGCAATAGCATTCGCAAGTAGAACTTTAAATGACCACGAACTAAATTACTCGACTACAGAAAAAGAACTCCTAAGCATTGTCTGCAGCACGAAATATTTTAGGCCTTACCTCTATGGTACAAAATTCACAATAAAAACAGATCATCGACCTTTAGTTTGGCTAATGTCCTTAAAAGATCCCAACAGCAGACTCATGCGATGGAAAATTCGTTTAGACGAATTCAATTTCGAAATTGAATACAAAAAAGGAAAGTTAAATTGTAACGCCGATGCCTTATCAAGAATAAGACCCCCATTTGAAATAACAAAAACAAAAGAAAACATTTTGGAAAACCCCCAAAACATAATACATTTTATAACTACTAACGGACAACCCCTAGAGAAAAACTCAGATCAAATAAATAACAATAATAACTACAAAGATTATTTAAAAAACAAAAAATTACAACTTGGTAAAGTTTATCCCCAACACCTTCAAGATAAAAACACGCTATTTCATTTAACAATAAAACAAAACCACACAGACAAAGTAGAAAGAAAAACTTTAGAAACATGCTTAATAAACCTCAAAGACTACTTGCATTCAAAACGACATATTCACTCTCCACATGTCAGACACTATTGAAAACATTGAAGAAAACTTACAAGAAATATTCAAAGAAACACACATAAAAATTATCATACATGAAACACCACAAGCAGAAATTTACATAAACGACAATGAAAGTTTAATTCCAAACATAGACGAAGACGATTTAGAGACATGTCACTCAGCTGAAGAAAACGAACTAAACGGAATAACATATAGAGAAACATGTATAAACGTAGGAAAAAACCAAATTATAATAGAAGCACACGAAAACAGTACAGAGGTAAACTTGATAAAATTATATGAACGAAGTAAACAGAGACTGCACAGTTAAATTAGACAAAAGAGATTTAAAAAACGAAATATTTAAATTCATCAAAGACTATTTAGTACCGAAAGTTAACTACTATTGTTTAATAAACAAAGATATAATCCTAACAATAAACGATGTACTACAATCGCAATTTACAAAAGACTCGTACAAATTAATACAATGCGAAAACGTACTAACAGATGTAGAAAACACCGCAGACCAAGTAGAAATTATCACAAACTACCACCTGGGAAAAACAAATCACAGAGGGATTCTAGAAACATATATCCGGTTAAAAAGACAATACTACTGGCCGAAACTACACGAAGATATCCAAAGATTTATCAATAACTGCGAAATATGCCAATTAAACAAATACGAGAGAAACCCATATAAACTGACAGATAATTTAACAAACACACCTAAATACCCATTTGATATTATCCACATAAACACGCTTACATTAGAAAACGAAAAATACCTTACAATAATTGCCGCATTTTCAAAATTCGCCCAAATACACGCGCTAAAAACATTAAACGCGACAGAAATAGTAGAAAAATTACTACAACACTTTAGTCAGTATAAAATCCCTAACGAAATAACATATGACAACGGCACAGAATTCAACAATAATTTAGTAAAAGAATTACTAAAATTATATAAAATTACAGCCCACATGACCTGCATAAACAATCCGAAAAGTAATGGAACCATAGAAAGATTTCATTCGACCTTAATAGAACATCTTAGAATAATAAATCAAAACGGAGAATTAAAAAAAGAAAACAAAATAAATAAAATAAATTTTGCCATGCTAGCATATAATAATTCTATTAATATTAATTTAAAATTTATCCCTATTGAAATCCTATTCGGAGCGGATAAGGATAAAAACATATTTAACACAAAATCCACAATGGATGATTATATGTTAAATTATAAAAATAAATTAAAAATCCTCCACGAGGAAATAAATAAAAAAAACTAGTATTGAGAAAAATAAGAGATTTTTAAAACAAAGGGATTCATTATTGTAAAACAAGTTATGTAGAAACAAATAAGTGTCTACTAAATATATTGTTAAACCATAATAATAAAGACTGCACATATCATAAGGTAAATGAAGGGTTTGTAACAATAAAAATTGAAAACTCTAACATTGCAATCATTGTAAATAAAGAAACCAAACAACTAAAAACAGAGTGTAAAGATTTCAAAAAACAAATAGAAATTCCTGGAATATACAAATTCAGAACCGATAAGAATTGTAAAATTAATGATTATAATTTAAACTATTACGCAACAAAAAGCAAAGAAATGATCTTTGAAAATTTAAAATTAAATTTCACATTAAGTCAGTTCAGCAATAAAAGTATTGTTTTAAAACAGATTAGTAAACAAAACATTTTATTTAAGGAATTACCAAAGATAAATCATGTAAATATAAATAATAGTAATCATTCAATTATTAATACGGTAATAATTATAATATCAATAATGATTGTAATCAATCTGTATTGTTATAATAAAATATTACTTCTCACGATGTAGCAAAAACTCATCGGAGATAAGTCCTAATTTACAGGAAATCAAAGATACCAGCAAGCCGACAGGAAGTCTAGTGACACCTGGAGTCCCCTTTTACCATGGGAGGAGTTACATAGACCGTCAGCATATTCTTATCTAAGTTGACTCCAGTTGGTAAACAACAACCCACGCATTCTTCAAATTACTATATATATATATGTACTTATAATAAGAGATATTCTCACACACTTGTCATTTATGATTGTGCTACTGTAGTCTGTATTGCTAAATAAACTTGTTTTTTTAAAAAGAATTTTCCCCTATTAGAAAACATAACTTGTACATCAGTTACCGTTGTAAAAGGCATTTACTCTCGCTTTAAATATCATATTTTTTCCACAGCAGTAGGAGATGTACAATATTACTGAACAATTTTTCCACATTAAAAGAAAGTTAGTGTGTGTTTTATTGGCTAGTGAATAATTGGATGCAGTTAAATCAAAAAGTTATGTAGTGTATAGCAGCTAAAAATGTTAATTAAACATTATTTACAATGAAAACAATATTGGAAAACAATTAATTAAAATACTACCAAATTTAGTGAAGTTAGGTTTCTTTCGTTAAAGTTTGGCAAAATGTATTAGAAACTTTTCTTACTGGATACGAGTTTTAATTGTTATGGTTAAAAATGAATCATTTTGTATAGCTGAGGAATCTTGGTCTGTTAAACTTTGTTAAGTTTGACAAAACAAAACAAGAAAGAAAGTTCACTTTCTATCTTTTAACACACTAGTTTTTTGGCTGTGAAAAAGTTTAGGATAAAAGAAAAAGTTTTAGCAAACAGTAAGTTTCCATGGTGACTAAACTTTGGTTGGCTTCTTTAAGGATGTCCCAAATTCTGTCCGGCTAAGGTAAATATTTGTACAAATTTAGAGTAGGCAAAATTGTTGTTATCTGTTGTTTTATCCAACCAGTTGTACCTTTAATGCAAAATGAATCTATAATCAAAACAGTATTTAGCTATAAACATTCTATGTCTATAAATAAAACAAAGCCAATCTGTTTATGAGAAAATTTCATGTTAAATAGGGTTTTTATAAGCTGTGCCTTCGGTTCTCGGTTCCATGGCTTGCTTGGAATAACGCGCATCGTCCTTGCGTACTACGTGGCCAAACCACCGTAACTGGAGTTTTGGATTCGTTCCATCAGCGAATTCACATTGAGTGAAGCGCGTATGGTTTGGTTCCGAAACTCTATCACGCCTGATCTTCCGGCCACTCGACGTAAAGAAAATCGTCCTTTCTTGAGCCTGCAGTTTAGACTTATGCTTTACGCTAATGGCCCTAGACTTGCACCCGTAGAACAGGATAGATAAGGACGAGGCTAATCCTTATATGCAACCAACTTCATTTTATCGGAAACCTCTCTTTTTGCTAAAAAAAGAAATTACTAATCATAGTATGAAAACATTCTGCCTTATGCTGCACTTTGCATGTTTATCTCGTGGTTGATATTGACCCAAAAATATTTAAAGGCATCAACTGGTCCAGTGGTTCATCTCCCAAAAAAAATCCTATGTGTCACATTGCATTAGTTATTTATTTTGTTGCAAAAATAGTTGTTTACAATGCATTTGCAATTGTTTTCAAAGCTTTTTTTAAATATTCATTTGGAAGAAAAACTTATTATTCAATAACATGTTATATTATTATAATTCATGCATCAAATCCATTCAGTCGGCCACGAGAGCAAATATTCTGCTTGTATAAACTACGTATTTATTTATTTTTTTTTTAAACCTCAAACATTCATTGTTAAACAAGACAGGTAATGCATAGTATAAAATGATTGTGTGTGACCATAATATGGTCTGTTTCATGCACTAAGAGGGTGAAAGCAGAAGGGAGCGCCAAATATTTCTATATTATTGAGTATAAAGACAGTTTAATTTGATATTGTTGAAATTTCTTCATCCATTGTTTTTAATAGTTTAAAAAAAAAATCGTGATTCTAATAATAGCTGGAATTTTTTTTTTTTTTAACTTCTGGGGAAACACTAGAGCGTAGAGCTACCCTATAAAGTACCACTTCTGTGAAACGTATAGTTCTGCCAACTAAATAATATTGTGATGGATGCCAGAAATATAATAATAATAATAATAACGTGCTTTATTTTTAAATTAAGTACACAGCTTATCTAAACAATTTATACAAAATAACACAATACATGGAACTAGTCCATCTGCAGAGTTATATTATACTATATTTTTAAATTTAACCGAAATAAACTTACAAAATTATAATAAAAATAGAATCTCCTCATCATTACAAAAAAGAAAAACAAATTACAAATAAAATAAAGTAGGCTATTAATTTAAGTGATCAAGGTTCAGGTATTAAACTCTCCTATTAAAAATAATCCATAATTCCAGGCTCTAATATGATAATTATACAAGTCTATCCAATTTGTACCATTCAAATACTCTAGACACTCTTCTATAGACAGAGTAGACTTGCCAACCATCTCAACCGGAACTCCCTTAACGCCGAACAACCACCTATATAGTGCAGAGTATCCTCTACGGCGCCACTATTGCACATTGTACAAGTATGAGTTTCTGCTGGCCTAGTAATGTTATAGTTCAGTTTCAATAGGTGCCCTCTTAATTTAATTATAACTTTTATTACATTCATATTATATTTATCACATATATAATTATTTTCTCCCAGATCAAATTTCAATTTACCATATATATAATAAGTAGTTGAGGCCCTGACTTTACTAATTAAATGATTTTTAAATTCCTGTTTTATATTGTTGTACAACCCATCAAAACATTGCTTTTTACCCTCTACAAGATAATTATTATTTACCCAATTATATGTCTGGCAAAGCTGTTTGAACTCTTTGCACCAATACAAGTTTCTATTAATAATTTCCTCTGCCAAGGTGCGAGTAAGTCTATTTTTCGGCAGTAGCAGAACTTTTTGTATGTAGTTCAAATGGAGCCGTAATGTAAATATATTTAATTTGAAATTATCAAATTATGAAGAAAATGTAACATTCGCTGGCAAAAGGGACTATTCAAGGTAGAAGACCACTAGTGTCTTTTAGAGTTCATGAACTTGTTAGCATTGTCTACCCCTTCTTCTCGCAGGGGAAGATTTGAACGAACAATTAGAAGGCATTCTTTCAAGACAGTCGGCATTCTGCTTTCAAACAAGAACAGTCTGTATTAGTCACTGAATCAGAACACTTGTCCTTCGCTCTCTTAGCATCAGTGCCAGGCATAAATTAAAACATAAGAGCTTTGCACTTAATATTTTTTTTTTTTTTAATTTATTTGAAAATTTACAACTGCTGGTACGCTTGTGTAACCAGCAACAAGTAAATGAGATGGCTTACAATCACGGGAATGGAGAAATCACCCAGTGGTGACCCTCCACATTATTTCGCTGCGCTTATAAGAGATCACGAGGCCACTGCCGCCTCAGTCGTCGAGGAGGGTTATCTGGAATGGCTGGTGAGGAAAGTTGGCGAATTAATGGATTGTGATGATGTGCGAGACGGGTGTGAAATTTGCGGTATCGTATTTGGACCAGGTCACTTATAAATGGAATCTGGAGATCGGAATGTATTGTCAGGTTAGAAACGTAAAATGGAGCATTGGTTATACAACGGAGTATTTTGGATTGTAGGGTTTGGAGGCGGTGGATGTTGGAACGCTTGGTTGAGCCACATAACTCGAGTCCATAAGTCCAAATTGGTTTTAATAGGAGATTGTAGATAAGTAATTTGTTGTTTAAAGTTAGTTTTGAGCGTCTGTCTAGTAGTCGCTTGAGTAGGCTGTAACGTTTTTTTTTCTTCGTTTCGTTTCAGTCTTGTATGTGGGTTCCATGTCAGGCGTTTGTCTATATAGAGTCCTAGATATTTAATTGTATCAACGCATGGTAATAAGATGTGGTTCATATGAACTGGAGGACAAATGGCACGTCTTAGAGTGAACGTTATATTTTTGCTTTTTTGGACGTTAACCTTCATTCTCCATCTGCAAAAACCATTTCTCTAGGGATTGCAAATGTTGCTGAAGGTTACGTGTGCTTAGGACAGGATCGGGATGTGGGGATGCAGGGAATGGCTGTGTCATCTGCGTAGGTAAAGGTATGAGTGTTCGGATTGCTTGGAATATCGGCAGTATATATTGTGAAAAGAATGGGAGCAAGAATACTTCCCTGTGGGACACCAGCTGCTAAAAGGTAATAGGAAGACAAGGAGTGCCCAACACTTACACCGAAATATCTGTGTGAGAGGTAAGAATTAAGGATGAGGTAATAAAGTATAAGGAAGGATGCTCTTGAGCTTACACAGCAGCCCATGGTGCCATACTTAACATATAGATAAATAATTGCTTTTATAAACATAATAGTTGTGATATTGTAAAATATTTAAATCTCTATTAGACACTGAATCAGAGCACTTGTCCTTCTCTCTCTTAGGATCAGTGCCAGGCATAAATTAAAACATAAGAGCTTTGCACTTATCTAGACAAATAATTGATTTTATAAACATAATACTAGTAGTTGTTATATTGTAAAATATTTAAATATCTTTAAAGACAATATATTTAATTTAATCTACCAGTGTTTTCTTAATTATTTCTTAATACTTCTATCTCTATCTCAAACATACACACAAGCCCCTTTACAAAACCGCTCTCGCCAAAAGCCACTACTACAACACAACACACCAAAAACATTTCAATATTAATATGCAGTACTAGAATTCCCATTTTGAAGAAAATCTGTTAAACTAAATTGCAACTTGCAAACCAGAAATGGTTTCTGATTTTTTTGAAGACTTTTCTTGAAAACGACCGAAACGATTTCCTTTAACCTGGAGTACTAAATGCTCATTATAATATTATCACATTTATTAGTAATAATTATCTGGAGAAAGTGTTTTTTGAGGGTCCATGGAATATACGACGTTAATTTTCAAATATGTGGGTTTGTTTTAATATTATTGGCACGCTTTTTCTAGACTATAATCACTATTCTACCTGCTTAAGTTGGTACGTTGGTACTTGCCCCCCCCCCTAGGAGCAAAATTTGAAGCTTAAAAGAAAATTTGTCATTTCATATACCTAGCTAACTTAGTAACTTATATCTGATTTAAGTTGCCAATACATTCACTGTAGTTCAAAATTGTCTGTTGTATGCGTAAATGTTTGAGTATTACCCTTTTGAAAAAAGTTTTTAAGGATAACAGCGTACTACTATTGGGAATTTTCCAGACTAGGGTAAAAAAAAAGAAATGTTGGCATAACTTACTCAACTTTGAGTTGCAAACTCTAGAATATTTTCCTAGAGAAAATATTCAGTAACAAATATTTTCAACACTTTCTAAATAATATGGGTCACAAAGAGCAGGATAAAAATTTTGTGAAATATTCTTCATCAGAATGAACTGTAAAAATCTGAATTGAGAGATTGTTTTGTTTGGTGCTGACAGTTTCGTGACACATGTAGACATATTGCTAGAATTCCATATTTGAGGGAATCAGTTAACTTGAAGTACAACTTTCTCTGGAACAGATTTTTAATTTGCTCGAAAACGAATTCAATGATTTTCTTTCAAGCTGGAATGCTAACTGCACAGATAAAAACAAATCTACCAATTTTATTTGTAACATGTTTCTGAAAAAAATTGATTGTAAAGGATGTTCTGAAGGAATCTGTGACGTTAAATTTTAAATATTAAAAAATTGTGTATTTTGCAATGATTTGGCGCTATCTTTTATTACAGTATCAGAGATATTTTCCATGATAGCCTGCCACTTTTTGTGATCATCGACTGGTTTCGAGCGTTTGCCCATCATCAGGATGTTTTTGTCAAAACAATGTGATAACATAGACTTGCAAAGAACAAATTTAATTGATACGCTGGCTTTTCAAAAGTGCTTTCGTTAGGACCTAACCGGTTCAAGGGAGAGGGGTCGTTGATATCTCCCTGGTAAACACATGTTGTTTTTCGCTTTTTAAAAGTCTGGTGTACTTTATTCCTTTTAAAATGGAAGCATTCAACAGTAGGAGATGTGTAACTTAAATTATGTTTTTGAAGGAGATTTACTTTGATAATTAATTACCCATACTATATCTATTTTTTTACTTTCTCTTACTCCTAGTAAGAGGATGTATTGTAATCGTGCCAAATTTTCGATATCGAGTTTTGAGGTCCCGTGAGTCCAAAAAAGTGGTTTTTAGAAAAAGGTCTGTGTGTGTGTATGTATGTGAACTGCATAGCCCAAAAATGAAAAATCGTAGAAAGTTCAAACTTGATATTCCATTTAGGTAACACCAGGGTCATTTGTCAAAATTCCACAACCGGAAGTACCACTTTACTTGCTGATTTTTTTTTTTTACTTTTTTGCAATTTTCTCAAAAATGGCTCCGATGATTTTCTTGAAATTTAGTATATTAAGTACACAAACAAAGAGGTACAACTTTTATTTGAACATTTCTCCGGAAAAATTCATTTAAAGGCAGTTTTGGGGGAGGTGGTGGTTAGGTTTTGCTCTAATGTGCCATTTCACTTTACTATACAATTCTGTCATCTAAATAATATATTAATTAGAATTAAATGTGTTGTTGAAATTCCGAGTCTGAAAAAAATCGGATGACCGGAAGTGGGTTTTTAATAAAATGTATTTTTCAGTTTTCTGGTATTTTCTCGAAAACGGCTCCAACGATTTTCTTTAACTAGGAAGGGGGTTTTTGGGGGAGGGGTGGGGTTATGTTTTTTCTTAAGTGCTATAATAGTTGATTACATACAATTCTACCAACCAAACAGAATTAATTAGAAATAAATAGTTGACCATAATTCCGAGTTTCAAGACAATTAGTAAACGGAAGTACGTTTTTACTGAACAGTTTTTCAGTTTTCGACTAACTCTGACGTTATTTCATTAAATCTGGTATACTATCTATTAAATTTGTCAATTTAAATTTTGAAAACTGGAGTAAGAGAAAGTTTTGTGAGTGTTTCAGATTTTTTTTTTTTTAATTGTTTTTTTTGAGTGGAGAACAAAACGAAAGAGCGCTGAATCACCCGTGGACTACTATGGAATAATTAATTATAAAAAATGATAATATACGAGCTGAATGATCTTAAGATACTATAAATAAATATGTTGTTGAACAAATAATCTGGGGGTTGAAGTTGTTCGCGTCCAAGATTGTTGTTACATCCCCCCTCCCCTGGATAGCCAACTAAACGAACAACATCAATCGCCAGAGCAGTCTAAGTCTTTTATACTGGACCGCGCGACGCAGAATGGCTGAATAGCCGAAGTCTTGGCGTAGGAAAAAAGCAATTAATCATTAATATAAGCATGTTATTTGATAATCACCTAATATACTTTCCATATTTTACCTTTCATAATTTATATACACCATTCACGCAAGCATATAAACTTAAATATAGTTTCTTTACAAGTCTAAACGAGCTTAAATACAGACTTGTATAAACATATCATTGAAAAATTATATAAGTCTGCTAGCGTATATTCCACAATTAATATTTTACATTCTCAACTTGCATACATTATTCACATATGTACATGCTTATTTACAACTTAATTACATACGTACAGACACATTCAATGACTAGCCTGCCATCTGTGCCAATCAATATATAGCCTCAACACCTCAATACTTATGTTAGGGCAATGGAGTAAAGATTTCCTTGTTCAAAGATGATTAATCAATTTTATAATTATATTAACTGCAGTAACAGAACACTCGTGAGAGTGTTCTACACCAGACTTTTTTGGTTGATCATTTTAAACAAAAGTATAGCAACGAGTAAATGAATCATCGGTAATTATTCGCAGTTTACTACTAATAAACGTAATTAAAAATAAAAAACAAAAACGTTTATAGTTAAGTAAGTTACACAAACTGAGATAGGTAGTTTCAACTTACATAATGATAATAAATTAAAAATATAGATTTCCAAAATAGAAAGAGAAGAAATGTGTATCATAAAAGGGGAAAAAATTAACAAGTGTTTAGTAATCAATTCACGGACCAGTTTGTCCCCTCTGATCACGTTTCTAACTGCAAAATCATGTTTTGAGTCCAGGAAATAATGTTTTTTATACAGTATTATTCAAAGGGAGCAAAGGATGGGTGTGGTATTCAAGTTAGTACTTCAGATCTGCACCTGATCGTGATGCCGACGGTACTCGTGCATGCGAAGTAGCATTCACAATTCTAAAGAGATTTCTTCACTAACAGTTTCTCCTTTTACTTCACTTTCTATTCTAAATTTTTTTTTCCCCAATTTATTTCTTAAGGCAACCACTTTTTTTTTTCTTTTTTTAATTCCTTCGTCTATATCTGAATAAATGCATACACAAACAAATACATAAATTTTACCACACTGGTCTTATGCATACAAATGATTTTATTACATGGGTTTTAAAACATATTCTTTATGTTTATTGAACAGAATGAAAAAAAAAAGTTAGTAACTATGAACGGCAAGGTCGGGGAGGAAACCCTTGTAAAAATTCTTTGTGAATGTGCCGGCCTGGCGACGACCAGGTTTCTTCAACTGAGGACAAACAATCCCGAAGCCACGAGCTTCATGACAGAGTCACTGCTAGGCCTGATTAAGAAGGTGAAGCTGAGAGATGTGCTATAATTTCAGGGGATCCACAACAGACCTCTTATTGTATATAGGTCGCAGTGAAATGAGGCTCACCCTCCCCGTTTTCAATCTAATCTAATGTAACAATGAAACTGGGGTAGTGTCTCCATTATATACATATATCCGCCCTCTGTCGGCCTAGGCAACCAACCACCTCAGGAAGCTAGTGCTCCTCTGCAAATAGTGCTTCAGTTAAGTGTTCAATACTAATTTTTTTTTCCCTGCAATCTTTTCAGTAATTCAGAAGATAATAGTTTAGTATGTCAAGAAACTATTACCATGGTTACTAAAAATGATTTTTTTAAATTTTCTAAAACTGCTTCAGAAAAAGGATTCTAAGTAAACGGAAAATCAAATTCAAACTTCATGGTTTTATTTTATACTGTTTATCACAAACAAACACTAACACAAACATACACACAGATACACATAATGTGTGTGTGTGTGTGTGTGTGTGTGTGTGTGTGTGTGTGTGTAAGTATTATGTTCTATTTATATAAAAGAAAAGTAATGCCTCTATTTTTTTTCAGGCAGGCTTAACATCCAACTACTATATTAGGTTATGGTTATGGAGGAGGTCGGAAGCACCTGCTGTACATTAACATTTTTTAAATGAATATAAAATTTAGCAGTTACACGCAGTACTCGAACTGGGAACATTCCAGTTACAAGTCCACGCTCATAACCACTACACCAACTTAACGTTTGAAAGTTGCAGATACGATTACTGTGAGTGGCACATAGTCCAGAATATGTTAGATGTGAGGCGCATATCTACGGAATCATTGCTTCAATATTTTTGTATTTTTGTCAAAAAATCCGTTTTGATGATTTCTCTCTCATCGAATGACTTGTTAAAAATTAAATTCACTGTACAAATTTTCAGGATGAAAAAAATTTCGGCGTTTAAATACTAGTGTGGGAATAGTGCAGCAAGGTTTGCTGATAAAAATACAGAGACATCTGTGAACTATTTAATCATGAAATACACTAGAGCAGCGGGCAAATTTCTAACTAACTAACTACAAAAGTTCCCTGAGATTTTAATCCACTGGAAAGCCCTATCAGTAAGGGTGCTTTTAGTTTCAGCTTGCTGTGGTTGAATATAATTATATCAAACGTCTATCAACTTAATCTTCTTTTCAATCAAATAAAAGACTTTTTCTTCTTTTTTTTATCAAATGAACTTTTTTTTTAAATTCAAAATAACTTTTTATTCATATAATTAAATGTTGTTTTCAATTAAATCAAAACTATCAACTAAATTAAATTAAATTATGTTCTTATAAACAGTGACAATAGTGATTTCTAGTTTTTATAAATTTTATTTATTCATTCACTGAAGAAAGGAGAACCTTTCGACCTAGTGAAACAAGTGAGGAGTATTATAAAACAAATAATTCACATTTGTACAGAAATAAATAAATTAGCTATTTTCTATACTAGTCCCTCTATAGCTTTAAATTCCCTGTAACCTCAACGCATTCCTCATCTTGTAAAGACTGGTCCATATATCTTTTTAATGTAAAATCATAAAATATTTAAATCATTTCAATTCCCATTACTGTAAAAAAAAGGAAGAGTGAAATACGGTGTAAAATACTTACTTATACGACCTCTTATTGCAATTTACATTGTCTTGATTTATGATTCTTTGTTGGAGAGTCGTACTTCCGGCAAGCCGATTTTCCTAAAAATTCGGAATTGTGGCCTAACATTAAATGTTTATTAATATTATGTAGATAATATAATTGTATAATATATGATACTTTAGAGTAAAGCCAGCCTAACGTCACCCATCACCACCTAGAATATCCTCTCTTAAATGAATTTAACCGGGAAAAAATGTTTCAAATAAAAGTTGTAGCACTTTATATGATTAGTTGATATACCGAGTTTCTCGGAAATTGTTGAAACTATTTTCGAGAAACTAGCAAAAAAAAAAAAACTGAATAATATATTCAGTATAGTTTGTACATCCATCCGATCGACCGATTTTATTTGGCAAGTCCCCTGATAGAAACCTCCTGCTGAATTTTCCGTTTTTGAGTTACGCTAACTTCCCTCTTCAATAGATCGAAACTTCCTATTCTGTTCAGTAAATGAATAAATAAACTTTGTAAAAACTAGAAGTTTTTTTTTTTTTTAAATTTACGGCTCTCGAACTTATTGCCATATTGCACTGCGCTGTGTGAAATGTTCTGGACCACATCTGTGGGAGAATTGTGATAAATCTTCCAAAGAAATTCCTCCCACTTGTGCCCTATGTTTGGGATCGCATTTTGCAAGCTACAAAGGCTGCGAAATACACAAGGAATTGCAGCGTCTTAGAAGAGAGAGTGAGCGAGCCAGGAGACAGCAACACTCACATCACCCGTCCAAAGTCCAACAGACGCCACTGCCCCCAACACTTGGCGAGTTTCCTTTGCTGCCTCAACCAATTACACGTCAAAAACCCAGTAGTACGCTACAGCAACGTTACCAAAACACTCAGTCTCTGCAACTACAGCTGCCACACCTCAAACACAACAACACCATCAACTACAGCAGCAACAACAACAACAACAACAATACCAGCAGGTACATCAACAACAGTACAAACAGCTTCAACAGCAGCAACAACTTCAACAGCAGCAATCAACCAGAAAAAAATCTCTTTACTCAGAAGTGTCGAAGCCACATCCCTCCAAAGTACACTTTATTTCTCAGCCTAATCCTCTTCAAACAACCACTTCTGATTTATCTGTGCTCCTTAACTTCTTCTTTCAAAAATTTGAATCCCTTCTAACCCCACTCTCCTTAACACCCTAGTTAACCAGCTTCTTCCTAGACTAGCTCCATGATTACACCTGCGCAAAACTCTTTAACCGTCCTCCTCTGGAACGCTAATGGGTTGAACGCCCATAGGCAAGAGCTTGACACAGTACTACACAGCAAACATATAGAAATTGCACTCATCACAGAAACACATTTTACAAGCAGATCACACTTCCATATAAACGACCACCCTGATGTTACAACCCAGGGAGGGGGGGGGGCAATCCTTATCCGATACTCCCTATCACATAATCCACTTCCGTCAGACTCCACAGACTACATACAATCATCTGCAGTATCTCTAGGCACACATAACTTCCGTTTCAATAGGTATTTCTGCCCTATCCTGTCCTCCAAATAAACCTATATCCCAGGAACAATTCATATCTTATTTCAATTCCCTTGGTCCTAAGTTCCTCTCTGGTGGTGACTACAATGCGAAGCACCCTCAGTGGGGATGCCGAACCGCAAATCCACGCGGCCAAACTTTGCAAACCGTACTCCCATCACAAAACTACAACTTCCTATCCCCTGACCAACCTACATACTGGCCCACCTCGACATCAAAACTGCCCGACATACTGGACTTCTTTGTAACATCACACATTTTCTTTTACTATGACATCTCTTCCGAACCGGACCTCTCATCAGATCATACTCCCGTCCTTCTAATACTTGACGCCTGTCCGCTCCTTACCCCTACTAAACCTTCGCTGATATCTGGTAATGTCGACTTGAAAGTATTTCAATCTTCACTTGATATAAAAATAGACTTACATTTACCACTCAAAACTGCAAAAGTCATAGACAATGCCACACACCACCTCACATTATCTATACAAAGCTCGATCTGGGACTCGACACAACGCACTACTAACAAACCTCAGACAGTTAAAGAAAAAACTCCTTTACATATCCGACAACTGATAATGGAAAAGCGGCGTGCTAGAGTCAAATGGCAGCGCACTCGCTACCCATCAGACAGACATCGCTACAACCGATTCGCTCATCTCTTGAGAACAGAACTGAAACTACTACATGACGAACAATTCCAATATTACACCCTGACACTTACTACAGACGACAATTCACTCTGGGATGACACAAAAAAATTCTTTCTTACAAAACAGTTGCTTCTCCCCTACGTCGAGATGACGGCTCATGGGCCTCAACTGAAAAGGAAAAAGCCCTCGTCTTCTCGTCGTACCTTACTAAAGTATTTACTCCACGATTCCACATTTACCTCATATATAGAGCAAGAGCTAGGCACGCCACTTCCTCTCTCTCTTCCACCTAAACCATTTACACCATCAGACAACTATTTGTAATAAAAAACCTTCCCAAACGAAAAGCTCCAGGTTTTGACCTTATCTCCTCCAATACCCTACGCTCCCTTCCTAGGAAAACTGTAGTATTTCTAACCACCATCTTTAACTCGGTCCTGCGAACAATATACTTCCCAATCCAATGGAAATTTTCCATAATCCGAACGATACCAAAACCTAAAAACCTCACCACCTCCCTATATCTTATCGATCTATTTGCCTGTTACCAATCCTTGGAAAAATCCTTGAAAAACTCCTATTAAAACAACTACTCCCTCTACTTGGAAACCCTAAAGTTATCCCTGAACACCAGTTTGGGTTCAGAAAACAGCACTCAACCATCCAACAATGCCATCGCGCTGTGGACAACATTGCCTCCTCTCTTGAGTGGAAAGAATGCTGCTAGGGAGTCTTCCTCGATGTAAAGCAAGCATTCGGTATGGCACCCGGGCTGCTCTGGAAGCTCAAGAGCAGCTTTTACCTCCCTTTTACACTCTACCTCATCCTTAAATCATACCTCACGGACCGTTACTTTCAAGTAATGGTTGGATCCTCTCCCTCTCCTTTCCAGAAGGCCGAAGCAGGAGTTCCTCAAGGAAGCATCCTGGGCCCCATACTGTACACATCACTTATTAAACCAATTTGGACATATGGCCTCGAATTATGGGGTTCAACCAAGCGTTCCAACCTCCATCGTATCCAATCCTTACAATCCAAAATACTGCGAACAATAGTCAACGCTCCTTTTTATGTCTCCAGTCGAACAATCCATAAGGACCTTAATATCCCTTTCCTACCAGAAGTAATAAAACTCAGATATAAAAACTTTCACAGCACCCTATCTTCACATCCTAACCCTCTAGCCCGTCACCTTTCATCCCGTACCCTACCAGATATCTCCAGACGTACCAGATAACGCCAGTGGCCTCGAGACATTCTCTCTAGTGCCAGTGCTAGTGACTGAGTGAATTATTGATTAAGAGTGCTACCACTGGGTAGTTTCTCCACTCGGATTTTATTTTATTTTTATCTCTGTATACATATTTAATTATGGCACAATAGTGCTGGTGGTAATTTCTTAATAAAAAAAAATAATAATAATTTAAGGCGCGTTAACATCTATGGTCATTAGCGCCCGGAGCCTTCTCAATCCACTGCCGGCCTCCGGACAGTATTCTCTCACTACAGACAACACTGTCCATCACCAAACAATGAGCTGTAGAGGCTCCTAAGAAGAAAAAAATCTAAGGGTAGCACTGGACTCGAACCTGGGACCTCCGCGTGGGAGTCCAACGCGCTAACCACTTAGCTAATCCCTCCCATACAAGAAGTTATTGTCACTAATCCACCCATCATTATATAATCTCCTCACTAATATCAGATATTTTAAAATTATTATACTTAGTTTTTGAATAAAGGCTATAGTTAAAAATGTTTAATTTGGTACAAGAAAGTTTAATTTGAATGGAGAATAGTTTTACTTATTGAAAAATATTCTATTTATTTATTTATTCATATAAACGGGTTTATACCCAGTTACAAAGTTAGCAAAATTAAAATTCAATAACTACACCAAAAACAGTTGACACATTAATGTTATAACAAAATTATTACAATGAAAAAATAATGTAATCACTAAAATATAAGTTAATATAAAGACTAAAATATTTCCTTAAGTTAAGGTATGAGTATAAAATAAAAATCTTAAAGTAGTTGAAGTAATTAAAATTAAATGATAAACATAGAAGTCTAAATAAAAAATGACTAGTACACACATCAATCATAGATCCTTTCCTAGTGAAAATTTAATAAGTAATTTTTAAAATCTACAGGTGAAATGTGGAGAATATTGTATTGCAGTTCGTTCGTTGATTCCATTAGTCTGGGAATGGGGCTAAATTTTAAATAGTCAGTCTCGTAATTAGTTGTTGAGAATAGTATTTTCTATTTAATAGTAAACTTTAGGATGTGAAAATTCAGTAAGTTGAGAATGTAGGAGCAAGTCAAGTATGATTGTGTAAAGAGTTTATACATGAAAGTCAAATCAGTGTGTCGTCTCATAAAGTATAGTCTGAAAAGTCCAGTAGTTTCCATGATCAAATCGTAGGGTAAGTAAGTTCCAGTCTTCCGATACCAAAGAAATCGTAGAAATCTTCTTTGTATGGCTTCAAATGCATCAATGTATGTTTCTGATAAGGTGTCAAATCTGTAGAACAATATCCTAAAACAGGACTTATAATTAGCTAGACATATTCTATTAATATTCTTCATAAAGTTATTTATGAAGTGATTTTGTTTCAAGGGAACTTTTTAAGTCAACTTTTTTGTATTTAAAAAAAAAAAAAAATTGAATTTATAATTTTTTGCACATATTTACAAAGGAATATGTTTTTTTTCCTTCCGGAACTTTTGCAAAGGTAAGCTTCATCCCGGCTCTGCCATATCTTCTGAGCTAACTTAAATTACAAAGATTGAGAACTTTTTTACTTGTCAATAGATACTTATGCTAGAAATCTATACTATTGAATAAGTTGATTTGTTTTCGCATTTTAGGGTACTCTAGGAGAACTGACAACTCAACCTAAATGGGCACACCAACTTAAAATTGGCACGCCAACCGTTTACTGTAGATAAAAAAAGATCAGAACTAGGTTAAAACGAATCATGTTATATCTGGAACACTAAACACACAAAAGCACAATGAATTGTGTAAATATACATTAAATAAAATAAAAAGGACAATGGATGTTACAGTAACAGTCAAACAAGAAGGCCGTGCTGGGAGCCTCGCTACTCTATAAGCTGTTGTAAACTGATTGTTATTCATGCGCACGGTTCTCTCAGTTGACACTGAGCGAAGTGGTAATCCTCGCTGATTGATTGTTCAACACACGCATTGTTCCTCTCTTTCATCCACTCTCTCACTCTAACACTTTTCTTGTACCATATCCCTCTCTATCTGAGAGCAAACATGTAAATGTAACACATACCCTGAAGAAAAAGTAAAAAAAAAAAGAAATAATGTATATCTTCATAGCACATAAGTTTTACAAACACCTATTTATTTGTGCTAGTTTTATCTTGCAAGCTACTTTTATTTTCCTAACAATGATATGTGATACAACCATTTTATCTCATACCATTCTTGGAAATATAATATGCTCTCATCACATAGTTACAAGCCAACTAACAAAACAACTCACACACAAACACACACACACACACACACACACATACACACAAAACATAAACACAAGCTATACTCAACTTGTCTTGCAAGGCTTAAATTACACATAATACTACCAACACTAATTAATATAAACCCCGGCCACTGACGTAGCGTTTCTATTATACTAAAACTTAACTCGTTGCGACATTGATTTAGACGCGGCTTGTGAATGTTCTCTAAACCACACAAGATTATCTCTAACAATTCTATATTTAACATAAATTACATGTGTATTTTAACTTATTATACAAATTGTATTTATGACTGTAACATTTTATAGGAGGTTTGGATTAAATAATTTAATAACATAAAAATAATAATACAATAAAATTATAGATAATAATAACTCGTTAATAGCTCATAAAGAAATCATAAAAATAAAATATAAGCTAAACGGATTCAATTAAGTCAACATAAAAAGTTTATATTTATTTTTTAATTTCCGCTATTGCAACGAGAAACAAAAAATAAGTTAAATTTGTACAATTTTCTACATTAGTTTTATTTAAATTAATTATTATAAAATGAAAATCGGCTCTGTTACTTTAACCATTTATTACTTAACAGTAGAAGGAGGAGCTTGGTTAGTTTTTAGAAGCAATATTTTTACTAATTTGTTTGCCGAGCTACAATGAGCATTCAGTTGTTGGTAAAGTAAAATACATATTTTGTGTTTTTCAAACTTTCTCTATAATGAAAAAGTTCATAAATCCAGAAATGTTAGCAGAACAAGTTACTTATTTTATAGTATAGGTAATTATCAATAGCTATAGTAATAGGTATAGTTAATTATCAATTATTCTTATATATTATATTTATATATTTTTATATTATTAAATTGAAGAATCAAGCAAGTAAATATAAGCATTAAGAATTCAAAATTAACAGTAATTATTCTCAACTTTTAATTATGAAAAACAAAACATATGAATGAGGTTTAATAAACTAGCGCAATATAGTGAGAAAATTAGGAAGTTCAGAACCTTTGGTCGGAACTGGATGTTTTTGGAAGAGCTAAAGGTACGTATCTACCAAAGGAACAATGAGCAACTTTTTGTTGCTATGGATTGCCACTTGTTTCACAATAATGGAACTTGAGGCAACACAAGGAAACTTTCTGTCTCCAACTAAAGTAACTAATTTTAGCAACATTTACGTTTTGTTTCTAGTTTATTTGTTTCTGGAAACACAGTGGCTCCACCAAAGCAACATCAATATAAATGTAGTCATTTTTTTATATGAACGATATCGTTTTCTCTCTCTGAAAAACTGGACTGTCATGTTTTTAATCTTTTTCTTCACTTCTCCTTCTTCCGCGCCAGTTAATCTACACAGCACAGACCATGCATCATGCTTCGCATTTCTGCACTTGTATTTTATATCTCTGGTGTTCCACAAGCATTCCAAGGTTCTGTATGTTCCAAGGTTCTGTAAATTCAATTACTTTGTCGTTGCTTCACTTGTGAATCGGTGGCGGCATAGTTATTTAATTTTAAAATGACGCAATAAATGCACAAGTAGTTGTTTCCACGTGCACTACAACTAAACCGAAACAAACAGCAACGCCACTGCCGCAACAAAAAGTTCCCAATCCGATTGTGGCCGAGTGTTTCCACTGTCTCCTTTGATGTTTACCGCTTCGAACGGAAACACTAAACACAAAGCAACTTTCCATTTTGTTTACTACAACAACAAACAACTTATTAGAACTTTGTGGAACATTCATTTTACGAAGCATTCAACAGAAACAGAAATGTCCCTCATTGATCCTTTGGTGGATACATACCTTTATGCTATTTCCTTTTAAAGTTATTGTCTGATTTGTTCGTGGATAACCCTCGAGTCTGGATTTTTGTTCTAGACCCGGTTTGTTGTTGTTTTTCTTTAGGCTATATGGGCCATATGAAGCTTTGGATAGCGTTAAGGTATCGTCCTCAATGACCTCGATGTTTTTTGGGGTCTTTGAATTCAAATTCTTTTCTTGTCAGGCACAATATTAGAAAGCCGAATTCTCTCATCTAATTCGCATGGAGCCTAAGTTGCAAATATGTTTCAACCTGGGGCAACATTCAAACTATATGAGTTCATATATAAATTTTTCATGGAAGACTGCTGTTCCGCGAAACATACTTGGGTAAATGTGGTATATTGCATTAATATACCGGCTTATAACCGTTTTATGTATGTAGAAGACAATCTAAAAAAATATAAAATAATATTTTCATACAGAAACATAAACTTATTAGTTTATATGGTAAAAAATTCTTAAGCCTGTAATTAGAAGAAAAATTTATACTTCTGAAGAATAAATACATACAAGAACAGAGAAAAAGAAAGTGCGAGGAATCGTAAAATAACTGATTAAATTGCAGATCAGATTCCTCTAACCTTTAGTTTTGGTAAAGCCTCTGACCTACTTAGGAAATCAATGACCACTTTACTTGTGTCCTTTTCTATTATGCAATAGAGAGATTTGTATAAGAAAAACATTACGCACCACCTTAATGGCCTAATTAATGGGTGAAAGGTAAAAAAAAAAAAAATACTTTTATTAAACAAGAAAAGCTATTAATTCATTTAAGAGTAATCTAATGATGAGGTCACAATGAATTAATCCAGGTATAATATCTTAGTACCATCTGTATAGACCAAATTAATATATCTATGAGTTAATTAATAACTGACATACTGCAATTTCAAATGATATTGAGATTTAAAATACATACTTTTTGAAGGTAAATTCACAGCACTAAAATAATTATAAAATATTAACAAAAACACAATTTTGGATACTATAAAATATTCAGAAACTTTAAACTATTATTTTTCGATTTTGTTATTCCACTACATATGCATCCTACATTCATTTTGGTTTAATAAATTCCTAAGAAAGTATTAAAAATGCGATTATACAAAATTATCACCAACATATATTCAAATTCAGATAAAAATCTTTTTACTTCACCTTTTGTACTTATATTTCCTGTTGGGGAAATTTGGTATTTATTAGGTATTCTTGTTTAATTAGTTATTACTGTTGTAAAAAGATTATTATAAAGGTTTAATACTTTCAAGATTGTGTTTATTTCCAATTCGGAATTTAGTTAAGGCTATTACTTACACCTGAAGTAAGAACTCCCTTAATAATCAACATTTCCTATTTATTTTCCTTCACCTACATTTTATACTTGGTACTTCTTGTTAATTACCTTTTTACTTTCTCTTATTCCTACTAAGAGAAAGTATTGCAATCGTGTCAAATTTTCGATATCGAGTTTCACCGGAAATATCCGTTTTGAGATCCCCTGAGTCCAAAAAAGTGGTTTTTAGCGAATGGTCTCTGTGTGTGTGTGTGTGTCTGTGTGTGAGTCTGTGTGTGTGTATGTATGTGACAGCATAGCTCAAAAACGAAAAATCGTAGAAAGTTCAAACTTGATATTACGTTTAGGTATCACCATGGGATCTGACGGTGCGTTATGTGTCAATATTCCTCAACCGGAAGTACCACTTTACTAGTTGTTTTTTTTACGTTTTTGCCATTTTCTCAAAAATGGCTCCGAAGATTTTCTTTAAACTTGTTATATCAACTACACTACAAAGAGCTACAACTTTTATTTGAAACATTTCTCCAGGAAAATTCATTTAAGGGCACTTCTGGGGGAGGGGTGGGGTTAGGTTTTCATCTTAACTGCTGTTTCAGTATATAGACAATTCTGTCATCTAAATATGTTAATTAGAATTAAATATGTTGTTGAAATTCCGAGTTTGAAAAAAAATAGATAACCGGAAGTGCGTTTTTACTGAAATATAATTTTCAGTTTTCTGGTATTTTCTCGAAAATGGCTCCAACGATTTTCTTTAAACCAGCGTTGTTAACTATACATATAAAGAGCTACAACTTTTATTTGAAACTTTTCCCCTGATAAATTCATTTAAGGGGACTTTTGGGGGAGGGGGGTTATGTTTTTCTTTAAAATGCTATCACAGTTGATTATACAATTCTGTCATCCAAATTGAAATAACTAGAAATTAATATATGACCAAATTCCGAGTTTCAAGGAAATTAGTAAACCGGACAGTTTTACTGGACTTTTCGACGAATTTCATTAAATTTGGTACACTAACTATAAAATTTGTCAATTATAATTTTGAGTACTGGAGTAAGAGAAAGTTGTGTGAGTGTTTCACACCAGATTTTTTTCATTGTTCTTTGCTCTTATTTAATAGTCATCTGATTTTTGAATGCTTAGGTTGCAGGTATTTCTGCTTTTGAATTTTTATGTGTGTTTTTTAAAATAGTTTTGTTATTAATAGAAACACATTATTTCTTAAAGAGAATATGCCTAATGTGAATATTTTGAGGAAATGACTGTATAGTAGTAAACTAAAGCCATAGGAAAAAAAAAAATAATATGCCTAGATTTAGCAAATAAGAAAAAGTCGCATACATGATACGTCTCTGGAATGCAGTAGAGTACAGAATTAGATACAGTTAATGACAGTCATATTCATACAGTAGTCATAATGTACATATGTGCATAATGTATAGGAACATGTACTTTTTTTTTTACCAAACTTTATATGAAATATATTTGGCACAATTAGCTGCTTGCTATACAACAGTAACATTTGCTTTATCTAAAGGAATTTATTAGAATAATATAAATATCAAAAACAATGTACCAACCGGATGTGACTTTCGTATTCATACACACTACATATACTCATTCATTGTCTAATAATTGTTTACTATTTCATCTCTAAAGATATTCATTGGTTAAATTACATTCAGTTTAATGTTTTCTATCATTTTTGGTGGGTCTAATTTAAATTTAAACGTGAAAATGGGAAAAGGTAAAGGACACGAGTAGTGAAATTTGTAAAATCATAATTGAAAATTGGAAAAGAGGAAAATGTTTGCATGAAATTGGAAAATTAATAAATAGAAGCCATGCTACAGTACAATGTATCATTAACCGGTACAGAAATGAAAACAGAATTGGAAATAAGGCAAGAAATTTAAATAGAAAGTTGCTCAGTGATTATGATGAACGATTCCTAGTAAGAAAAGTGAAAGAAAATCCTAAAATAAGTGCCTCAAGCTTAGCTGTGGAGATGAGTTTTAGGTTGGGAAGGAATATTAATCCTATGACTGATCGTAAAGCCCTCAAAAGAAATTCGTTTTTTTCCAGGACAGCAAAGAAGAAACCGTTTGTAAATAAAAAAAACACGGGTTCAATTCGCTTATACTTAAAGAAATCATTAGTTTGATTTCTGGAAAATCGTTTTATTTACAGACGAAACTAAAGTTAACATTTTACAATCTGATGGAAACTGTAAAGTTTTTCAATTACTTTCTCCTTAAATTGACTTGTTTTTTGGATCCCGTGTTTTTTTTATTTTTTTTACTATATTTACTTTGAATTTTATGGAAAAGACAACTATATCACTAATTAGTAAAAGTATTTTTTAAATACGGCAGTTTGGAAGTTGTATTTCTTTTTTTAATATCTTTTCTGGAGTGCCTACTAAAAAGAAATAAGTAATTGTGAGTTGGCATATGGCAGTTTGAACAGGTGGCCCTTATTTGCAGTTTAAGTATTTTTGGTCCAAGATGTAGATTCAGAGATCGGGGAATAATTTGTTTCATTTTCACTCCTAAATGGTTTTAATCTGTTAATGTTGAAAAAATAATTAAATAATGTGGAAAATATTAGAATTAAATGAGGTTAGTGATTTATTTAATTGCTTTCTTAAACATGAAAATTGTTATGTATAAAAAATTGGATATGTATCTTCTTCTGATATTATTAATGCAAAAGATTTTTATTTAAATCATTAAGCAGTCATTAAACTTCATTAGAAGTTTTAAAGGTATTAATAATAATCGAATGTGCGTTACTTTACTTGCTTTATCTAGAAGTGCTGATATAATTTACTATCTGAGAATGATGTTTTACATAAAATAGGGAATAAAATAAATGCCAATACTTTGTCCAGGAAGATTGAACAGAAAATTCATCCGATGCAAGAGAGAAGAGATCATCCCAGAGGACCACAAACATGTATTTCCGGTGTAAATGTAATTTCGAAAATTTGACATAATGCAATAATGTATTGGTGGAGGCGGTCTTTCGCCTCACGGTCGGAGGATGTTGGGAAATTGTGCTTTAAATTATGATTCCAGATTTTTTTTTTTTTTTAATTAAAAAGTACTTATTTTTGTACATAGATATATAAAGCTGTTAAATAAATAAAAATATACAAGGGTCATTCAATAAGTAACGAGACAAATCGCTGTAGCTCAGAAACGGTTTGTTTAATCAATACAGTAGTTTCAGTGCGTCAAGTTGGCATCCTTGTGCTTAGTTTCTCATCAGCTGTTCGAGAGTATTTGGTAAGCATAACCTCAAATGTATTCAGTTAACAATGGCGAGTCCGCTCGAGCATTGCACCTCGGAAGAATAACGCTCAGTGATTGTTCGCTTTAGTGGTCATCGATTGAAATGGGTCCGGCAGGTCAGATACTTGGGTATTATGCTAGATAGTAGCCTAAGTTTTGTCCCCCACATAAAGGATATAAGAAGGAAATCTAAAAACTTAATCGGCCAACTTAGACGAGTTACGAGGAAAGATTGGGGATTAAAGAAAAAAACAGTTAAAATAATGTATAGAAGCATCTTAGTATCGCAGGTATTATACTGCTGCTCTGTTTGGGCGCATAAGGTTAGCAGCTCGGTCTTTAGGACTCATACCATGGCAATACAGAGAGCCATGCTGTTGTTGATGGGTAATTTTAGCCGTACGACATCAACTGAGTCTCTGCAGGTTTTGACGGGATGTCTTCCACTCGACTTGGAAGTAGTGAGATCGGCCCTATTATACTTTTTAAGGAGAGGGAAAACAGTGAGTTTGGGGGGACATTCGTTGGAACCATTACCAGAAGGAGAAATAGGAAATGATTTCAGAATCTGGCTCCTGAATGAAAAAAAGAAACAACTGGATCAGGATCTGTTGCTGCAATGGAAATCTCGCTGGTCTTACTTTCAAAAGGGGAGGACCACCTACAGGTTTTTGCCGGACGCGACAATGGGTAGAAGAATAGTCCCCACAGATTTTTCTTACGCGGTCTCCAGGCTAGTGACAGGCCATGGGCAAATTAAGGGAAAGTGGTATCAGATGGGTTTGGTAAGTGATAGTTGCTGTCGTTGCGGTGAATTAGAGACCGCCGAACATATTATTTTTGAGTGCATCTGTTATGAGGATCTCAGGGCAAAATTATGGAGTGCAATAGGCTATCATGTTTGCATTGATAATGATACACTAACCCTGTTGCTGGAAAATATTAGTGCATACGATGCCTTTAAACAGTTTGCAGAAGAGGCTCTAAGACGCGGTACACTGTGGGGTGATTTTCGAGGGTAGGCGGAGTGAAAGTGGGAATATTAGTAATTTATTGGATGACTGTGGATTGAATGACATAGATTGGGTAGTTGTCGAGTTTTTAGCGGGCCTCTCAGGAATATCGAGTACTGAGAGGTCAATTAGGATAGGAATTTGGTCTGCATGCGTGAAGTATGAATGTATTTATTGTTTGAATGAGTATGAATGCGATGCAGTTTGTTAGGTTGTTAGGTTGTTCTGCAAAGGTAGCATAAATTCTTTATAATTTAGGAAAGGTACTTTGTTGTGCCCTTCCCTCATATATTCTTGCTTGGGAATTATTCTTGTTTCGGGATCATTGGGGATGAAGTGTAATCATTGGGCTGTTATGAGCGAGAGCTCGGGAACGGCCCATACGGTGTGCGCGTATAAAAAAAAAAAAAAAAAAAAAAAAAACGCTCAGTGATTAGATTTTTAGTTTCAGAGGTAGTGAAATCCACGAAAGAATGTTGAAAGTGTAGGGGAATAATTATTTGAAATGTTCGAACGTTTACAAATGGGGAGCAATTTAAAAGTGACCGTGTAAGTGTCTGTGACGAGCAACGAAGTGGAGACCGGTTGAAGTTGCAACTTCCACTCTCGAATCTCGCATTAACGTGTTAATTCAGGGCAACAGGCATATTACTGTTAAACTTATAGCTGAAGAATTGCACGCGAGTGTTGGATCCGCCCATAACATCATTCAGAATAAGATGCAATACAAGAAAATATATTGATTTTGCTTCAAGACAACGCGCGCCTAAACATGGCACAATTAACTCAAGAAACACTTCCACATCCCCCCTACAGCCCTGACCTCGCCCCATTGGACTTCCATTTGCTTGGACCACTTAAAGAGACTCTACGTGGGAAACATTTTCAATCTAATGAAGAAGTCAAAAATCAGGTGCAAAAATGTTTTCGAAATCAACCCAAAGAATTTTATGCCAGAAGCATAGTCACATTACAAGAACGATGGGACAAGTGTATAAATGTTGCAGAGGACTATGTTGAAAAGTAGCCAAAGTTTTGATTAAATGAATCGCTTTTGGGCTACAGCGATTTGTCTCGTTACTTATTAAATGACCCTCCTAGGTTACTAGAATATGGTGAATTATTGTTTTGACTTTTAATAAAATCTTCTATTTTGCAACTTAAGTTTTTTGTATTTTTCTTCATTTTTAAAAGCCTAGAAAATCATCACTAATGCAATCCTCAGTTTAAATTAAATAGTAGGACAAAGTAATATTTAGGAAGGAGGTAAACTTAACAATTTTTTCGTACAATTTTAATAACTCTTCATAATAATTTTGAAATTTTTAAAACCCCCATTCTGAAAAATGAGGGGAGGAAAATATCTTTATCAAGTAGCAAATAATTAGAAATAATTAATAAAAATAAAAATTATATCTTTTCATAAAACGTAAACCAGTATTTATCTTGGATTAGGCTTAAAATACAATATAAAAAGATTATGAAGTTTAGTTGGAAGCATTGGTGCAGCATGAAGAACCTAATTTTCTGCATCTTGAACTCTGTTTATTTAATTAATAACCGTTCTTAACATTCCGTTCTGCATAATTAATGATGAATCTGTCAATTTTTCTGAACCTATTCAAAATATGAAGAATTTATAAAGGTAAACAACATATTAAAAATGCAATAGAAAATAAATCCTTCTAATCGAATAACATAATAATAGTAAAAAAAAATCTGGTGTGAAACACTCACACAACTTTCTCTTACTCCAGTACTCAAAATTATAATTGACAAATTTTATAGTTAGTGTACCAAATTCGTCGAAAAGTGAAAACACTGTCCAGTAAAACTGTCCGGTTTACTAATTTCCTTGAAACTCGGAATTTGGGTCATATATTAATTTCTAGTTATTTCAATTTGGATGACAGAATTGTATAATCAACTGTGATAGCATTTTAAAGAAAAACATAACCCCCCTCCCCAAAAGTCCCCTTAAATGAATTTATCAGGGGAAAAGTTTCAAATAAAAGTTGTAGCTCTTATATGTATAGTTAACAACTCTGGTTTAAAGAAAATCGTTGGAGCCATTTTCGAGAAAATACCAGAAAACTGAAAATTATATTTCAGTAAAAACGCACTTCCGGTTATCTATTTTTTTCAAACTCGGAATTTCAACAACATATTTAATTCTAATTAACATTATTTAGATGACAGAATTGTCTAATAAACTAAAATAGCACTTTAGATGGAAACCTAACCCCACCCCTCCCCCAGAAGCGCCCTTAAATGAATTTTCCTGGAGAAATGTTGCAAATAAAAGTTGTAGCTCTTTGTATGTGTAGTTGATATACCAAGTTTAAAGAAAATCGTCAGAGCCATTTTTCAGAAAATCGCAAAAACGTAAAAAAAAAACTAGTAAAGTGGTACTTACGGTTGAGGAATATTGACCCACCATAACGCACCGTTAGATCCCATGGTGATACCTAAACGTTAATATCAAAGTTTGAACTTTCATACGAATTTTTCGTTTTGAGTGATGCTGCACATACATAACACACGAGGGGCATCGCTAAAAAACACTTTGTTTGGACTCAGGGTGACTCAAAACGGATATTCCGGTTGATGATGTTGAAAACTTCGACATCGAAAATTTGACACGGTTACAATACTTCTTACTAGGAGTAAGAGAAAGTAATAAATAAATAAATTTGATCATTATTTTCAAGAAAAAAGCAATGTAAATTAATAACTAAAAATAAATAAATATTGTGATCTGTTTTTCTTGATATAAAGAACAAAATATGATAAATATGAATAAATCTAGCTGTTTATGTACTTACACAGGCTGAGATAAAGTTGGGTGGCTGGCTCATATAGGTCCCAATTGAAACCCCGATGTCTACCTTTTTCTTTGCCATGAGATGAAATTCCTTCTTGACGTCTAGGTTCATTAGGATCACTAAAATGAAATAAATAAACATATTGATTTATCAATTGGACAATTTTTTATTTATTTGTATTTTGTTCAAGTATTTTGGTGTATTTCAATAAAATTTGATTTAAAGTGTACATTAATAATGCTTTCATTAAACATTATTTAAAGAGAATCATTGATGTGAAACTTGTTTTCTCTATTTTTCTCTCTATTTTTCCGGGGAGGTATTTTTTGTATTTGTTAAGTAATTAATTAAAGTACCGCAATAATCGATTATGCGACACATATAATATCTTGGTATTAAGCATGTAATTAACGGTCTCTCTTTAGGAGAATTCTTAAGGTAAAATATGAACATAGAGGAAAAACGTTTTTTTTTCATACTTTGACGATCTCAAAATTGATATTTCCGGTGATCAATTTCAAAATTTTGTAATGCTTGCAATAAGTGAAATTAAAACAACTTATTATTTGAACAATTAATAATTAAAAGACGTGAGAATGTTTGGTAAATATTCCTTGCGAGAACGTGCTGGGCAAGTAAATTCCCTAAAGAGGTTATGGGATTTAATTTGAGAGGATCTTAGCAGAAGATCTCTCGGGAAGTGGGGGAAGGAGTGAAACAAGATTCAGTAATAGTAGTGGTATCATCAAGCTCCGTTCCATTTCTGGCCGGCCATCAGCTAACAAGATTAAAGATGATGAAGTGGTTTACGGCTGTGAGTGAGTGTAGCTCCAGGCAAAATTTATTGAGGCGAACGTACGTCGATTAATGGACGAGCTGTGGTTAACACAGTAAGAAGGGTGAAGAATTCAGTTCACTCTCAAGTCAAGATAATATTTCTGTAGACATTTGTGCAGGGTAAGCTACATATTTCTAGAACTATACAACATTTTACCTTCCTTTACAAAGACAAGAACTACAATAAAAAAAAAAATTGCTAACAGCATGATAACAACTAGTCGCATGATCCAAGCTGAAATTAACTCCATTTGCAATTTTAATGAGCCATTTCTAATATCTGTTATTGTTATAAAAGAAAGTTGTGCTTCGAGAATAATATTTCAGGTAGGCTTCGAAGTCTTAGAGTACAAAGAAATAAAGAAAATCGATCAGTAATTGATCTAAATATTCCTAGTGTTTATCTAATCAGTAATAACACCATGCTAGATGAAAGTCTGTCGCTTTGAGTTAAGAAATACCATAAGATTAAGGACATCGCTGAAGTGGTATGGTGACGTAAAAGTTGAGACCTAAAAAAAAAAAAAATCTGGTGTGAAACACTCACACAACTTTCTCTTACTCCAGTACTCAAAATTATAATTGACAAATTTTATAGTTAGTGTACCAAATTTAATGAAATTCGTCGAAAAGTGAAAACACTGTCCAGTAAAAACTGTCCGGTTTACTAATTTCCTTGAACCGGCATGGGCCTATATTAATTTTCTTTATTTCAATTTGGATGACCGAATTGGTATAATCAACGTGATAGCTTTTAAAGAATAAACAACCCCCCCTCCCCCAAAAGTCCCCTTAAATGAATTTATCAGGGGAAAAGTTTCAAATAAAAGTTGTAGCTCTTTATATGTATAGTTAACAACTCTGGTTTAAAGAAAATCGTTGGAGCCATTTTCGAGAAAATACCAGAAAACTGAAAATTATATTTCAGTAAAAACGCACTTCCTGTTATCTATTTTTTTCAAACGCGGAATTTCAACAACATATTTAATTCTAATTAACATTATTTAGATGACAGAATTGTCTAATAAACTGAAGTAGCAGTTAAGATGAAAACCTAACCCCCCCCCCACGGAAGTGCCCTTAAATGAATTTTCCTGGAGAAATGTTTCAAATAAAAGTTGTAGCTCTTGGTATGTGTAGTTGATATAGCAAGTTTAAAGAAAATCTTCGGAGCCATTTTTGAGAAAATTGCAAAAACGTAAAAAAAAAAACTAGTAAAGTGGTACTTCCGGTTGAGGAATATTGACACATAACGCACCGTCAGATCCTATTGTGATACCCAAACGGAATATCAAGTGAATTTTCTACGATTTTGTTTTTGCGCTATGCGTCCATACACCACACACACAGACACACACACAGACACACACACAGACACACACACACACACAGACCATTTGCTAAAAACCACTTTTTTGGACTCAGGGGACCTCAAAACGGATATTTCCGGTGAAAACTCGATATCGAAAATTTGACACGATTACAATACTTCCTCTTACTAGGAGTAAGAGAAAGTAATATAGCCGCGCATTGAAATAGCGTGGGAGTAGTGTTTGACGCATGAAGCAGGCGGTCGCCACTAGCTTCTAGACATGTTTAATAATAATTGTTTCCACAACACTCCTAGGATGTCACTCTATTACATAATAAGTTTTTTTTTTAAGTTAATGCTTGTGTTAATCTTTGTGTCTTTATCATGCTTTGTTATTGGACTGAAGGGTCAATCGCCTTTTGCATTTTTATTTTTTTAACATCTATTACTTTCTTTTTTTTTGTAACGATCAAAAAAACGATACTTTCGTTAAGAAGCATACAATTTTTAATCACATTATAAATGCAAGACTTTTTACTATTTTACTTTCTCTTATCCCTAGTAAGGGGAAGTATTATGATCGTGCCAGATTTTCGAAATAAATTGTTCACCGGAAATACATGTTTTGAGGTCCCCTGAATACGAAAAAATATGTTTAGCAATAGGTGTGTGTTGTTAATAGAATATCTCAAAAACGAAAAGTCGTAGGAAGCTCAGATTTGTAATACGTTTAGGCACCACCATTGCATAGTACACAAAGATTTCGGACAAAATCCATCAACCGGAAATGCGGCTTTAATAAATAATTTTTTTTTTCACTTTTTCATAATTTTCTCGAAATCGGCTTTAACGATTTTCTTTAAACTTCGTTTATTATCTACCTACTTAAATCCCTATCACTTTTACTTGAAACATTTTCTTGGTGAAATTGATTTTTTTTGGGGGATTGGAGGGGAACAGTAGCGTTATGCTTTCCTCTAAAGTATCACATCAGTATAATGTATGGTATTACCATCTACATAATATTAATACACATTAGAAGAATTACTAGAATTTCAAATTAAAAAAAAAATGGTTTACCGGATGTACCGGAAGAATAGATTTTTGAGTTTTTTTTTAGCATTTTCTTGAAAACGTTTACGATTTCCTTTAAACTTGATTTGCTAACTTCATAGATAAAACGTATCACATTTATTTGAAACATTTTTCCACGAACAATAGTCAAGCTTGTTTGCTTATTTTCCTTCAATAAGTATTATTTATGCATTTTTATATTCTTCTATTTTGGGATAGCGCACATACCGTACCATACTGAGTGATAACAGATACTAACTATAGTTCTACAGTAATAATATAGTCGAAAAAAAATGGGGTATGAGAAAGTTGTGTGAATGTTCACACCAGAATATTTTTTATCCCCACAATAGGTGAATCCAAACATGCATTTTCTTTGTATATTGTTTAGGTTAATAATTTGAAGAAGGCCAAGAACAACTTCATTCTGTGAAGATGACATTTTAACTAATTAAAATTGGTACACTTAAAAGTAGAGAATAGTAAGCTACCTGTCATTTCGGTGTGACCAACACCAAATCATCACTATCATACTATTTCTATGCCACTCACCACCACACAATCACACCATTTCAGTGTGCGTCTGGTCTTAGACATGTGAATGTCACATATAACAGACTTTATTATACACTCCTACTTTTATAAGAGTAAATATTGCGTTCTGACCGAATTTTTCACCGAAAATGTTGTAACCTCTTTTGAAATCTTAATATAAAAAATATTTTTTAGCGAATGGGAAACAACTTGATATAACGTTTAGTTAACTATCCCCACTACAACTGACATGAAGATTATGGACAAAATCCATCAATTGGAAATGTGGCTTTATCGAATAGATTTCCATGTTTTGCTATTTTCATATATTAACACACATAAATGCCTAACACTTTTATTTGAAACTTTTATATATATATATAAAAAAGGAATTTCAGAAGGCTTCTGGGGGGAACTGTAATTAAGATTTCCTCTAAAAATCCGTCAGTACAGTAAATCTTCTACCATTTATGTCTATAACGTTGCCTGACCTATTCATCCTACAAAAAAATTGTTTATTGTAAGTGCGACTTTACTGAATCCGTGACTTGAGTTTTTAGGAAATTACCAAAAATCGGTTTCACTTATTTTCTTGAACTTGTAATACTAATTCTACAGATATAACTATCACAAACAAACAAAGATAAAAATTACAACAATAACAACCCAAAAAAACATAACTCCGAAAAGTTATAATAAAGTTATGTTTCCAATATAAGAAGTCACTTATACTGGTTGTAAGGCTGAAGGTGGCCTTATTAGCGCGAAACATCGAATAGTTTTACTCTAATTTGTTCATATTAATACGCTCCTCATTAATACGATACACACGAAAAAAAAAAAATGTAATACGATTTGTTCTGTGCAGTTTTCTGGACTACAGTGTAATCACATTCAATTCTAACTGCCACGAGTGCTAGCCCTCATTTTCATATATTTTGATTAAGACAACTAAACTTTGATATTCATAACTGTGTTAATTGCAATGAGAGAAAGTCAAGTGAGTAGAATTAGAATGCTGCAGGGGGGGACTAAGACCCAGGCACCGCAGCCTCCCAATGAGGCTTATTGTGCCAACCCCTAAAACCTAGTAGCGGAAGCCCCCCCTCTTCATGAGGTCCAGAACCTTCCCTACCAGCCCCTCCTGGAGCACGATTTCCTCCGGTCTCAGCGTGCCGAAGATCTCGTACCTCAGTCTAGCGATTGCAACACAATCAAACAACAGGTGAGAGGCCGTCTCTTCCTCCTCCTGACATAGCCTGCACAAGGGCTCTGCTTCCAACAACCCCACCTTGTGCAGATGCTTTCTGAACCTGCCATGCCCAGTAAACAGGCCCGTTATCAGAGAAATCTGATACCTGCTTAACCCCAGGATGTGTCTGGTTCTTTTATCACACAGCTTTGGCATAGCCGTCTTGCCGTGTTTTGCTCCAGTACTCAGCCTCCAGTATCGGTTATGTTCCCTCCGAGTCCAATCTCTCAGAGCCGCTCTTACCATACTTTTGGCCACCCCTAGAGCAGGTTCCGGTCCAAGGAAGGGAGTATTCGCTCCCTCCCTAGCCAGTTGGTCGGCTATCTCATTTCCCATGATCCCCTTATGCCCGGGCACCCAT